>CAUYUJ010017222.1:105000-135000 GCA_963575745.1 Prorocentrum cordatum
CCTTTTCCTCCTCCTCCGATTCCTTCTTCCGTATCCTCCATTCATCTCCGCTTCTTCCTCGTCCCTCCACCTTGTACCTTCTACTTCTCCTCCTCCTCCTCCTCCTCCTCCTCCCCTCCTCCTCGTCCCCTCCATTCATTCTCCTTATGCTCCCCCTCCTCCTCCTCCTCCTCCTCCTCCTCCTCCTCCTCCTCCCCTCCTCCTCCTCTTCCTCCTCCTCCTATGTCTTCCCCTTACTAATACCTTCTCCTCCTCCGCCTCCTCCTCCTCCTCCTCCCCTTCGCCCCCTCTTCTCCTCCTCCTCCTCCTCCTCCTCTCCTCCTCCTCGTATATCCTCCTCTAACCTCCTACCGTCTACCTGCTCTTCCTCTCCGTCCTACAGATTCCACCTCCTCCTCCTCCTCCCTCCCTCACTCCTCCTCCTCCTCCTCCTTCCATCCCTTTCATCCTTCCCCTCCTCCTACTTCCTCATCTCTTCCTCCCCTCTTTCTCCTCTTCTAAATGCCAACTCCTACCTCCTCCTCCTCTTCCTCTCCCTCCTCAATATTCTTCCCACTCCTCCTCCTCTCCTCCCTCCTCTCCTCCTCCTCCTCTCTCCTCCTCATCCTCATCCTCATCCTCATCCTCATCCTCACCTCACCTCCTCCTCCTCCTCCTCCTCCTCCTCCTCCTCCTCACTCCTCCTCATCCTCATCCTCATCCTCATCCTCATCCTCATCCTCATCCTCATCCTCATCCTCATCTCATCCTCCATCCTCATCCTCATCCTCATCTCACCTCCTCTCCTCCTCCTCATCCTCCTCCATCATCATCATCATCCATCATCATCATCATCATCATCATCATCATCATCATCAGCATCATCATCATCCATCACCATCATCAATCATCATCATCATCATCATCATCACCCACCACCATCATCACCATCGCATCATCATCATCATTCATCATCACCACCACCACCACCACACCATCATCATCATCATCATCGCATCATCATCATCACATCATTCATCATCACCACCACCACCACCATCATCATCATCATCATCATCATCATCATCCTCATCCTCATCCTCATCCTCATCATCATCATCATCATCATCATCATCATCATCATCATCATCTTCCTCTCCCTCCTCCATCTTCCTTCCACCTCCTCCTCCTCCTCATCCTACTCCTCTTCCGCCTTCTCCACTTGTTCCTCCTCCTCCTGCTCCTGCTCTTTACCCTCCTGCTGCTCCCACTCCTCCTCCTCCTCGTCCTCCTCCTTCACTTCCTTCTCTTCCTCCTCCTACGTTTCCTTCTTTCTCCTCCTCCTCCTCTTCCTTCTCGTCCTCATTCTCCTCTTCCACCTTATAAATAAAGCAGCCCCCACTGTAGAATCATATGAAGAAAGAACTGTTCGAGCCCCTGCCATCGGCGAGATAATTTGACCCTGGGGGCCCTGGACCTCTATAGTGACATAGGTTAGACCCTGGACTGGAATGATCCCCTACTTTCAACGAAACAAAATCTCCCAACGTCTCCCAAATCCTCGAGCCTCAATGATCTCAATGGTCTTTCACATTATCCCGGGCTGTTCCCGACTTCGGCTTCAAGTGATTTCAGTCCTACGTACTTCCAACCGAACATTCGCCCCGCCGGAATAACCCGTCCCTGTCGCACCCCGAGAGGTATCGGTAGGGCCGGCTGGGCGTTTCGCCTGAGATGTCCTCACCAAGTATGATCATGAATCTCGAAAGTTGCAACACATTCATGTATGGAGGGCGGGTCGTTTTCAACATGTGGCGCCGCGCACATTCGTCTCAATAGTCTGCAAGAGTTTCAAACATGGAGGGCGAGCCGTTTTCGAAATGTGGCTCTTTGCCTTAGCGCCGCGCAAATTCGTCCTAAGCTTGCAAGAGCTTCACGGATGAAGGGCGGCTAGTTTTCAAAATGTGGCTTTCGCCGTGGCGCCGCGCACATTCGTCTCAACAAATTACTCGAGTTCCAAAGGTTCTCACAAACGGCATACCAGAAACAGTGTTTTGGTACGATACAGGGTTGTCAGGGCGCAAACTATAGCAACATGTACAGGGAGTTCGAACATACTATTACTTTCAAAGCAAATATAATTCAACATTCGAGGTTGTCGCGCAGATATTGCAGCCTCCAGGCGGGGCAGAGAATAACATTCTTACTCCTGTTGAACAAGAAGCAGAACCACGACGCGGCATGCACCAAATACAAGGTTTCGTCTAGCAAATCAGCACGCCGCAAATCACTGCGGTCGTGTTGGGCGGTCGTGCTGGGGGTTACGTTTGCTGGTCGTGGTGGGTTGTGCTGCGGGCTTGTGCTGCGGGGTTGTGCTGGGGGGTTGTGCTGAGGGGTAGTGCCAGGACATTTTGCTGGGGGATTGTGCTTGGGGATTGTGCTGGGGGGTTGTGCTGAGGGGTTGTGCCGGAGGGTCGCGCTTGGGGGTTGTGCTGGGGGGTTGTGCTGGGGTTGTGCTTGGGGTCTGTACTGGGGGGTTGTGCTGGGGGGTTGTGCTGGGGGGGATTGCTGGGAGGTTGTGCTGGGGGGTGGTGCTGGGGATTTGTTCAGGGGGGGTTAGGGGGTTTTATGCCCAGGGTTGTGCTGGGGGGGTTGTGCTGGGTGGGGTTGCTGGGGGGTTGTGCTGGCGGGGTTGTGCCTGGGGGTTCTGCCGGGGTGTTGTGCTGGGGGTTTGTGCCTGGGGGTTCTGCCGGGGGGTTGTGCTGGGGGGATGTGTTGGGGGGTTATGCTGGGGGGTTGTGCTGGGGGGTTGTGCTGGGGGGTTGTGCTGAGGGGGTTGTGCTAGGGGCGTGCTGGTGGCTGTGCTGGGGGGTTGCTGTGGGGTTTGTGCTGGGGATGTGCAGGTGGTGTTGTGTGTGCTAGGGGGTAGTGTTGGGGGGGTGCTGGGGCGTTCTGGGGTTCTGGAGGGGTGTGCTGGAGGGGTGTGCTGGGGGCTCTTGTGCCTGGGGACTTGTTAAGGGGATTATGCCGGGGGGCTATGATGGGGATGTGTTGGGGGGCTGTGCGGATGAGGGGTGTGGGGGGTTAGCTCGGGGGTTGTGCAAGGGGGTTTGCGCGGGGGGGGGGGTGCGGGGGGGGTGCTGGGAGGAGTGTTGGGGGTTTGCTGGGGGGTTGGCTGGGGGGTGGTGCGGTGGTTGTGCGGGGGGAGGAGGGATGGGGGGATTGTGATGGGGTGTTGTGCGGAGTTGGTTGTGCCGGGGGTCGCGCTTGTGGGTGTGCTGGGGGTTGGTGGGGGTTGGCTTGGGGTCTGTGCTGGGGGTTGTGCTGGGGGGTTGTGACTGGGGGGGATTGGCTGGGAGGTTGTGCTGGGGGTGGTGTGGCGGATTTGTTTCAGGGGGGGTTATGCCCAGGGCTTGTGCTGGGGGGTTGTGCTGGGTGGGGTTGCTGGGGGGTTGTGCTGGCGGGGTTGTGCCTGGGGGTTCTGCCGGGGTGTTGTGCTGGGGGTTTGTGCCTGGGGGTTCTGCCGGGGGTTGTGCTGGGGGGATGTGTTGGGGGGTTATGCTGGGGGGTTGTGCTGGGGGGTTGTGCTGAGGGTTGTGCTAGGGGTTGTGCTGGTGGTTGTGCTGGGGGTTGTGCTGGGGGGTTGTGCTGGGGATTTGTGCAGGGTGTGTGTGTGTGTGTGCTAGGGGGTTGTGTTGGGGGGGGTGCTGGGGTGTTCTGGGGGTTGTGCTGGGGGGTTGTGCTGGGGGATTGTGCTGGTGACTTGTCCAGGGGGGGTTATGCCGGGGGGCTGTGCTGGGGGATGTGTTGGGGGGCTGTGCTGAGGGGTTGTGCTGGGGGGTTATGCTCGGGGGCTGTGCAAGGGGGTTTGCGCGGGGGGGTTGTGCGGGGGGGTTGTGCTGGGAGGATGTGTTGGGGGGTTATGCTGGGGGGTTGCGCTGGGGGGTTGTGCGGTGGGCTGTGCTGGGGGGAGGAGGGCTGCGGGGATTGTGCTGGGGGTTGCGCTGGAGGGTCGTACTGGGGGGTCGTGCAGGGAGAATTGTGCTGGAGGTTTGTGCTGGGGGCTGTTCTGGGGATTATGCTGGGGCGTTGTGCTGGAGGGTTGGGTTGGGAGGTTGCGCCGGGGGGGTGCTGGGGGGTTTTGCTGGGGGGTTGTGCTGGAAGGTTGTGCTGGGAAGTTGTGCTGGGGGTTGTGCTGGGGGTCTGTGCTGGCGTCTACCACAACCCCCCGCACAACCCCACGGCAACCCCCCCAGCGCAGCCCCACCGCCCCCAGCACAACCCCCAACACAACCTTCAGCACACCACCCCAGTAGAACCCCCCAGCACAACCCCCCAACGCAAACATCAGCATGACTATCAGCACAACGTCATCGCCGTGACCATGTTTTAAACTAGGTTCTCGAGCATCATTCGCGCGATGACCGCAGGGCATGGAGCACATCAAATACTTACCAAACTATTCAGAGTAGGTCCGCGAGGCTGAGGCCGGGCGTGCCGTCCTAGTTGTTTGAACTCCCTTTACGTTGGTTGCTTCGCGGTGAGCAAGCCCCAGGAATGGTGTTCTGGCACGGTTCAGAATTTTCATGTGGAAACTTGGAGGGAGGTTTTACTGCAGCATCGTTGACGAATATTGGGCTTACGTAGGTCCTCCTCTTCCTCCTCCTGCTCCTCCTCCTCCAAATCCCACTCCTCCTCCTCCTCCTCCTCCTCCTCCTCCTCCTGCTTTTCGACCCCCTACATCGTATCTTCTGCCTCCTACTTCCTACCTGTTCCCTCCTCCTTCCTCCTTCCACCTCCTTCTCCTCCTCCTCCTCCTCTTCCTCCTCTTCCCCCCTCCTCCTCCTCCTCCTCCTCCTCCTCCTCCTCCTCCTCCTCTTCCTCCTTCCATCTCCTCCTATCCTCCTCCTCTCCCTTCGCCTCTCCTCCTCGTCCTCCTCCAGCTCCTCCTTCTCTTCCTCCTCCTCCTCCTCTTCCTTCCTTCCTTTCCTTCCTTCCTTCTTTCCTTCCCTCCTCCTCCTCCTCCTACCTCTCCGCCGTCTTGTTACGTTTCCGTTTTCTCCTCCTCCTCCTCCTCCTCCTCCCCTCCTCCTCCTCCCCCCCTCCTCCTTCTCCTCCTCTTCCTCCTCATCTCCTCCTCCTCCTCCTCCTCCTCCTCCTCCTCCTCCTCGTCTGACCTCCTACCTCCTACCTCATCCTTCCTATCTGATCCCTCTTCCTTCCTCGTTCCATCTCTTCCTCTTCCTCCTCCTCCTTTTCCTCCTCCTCCCCCTTTTCCTCCTCCCCCTCATCATCATGTTCCTCCTCTTCCTTTTCCCCCTAATCCTCCTTCTTCGCTCGTTCATAATATGCGCTGGACGTGTTTTTGCAGTTTCAACTCAGCGTCTTGAATAACATGTTCTTAGCGCATCTGGGTCCCAACAAAACAACTAACAACGCTAAACCAGTGTTTGGTTTGTTCTGCGTTTTCAGCTATCTATGGTTCGGCACGTGCGGATCCATTGACGGCGTTATCCGACTCTACGACGCTGCCTGGTCGCTGTGGCTCAGTTTAGCTTAGTTCAACATGGCTTTGCTTCTACGACGCCCTCTGTTCCTTCTCCTTGCGTCTAGTCCTCCCTTCCACATGTTTGTCAGTTGTGCTCCTTCTTGCTCGTCTCCGGCCGCTGCTGCTGGCTCGTCGCGGGGCCTCCAGGCCTGTTACGTACCAGTGTTAGACAGGTGTCAGGGAGCTGTTCTCTTGTTTGCGTGTGTGGCTCTGCGAGCGGAGCGGGAGGAACGGGAGGCGGCAGGAACGGGAGAGCGGGAGCGAAGACGGCAGGGAAGACAAGGCGCAGCTTCGACAAGAAAGCACAATCCCTTACGATTATCCACTACCAAAGCCACAAAGATCACAACTACCTCAACACACATATGAAACACGCATAGCGTTTCTGCAGCGTTTTTAGCATGTCTGGGGGCCCAAAGTACAAAACGATGTTAAACAACAACGCCCCCACAGACGCCCAGAATGTTTGTAGGGTGAACCAGGTCCTTCTTCCTCCTCCTCCTCTTCCTCCTCCTCCTCCTCCTCCTCCTCTCCTCCTCCTCGTCCTCCTCTTCCTCCTCCTCCTCCTCGTGCTCCTCCTCCTCCTCCTCCTCTCCTCCACCTCCGCTCCTCCTCTTCTAACCTCCTACCTCCTACCTCCCACCTGCGCCCACCTCCTTCCTCCTTCCACATCATCCTCCTCCTTCCTCCTCCTCTTCCTCCTCCTCCTCATTCTGCTCCTCCTCTTCCTTCTCTTCCTCCTCATCCTACTTCCTCCTTCCACCTACTCCCCCATCCGTTCAAGGACTGCGGGCTATGGGCTGTGGGCCGCGGTACGTTGTTTTGGCGTGACCGTTTCAACAGGTCCGGCATAAAGCCAGGTCAGGCATAAAGCCCAAACTCATAATTATGCACCAATACTCCATACGAGGAGGCCCTCTGCATTGCATACCCAGCTAGCCGCTAGCCCGCGGACCGCTGTTTCGGCGAGACCGATCCAACAGGTACGGCACGAATTGTGGCATCATCAACGTCTAGTGTCCGCCTGCCTTATGCGTGAGAGGGAAACGGTACGTTTTATTGGCAGTGCAGGGCTCCGCTGGCAAACCCAAAATAGCTGTCGCCTCTCAGCCCGGTGGGTCTGCTCTGCTATAGTACAGGCCGTGCCCAGGGACTATATGGCGCCGTGTTGCTTGGCTTGCGTCGTCTAGTTTGGTTGTCCCCAACCCCCAATGGGGGCCCCTGCCTGTTTGGGTTGCATGAGTATGGTCCCCTGCGGGTGGCTCCTCGGCCACGGCGTATGTACAAGGCAGGCGAGGTATCTCATCCTTCCCAGACAGGCAGGTCGTGGGGTTTGAGGTTGTACCATGGTTCCCCACAGCCCTGAAGGGACTGCCCCGCGAAAGGAAACCACTCCTGAACAGGCTCCCGGGCCCTTCCTACAACCCTCGTCAAAATTAAACTCAAGCATGTTTTACGTGGCTGAACTGTGTGTGGGGAGATACTCAGTAGCGATGACTGCGAGATAGTTGTATGCGCCGCCCCTCCAATGTCGGTCATCATCAAACTTCCGAGTCGTTCACGGTCAGACCACCTTTTCCCTGGCCCCGACATTGGAGGGGCGTCTATCGACATTGAAGGGCGCGCCAACATCGCAGGGGCGCGTTCACCATTCTCGAGGTTAATTTTGACGAGGGCAATCGTACCCCCAATAACAAGCTGCCCTGGTAGAAGGTGGTTCCTGGCCGTAAGCGTGACGCACCCGAGGGACTACTCAATAACGACCCGCTCCCATACCTGGCAATCAGGTCAGTGATTCCGCCTACTTATTATCTCATACCTCCTCTTACCCCCTCGTCGTCCTCCTTCTCCTCATACTCCTTCGCACGCACCCTCCTCTTCTTCCTCATCCTCCTCCTTCCTGTCATGCTCTTACTCCTCCTCCTCCTCCTCCTCCTCCTCCTCCTCCTCCTCGTCCTCGTCCTCCTCCTCCTCCTCCTCCTCCTCCTCCTCCTCCTCCTCCTCCTCCTCCTCCTCCTCCTCCTCCTCCTCCTCCTCCTCCTCCTCCTCCTCCTCCTCCTCCTCCTCCTCCTCCCCCCCCTCCCCCCCCCTCCGCCTCCTCCTCCTCCTCCTCCTCCTCCTCCTCCTCCTCCTCCTCCTCCTCCTCCTCCCCCTTCCCCTCCCCCACCCCCTCCCCCTCCCCCTCCCCCTCCCTCCTCCTCCTCCTCCTCCTCCTCCTCCTCCTCCTCCCTCCTCCTCCTCCTCCTCCTCCTCCTCCTCCTCCTCCTCCTCCTCCTCCTCCTCCTCTCCTCCTCCTCCTCCTCCTCCTCCTCCTCCTCCTCCTCCTCCTCCTCCTCCTCCTCTTCCGCGTTACTCCGTTCTCTTCCTCCTCCCCATCCCTCTCTTCCTCGCCAATGCTCCGTCCACCTTCTCCTCCTCTCTTGTCCTCCTCCCTCCTGCCTCGTAGTTCCTCGCTTCTCACTCATCGCCCGCCTTCTGCCGCTTCTTGAATTGCGCCTTCCTTCTCCTCCTCCTCCTCCTCCTCCTCCTCCTCCTCCTCCTCCTCCTCCTCCTCTTCATCCTCTGCTCCTGATCCTCCTCCTCCTCCGCTTCCTCCTTCTCCTCCTCCTCCTCCTCCTCCTCCTCCTCATCATCATCAACATCATCATCAACATCATCATCAACATCAGCATCACCCTCCTCCTCCTCCTCTTCCTCCTCTTCTTCCCCGTGCAACCTCCCATAATCCCTTAAACATATACCCGAACAAACCCGAAGAGCCCAACAACCAACCTTAGAAACCGTCAGACGTATGTGCTATAACTACGTAAACGCTATCCTCCTCCTCCTCCTCCTCCTCCTCCTCCTCCTCCTCCTCCTCCTCCTCCTCCTCCTCCTTCTGTTCGATTTCGCTCACCTTCTCCTCACCCTCCTCCTCCTCCTCCGCCTCCTCCTCCTCCCTTCACCCCTGCTGGTCCCGTTTCCTCTTCCCCCTGTTCCTCCTCCTTCCCTCCACCCACTTTCTTTAAGTAAAACTCCTCTCTGGCACATCCCCCGACGTGCCAGTATGACGGGCTGGGCGTTTTGCTTGAGACTTACTCGCCATGTATGATCCTGAAGCTTGAAATCTGGAACAGCTTCGAGGATTGAGGGCGGGCTGATTTCGAAATGTCGCTCTCGCTTGAGAGCCGCGCACACTCGTCGTTTCACGAATGTGTACTGTTAGAGTTCCAGGAATGGTGTTCTGGCACGATTTAAAGCTGTAAGAACGCAGCAGTCACTTGATTCGCGGTGTTGAAATCCCAGGGATGGTGTTCTTGCGCGATTTAGGACTGTCAGGACGCAACAGTCACGTTGATTCGCTGCGTTGAAATCCAAAGAATTACACTTCGGCACGATTGAAATTTCTCAAACGGCTGTCTTTCAACGGGGCACTTTCCGCAATGAAAAGAAAGTCTTACAGGAACCTAATGAAGAGAGAACTTGGAAGGAGGCTTTATTGCAACATCGCTGATGCGTCGTAGAATTACACTGGTCCTTATCCTCCTCCTTCCTCCTCCTCCTCCTGCCCCTCCTCCTGCTCCTCCTCCTCCTCCTCCTTCTCCTCCTCCTCCTCCGCCTCCTCCTCCTCCTCCTCCTCCTCCTCCTCCTCCTCCTCCTCCTCCTCCTCCTCCTCCTCCTCCTCCTCCTCCTCCCCCTCCCCCTCCTCCTCCTCCCCCTCCCCTCCTCCTCCTCCTCCTCGTCCTTTCTCCTCCGCGCGGGGGGATTTTGATGTCCTCCGGCCGGCATCAGGCCCTGCTGCTGCAGTGCCTGCGCAGGGGGGGAGCGGGAGCGGAGACGAGCGCGAGGAGGGGAGGGGAAGAGAGAGAGAGAAGCACGGTGGGGTCGGCGGTGGACAAGCCTGCCTTTATCGTAGACCTCCCCTTGGCGAAAACGGCCCGGGGCCCAAACCGACGGGCCTGGGCCCGCAAAAACGACGGCCGCGGCGCGCTCTCGCGAACCGAAGACGGCCAATTCTTGAATCGGCGTGTCAGGGTAGGCGGTCCGTCCACCCCCGATTGGGGAGACCCCCCCCTGACCGAGGAAAAAACCAAACTGAGGAAAAACCCACACCGAGGAACAAACCCAAATCGAGGAAAAACCCAAACCGAGGAAAAACTAAAACCGAGGAAAAACCCAAGGGAGACACGAGGGAGGAACTGGCTCGGGGGGGGGGGGGGGGAAACGTCAACCTGGAATCGGCGCGCCACGGCGAACACCACACGCTCCTGGGCCGGGTGGGCCCTGGGGCCCCCATCGGCGATGAGTGGGTGGCCCGGGGTCGATGCAGCCCCCCCTGATCCCGTCCCCCTTCAACGCTGCCTCCAAAAGGGTTGTGGATGCCACGACAATGGACACCCGAACAGTCCTATCATTGAACTGAAAGTGTATTTCACAGGTCTGTCGGGAAAAGATGCCAAACATGTTTTAAGCATGTGTCTTACATGTTAAAGACATGTTTAACACGTGTCTTGGGCATCTGGAAATCATTCGGTAACATGCTTTCTCTCCATTGATCGTCCTCCACAAAGAGAGGGAGGAGGAGGAGCTCGGAGGACGTCCACCGAAACCCCCCCCCCGATCCCGACCAGGAGGAGCCCACGATCGGCGGAGCGCCCTCCTGGCGCCTGGCCGGGGAGGCGCGGGCACCGATCCTGGAGCCAGGATCGCCTGGGGCGCGCAGGGCCACGGCTTCGGCGCGCGGCCGCCCATCGGGCCGGGCGAAAGGGGGGGATAGCAAAGGGGGGGGTTGAGAATCAGCTCACGCAGCTGACTTTCCCGGCGCCTCCTGGCGCTGGGAGGCGGCCATGTGTATCGAGGAGAATGGGCCCGGCGGCGGGGCCGAAACATGCTGCGTGCAGCAGATTTTTCGTGACCTCGCCTCTCCCTATTCCCCCCCTGTCGTTCGGCCCGAGCCAAGCCCATGGCTTCCCAGAACCACCCCGTCAGGCTTGTGGAACCCTTTCGACATCCCTCTCAAACCTCCTCCACTCCCTGACTGCGTGTACCCCTCGTCCTGCTAGTGCCACCCACCTTTCCTCCTGCTCCTCCTGCTCCTCCTCCTGCTCCTCCTCCTCCTCCTCCTCCTCCTCCTCCTCCTCCTCCTGCCCCGCCGGGGGAGGGCGTCCTCCCCAAGATGCGGCCGGTGCCGCCTCGCTCGGCGGCGGGCATCCGCGGTCTCCCGTGGGGACCGGGCCCGTCGCCGATCCACGCCCCCGGGAGCCCTTGTTCGCGATCGCCTGAGATCGGCCCGGGGAGGGTCGGTCCCAGACCCCCTCGAGTTGTGAAAAAATCACGACGGGAAGTTTTTCATTATTTTTGGCCTTTGGGGGCCCTTACCGGCCCTCGGGACCGTCAAAAAACGACTCAGGACGAAAAACCGGTCCCGGGGAATGGGTCGAGACCTCGGGGGGTCGACGTCATGAAACAATCATGACTTCGGGGGTCTGGGGTGAGATAGATATGGTCTGTCGGCGTCCCCAGGGGAGCGGAGCTGCGGTGCCAAAGGAGCCCTCAAGGGTGGTGTCCACCTGCTTTTCCCCAACATAGTGCACGCTTCGTGCCCCCCCCTCTAATTAGGGAGCTCTCCCGAAGCCTCCCGTGGCACCGCCCGCATGCCACCCCACCCCCGCCTCCACCGTGACGAACCTCGCCCTGCAGCCATCGACTGCGAGTCGCGCGTCTGGACCTGGGCGCTGAACGCAAACAAAGCAATCGTCACTCTGGAAGACAGACGCGCTCAAGTTCATCGCCCACCCGCTCTCGGGGTCATAGATCCGAAGTCCGCGTGCCAGGGGAAAGGCGCAACTTTCCTTCGCCCCACTCTTCGAGTAGAACAAGCGAGCGCGCGCCTGAGCTGAACGCCAGTTCCATGGCCGCGCCGCTGGGGCTCCGCCTATCGGGCGCCGCTTCTGGCGCAGGGCGGGCTGCCCCCGGGCCATCGGGGCCCGAGGCGGAAAGGCGCAACTTTCCTTCGCTCCATTCTTCGAGTAGAACAAGCGAGCGCGCGCCTGAGCTGAACGCCAGCTCCATGGCAGCGCCGCTGGGGCTCCGCCAATCGGGCGCCGCTTCTGGCGCATCGCGAGCGCAGGGCGGGCTGCCCCCGGGCCATGGGGGCCCGAGGCGGCGACGGGCGCCCCCCCTGCAGCCGGGGAGCCGCGGGCAAGCGCGAGCTGCACTCTCATCAGCCCCCGGCGGGCGGGCCGCAGAGGAGACTGCGACGAGGGGGGGGGCGCGCTCCCAGCGCGCGCCGTCCTTGCCATCGCTCGGACGTCCATTCCCTGTGCATTTTTCGGTTTCGTCCGTGTTTTTTTTGCTCGCTGGTCCAGGATGGTCCTCGATGGTTCTCGCCGAGGGAGAAAAAAAAACACACGTCCGAGCGATGCCAGGCGTCGTAGCTGACCTCGCGCGCGCAGCCGACGCAGCGCCTGTGGTCGCGTGGCCCCTGCGGAGGTTGCCGCAGAGTGCAATCGCGCGTCATCGGTGTTGCGACTGCGTCTCGTTCCCGGGCTCATTCGCAGCTGGCGCCCGCGTTGCACTGCGCTGCCAGCTTTCGCATGGCGCGCCTATTGTCGTGCTCGCGTTACTTCGCATGCGTGAGACCAATCATACCTAGGCGACTGCACGCGTGACCTCGCCAATCGTGGACGGCCGTTCAGGTCGCTCCTCACATCGCATGCTGCTGCGTCCGAACACCCCGCCACCTCAGCCAAGACAAATAATGTGCGGGGCGAAGGCGATGCCATTGCCAGACGGCGATTGTTATGAGGAAAATCCTGGAGGCCTCGCGCGGCAAATTGAGACTCGATTCACGTTGGATTTACGTTGGGTTCAAGTCGGACTACGTCGGATTCACGTCGGCTTGACGCCGAACTGACTCTGGAGCATCGCCGAGGGAGCGTCGATACAGTGGACTAGATCATGCTACGATTAAGCGCCGAGCGAGGCCTCCAGGATTTTCCTCATATCGATTGCACTCGACGCACTCCTGGTGTGCGCAGCGCGGAAGTGGGATTGCCTCCCGCGTGAACCCCTGCCCGGGCGCACTTTGGGGCCCGAAGGCTGGCGCCCACTTCTCCGCCGGCCTCGCGTCGGGCGTCGGGCGCGGGCCGCGCCGAGAGCGCGGCCGCAGCGCACTGCTCGAAGCGCGGCTGCAGCGCCCCCGCAGCGTCTCGCTCGCCGGCAAGCTGCGCGAACATGCAAATGTTTGAGCAGGGACCGACCGTCCCGGCATTCCTATAGTCCTACCACGAAATGTTCTCAGTAGAACCCCAAAATGTTCTAAGAACAACAGCGATGTTCTGACAACATAAACAAGATGTGATACAACAAGACAGATCCCGCCAGAAATGTTCTAAAAACATTTCGTGGAAACCACAAAAGGTTCTTAGAATATTGTTTGGTGGGGCTATAGGCGAGCCGGGACGCTTCGTCACTGCTTGAAATATGCGCGTCGACACTTGGGCGACGCAAGTTCTCTATTTCGGCGGAAGCAGCTTTAGTGGCGTAGCCTTCATCTCGGAGCGCGCCGTTGGAGGGCGCGAGCCAAGGGGCAACGCTGCCGCGGCGCCCCATGTCGCCAGCTGGACAGGAGCGCTGGGCAGGGGGGCTATGTGGAGCTCGCGTGCAGGAGCAGTCGGACCTGCCTCCGACGGCGCACTCGGCTCAGACATCTCGTCGGCCCAAGGGCGCCCTCAAACGCTGCCGCGATGCCCTGGCCATCGTCGGCGTGCGCAGCTGGAAGTGTCGTCGCGGAGCCCGTCGCTTACCGCAGCTCCGTCTCCGCGCTTGTAGATTGACCGCCAGGGGGGTCGGTCGAGTCCCAGAGGGAGCTGCTGCTCTGCCACTCCAGCGGCGTGATGATGTTAGCTTTGGCCGCGGCTTCGAAGGACACCCATCGAGGCTGTTGATCACGCGGCTTGCAGGAGTCGCAAGTGTAAGCTGGTTCGCGGTCGTAGCTAAGTTCGACGACGCACGTGCCCTTGATAGTGATATCCAAGACCCGCGGAACAGTAACGTCTTTAAACATGATCGATGTGTATACATGGCCGGCTAGGTTGCAGTCGGCGTCCATGATGGGCAACAGAGTGACATGCCATGCTCAGGCCGACAGAATCCGAATGAGGGGTTAGGCTTCAACTTTTCGGGACACCCTCCCATTTGTTCAATCCGGTTACCGAACGCGTTCATCAAGGCGTCTCTGTCCTTCGTCTTAATTATCTCCTTTCATCATGTCGGTCGCCAAGAGTCGACGAACGATCTTGGATGGCACTTTCGCATCCTTCAAGCACATCGCCTGAAATTGTTGTTTTGTGAAGCGCTCCAGCTTCTCAAGCGACGCCTTGGGCATCTGCACTGTAAGCTTGTCCGTGGGCTTCCCCTAAAAAGGTCTGGGTTGAGGTGCTTCATGGGCTGCTCATCTGGTACTTCAACCTTCATCACGGTGCAAAGCTGTTTCAGTTTCGACCGACCGGTTTTTCATCAACTCGGCCCGTAGTTCCGCCACCTGGGTCTGGAACTCTAGCTTATCCTCCTGCGCGAACAACTTCTGCATTTCTTGGCTGAACTTTCCACGCTTCGACGAAACATTGCCCGCTGACACCTTACGCTTCGAAGCCAGAAGCCACGACGGCCAGTTTCGCAAAATGCAATATCAGATGAAGAATATGCGCCCCCTTTGAAACAGTCATCGTTTGATGGGAGGAAAGGGACATGAAAAGGTTAACCCCACGAGGTGGGGCACTTACTGACTGCACGGCACATCCATCGTTGAAAGGTTGCTGTGTATTTTCGTTTCGGAGGCAGGGGCCGCCAATACCTACCAAATGGTGCGAGTTAGCCATTGCTAAGCAACCTAACAAAAAAACAGCCGCATCGTCCTACCGTCCTACGTCATTCCTCCTTATCCGCAGCCTTCCTATCATTCATCGCTTACCGTGCTTCTTGATATTCCCTTCAACTCATCATCGGCATTGTGAATCGCCAGTCATCGCGAGTCCCTCCAGGCCTCGTCCTCCCCTGGTATCAATCCCTCATCTCTCCCTCCCCCTTTCATTAATTCCAGGCGAAGTCAACGTTCCAGGCCGCCGGCGCGCAAGCGGGGGTTCTTCTCAACGAAACAGCAGAAACCGTTTCCATAGTTCATTGGCCCGAACTCAGAAGAAGAAACGCTTTGCCATGACGGAACAAAGAATACCACCTCTATACTTCATGGTCTCGATCCTCATCCTCCCCACCCCCGTTATCCTTCCCCGTGGTCTCGGCTACTAGGTGAACATTTCAAGACGTTGTCGTGCGAACTTTTGGGGGCTGAGAGTTTCTCAAAACGGTCGTGCGTACCCCTCTCGTGCTACTTAGTGCCAAACGCGTGTTGACGAAGAGGGGGAGGAGGAAGGGAGGATGTAGGAACAGGGCATCACATAAGTCAATCTGGATCCAGTCAACCATCAGGATTCATGTCAGCCCACGCCACGCGCTCTTGTCACAGAAATATGCTGCCCCCTGTACGAGGACAGGTTGATACCTTATTTGTGGCGTTCTTGTAAACTGACTTATGCTCGGGTTTTTATCTGCTGACAGAAACGGGGGGCCTGCTGGATCATCTGCTTCGCAAGCGCCGGGTTCGAGGCTAGCATCGGGTTCTGCTTGACCAGCATGTCCATAAGTGCCTTTCGGGCTGACGGCATTCAAAGCGGGCGCGCGACAGCCACTGAAAGGGGAGGGAGAAACGAACAACTGGAAGGAAAGAGCACGAATATGGTGAACCGAAGAGAGGGGGGCCAGGAAGGGGAGGTTAACGAATCCTGGTCCGAGGCACGTACGCGGACGAAGGGGGCCAAGGTATGGGTTCACCAAAAAAAAGGGGGCATGATATCTGGAGGTACAGTGGCCCTGGCCATGATACCAATGCCCCCTACACAACCCACGGCCCCGCGGTTGGCGGAGTCGCGGTCGCGCGTCCGACGCGTGTCTGGAGCGTGGTCGCTTGGCGCTCCGCTTAGCAACCCAAAGACGTCGATGCTCCTCGTGGGGCACCATTCAAAGAAAAGCAATGCAACATTTGTAGACCGTGTCGAAGAATTGTTCGGGAGATTCCCCCCCAAAGCGGCGCCCGGAGGCCAAGAACTACGAAAAATAAAAGGCGGCGAAAACAAACAAACCGACGATGAAAGTTACATTACTTTTCCAAGTCAAGCCCCTCTTCGACGCCGCCGAAAGAAAGCCCGCCAGACCCTTGCGAATCAGTACTGGATCGCCACGGCCCACATTTAGAGGAACATAACATTACATTACGGTGGAGGTCCGCGCGAATTTCCTGGATCGGCGCTGGACCCCTCTCACTGGCGCGCTGCGCGCGTCACGGGCGACGCCCGAGGCGCCGCCAGGGCGCTCCAGCGCCGATCAAAGAAAGCCGTGCGGACCTCCGAAGTATGTTGCATGTGCTTGATGAAGTGTTTGAAAATGCTTGTTTTTCGATGTTTCTCGATCGTCCTGATCCCCCCGCCTCGACGCCCCCGAAAAAGGAGCCCGCGTGTCCCCTGCGAGTCAGGCGCAGGCGCCCATCTGTCGCCCCACCGTGTCGCAGCCGAGACGAGGCACGGCGGGAGGGCTGCCGCGGCCGCTCCGCCACGGAGCGAAGGGTGTCACACGTGGGCATGCCACTCGTAACCTAACAGCATGTGTGCGACGAAGGTAAAACGGATCTCGCGCGAGATAGCGTAGCGACCTTGCGCCGCAGCTTATCCGGGCCCACAGCGCGGCACACCTCAGTGAAAACGAAGGCACTCATATGGCGGCATTACGCGAAAGTTTACGCGTGAATATCGCAGCACCCGACTCCGTGTTTGTGCGTCGTTAGTGCGAAAATCGTTCTGAATTCAGTTTCTGACAGGATTGTTGCGCACACTGATTGTCGCAGGCGGGATGGGCGGGAATGTAGCAGCGCTTCCCCACCTCCGCAACCATGTGTCTCAGAGGCCCCACATTCGGCCGTACTAGCAGGACACTGCGTAATGCATGTACACCAGTGTTCAGCCGAGTAAAGGAATCATTGGATGCCCCCGCTGGATCCCCCCACCGTCTCAAATTGGCGACTTGGCGACGTGGAAAGCTTGAGCGGACAAACATTTCCGCACCCCCAAGTCGTCATTCGCATTGAGATCAGCTCTGCAGCTGGGAGCCGAAAGGGGAGGTACCAGCATGCAGCCTTCAGGTTCGCAACGGTGCAACAATCTTGCTACTAGAAGTAACGCATCGTGAGGAACGAAAGGTTTTTTTCTGGCCACGGCGGGCCTAGGCCACAAGCAAAGTCCCCGACAGGAATCTAGGAACCGGCCCGTCCTGAGCCCGAAGCGGCCCTTAAAACAGCGCTTTGACTGCACGGCGGGGGCGCAGGACCCAGTCCCAGGCGGCCGCGGGGAGGAGGGGGCGAGGAGCCAGGAGCGAGGAGCGACGAGCGACGGGCGAAGCGGAGGAGAAGGTGCAGAAGGAGGGGGAGGAGGAGGAGGAGGAGGAGGAGGAGGAGGAGGAGGAGGAGGAGGAGGAGGAGGAGGAGGAGGAGGAGGAGGAGGAGGAGGGGGAGGAGGAGGAAGAGGGGGGGAGGAAGAGGAGGCCACCCCAAGGGGCGCGAGGCCCAATCCCTCCGGGGCATGGGCGCGCCGGTTTCGCGACGAAACAGATTGGCGACGAGGCGGGGGGCATGTGCGCGACAGACAAAAGTGGGAGGCGCCGCCTCCCACTTTCGCCTCCCGCTTTCGCCCCCCGCTTTCGCCGCCCCGCGGTCGCCCTCCGCTTTCGCCCCCCGGCTTCGCTTGCGAAGGCGAAGACGGGGGGCGAAGGCAAAAGCGGGGGGCAAGAGCAAAAGCGGGAAGCGAAGGCGAAAGCGGGGGGAGAAGGCGAAAACGGGGGGCGAAAGAGAGAGCGGAAGCAACGACGAAAGCGGGGGGCGAAAACGAAAGCGGGAGGAGATGGCGAAAGCAGGCGGCGAAAGCGAAAACGGAAAGCGCAAGCGGGGGGCTAAGGAGAAAACGGGGGGGCGAAAGGGGAAGCGGAAGACGAGAGCGGAAGGCGGGGGGCGAATGCGAACGCGGGAGGCGAAAGCGAAGGCGGGGTGAGAAGACGAGAGCGGGGGGCGAAGTCAAAAGCCACAGCGGGGGGCGAATGCGGGAGGTGAAAGCGGGGGCGACAGCGGGGGGCGACGGGCGGCGGAAACCGGAAGCGAAAGCAGGAGGCGAAGGCGCGAGGCGAAGGCGGGAGGCGAAAACGGGGGCCGAAAGCGGGGGCCGAAAACGGGCGGCGAAGGCGGGGGGCGAACGCGGGGGGCGAGAGCAGGGGGCGTCAGCGGGAGGCGAAAGCAGAAGCGGGGCGCGAACGCGGGAGGCAAATTGGAAGGCGGGGCGCGAAGGGCGAAAGCGGGAGACGAAGGTGAAAGCGGGGGGCGAAAGCGAAAGCGGGAGGCGACGGCGAAAGCGGGGGGCGAAAGCGAAAGCGGGGGGCGACGGCGACAGCGGAAGGCGAACGCGAAAACGGGAAGCGGGAGGCGAAAGCGGGAGGCGAAGGCGGGGGGCGAAAGCGGGGGGCGAGCGCGGGGGGCGAAGTCGGGGGGCGAAGGCCGGAGGCGGAGGCGGAGGCGGGAGGCGACAGCGAGCGCGGGGGGGCGGCGATAGCGGCAGGAAACAAAGCAAACGCGGGAGGCGAAGGCGAAAGCCGCAGCGGGCGAAGGCGGGGGGCGAAGGCGGGGGGGCGAAGCCGAAGCGGGGGGCGCATGCGAAAGCGGGAAGCGGAAGCGGGGGGCGAACGCGGGGGGGGAACGAGGGGGGCGACTGCGGCGGGCAACAACGGGGGGCGAAAGCCGGGTGCGGCAGCGGGAGGCGACAGCGGGAGGCGAAAGCCGGATGCGGAAGCGGGGCCGAAAGCGGAATTCGAACGCAGGGGGCGCGAGCGAGCGGAAGGCGCATGCGGGGGGCGAAAGCGGATGGGATGGGATAGGACCGATCGCGAAGCAATGTGACGTTGCCGAAACTACCGGCCGAGCAGCGTGCTCGGCTGGGCTGCGGCTGCGGCTCAATATTTTAGCAACTTGCCTTCGCGAGTGCCGTTGATGTGCCCTACTCGCGCGGTGGCGGGGGAACTCATGCAGACCTCTATGGCGCTTCGGTGGCTGGGCGCCCCCGAAGAAGACGCGCGATTTACGGCGACACATTCTCGCATCTTTGCGGGGCGGCATGTCGCGGCTGGGATGCGCCCGCCCGCCACCTCCACGACGCGCGCGCTCTGGCCCTGCGGCGATCTTGAAATCTCATCGCCCCCTGGAGATTAATTCCACGCGATAGCTGTTCATCTAAAGAGCGCGCTCCGCCGCCGACGCACTGCCGCGGCAGGCTCGGCAGCTTGCCCACCCACAGACAGAATGTGGCGACAGGGGGGGGGGGGCGGCGGCAGAGCCAGAGGGCGGGGCAGGCGCTCCTGTCTCCTGCGAATAGTGCGGGATTCAGCTGGCACCGCCTCCGGGCTGGCTCGAGGGGGCCTCCGCCTGGACACGCGCGCTTTAAAGTCGACCTCTTTTACTCTCGTGCGGCCGGCGGCGCTCGCGCGGGCCCCCGACGCTGCCGCGGCTGCGACTTCGCCTGCCGCTGCATCGCCAAAGCGGACCCACTGCGGGCAGGTCGCACGGGCGATCTCTGAGGCAGACAGGTAAAACGGAATCTGCAGGGCGGTGATGTCCGTGAAATCTCGATTGCAACGAAGGCGGCCCGATTCGGCCCAAAGATCTGAAGTCTCTCCACTTGGTCAAGCATACAACTCCGGATGCCAGCCAAGCATCGCAGCTTCATTGTCGGCAGTGTAGCCCATGACTCCTATGCCGCGCTCCACTGCAGCAGTCGAGGCGGGGAAATCGCTTCGAAAGACGGACTGCGCCTTGCCTGGGAGGGCCCCCCTCGAGGTCGCGTTAACCCCGGGGGGGCCAATGCAAGACGCGGCCACAACACCTCAAACACACGCGACAAAAAGGGCGGTTCTTGGACTCGGGGCCCCCGCTCGCATCGCCGAACTAAAAAAGAAGACGAGTGCTCGCGCCGATTCCAAGTGAGCCAGGGCCGAGAGGGCCCTCGAGCCCGCTGGCGAGCCACTGCTCAGCACGCGGGGGGGCGGGGGGGGCTCGACCTCTGTCCAGCGCGCAGGCAGAATGCCGCGAAGCCAAACACATTCCTCTGACTCGTGCTGAGCGCGCGCTAATGAAGAGAGACAGTCCGAAGCTCCGCGGGCCTCCGCGTCCGCGTCCTTGCAGCAAGACAACGATATGTGAAGGGCCGCCTCGGGGGCCTCTCCGCGCGCCGGGCAGGGAACCTCAGAGACATTCCCTGTCTCGACGGCAATGCGCTGTCGGGGGCTAGGGCGCCTCCGACTGCGACGCGCGACATCATCTCGACCGAATGGCGCCCCTTGGGGGTCGACCCGAGCTGCGCGGCACATTGGCGAAGCGACCTGTTGCCAGCGCAACCCCTGAGACCAGCCCCACAGAAGTGCGAGGCCACGACATTTCACTGCTTCAGCTTGATGGTGCTCTGAAGCTCCTGCAGCAAATCTGAAAAGTCTGGGTCTGGGCCCAAGTCGCCGTCGAAGATGAAGACTTCCCCGAATAAATGGCCCTTGGTCTGGCGCCCCGCCCCTCCGCAGCAACAGGGTTCCACTGGCGCCGTAGACAACAACTGATGACCGCCGCCATTTGCCCCCTCGCGCTGGCTGACGCCCATCGCCGCCAGCTTCGAAGCAACCTTAGGCCAGGCCAACTGCGCGCTGGCTCGGAGCTTCGGGGCTGAAAACTACGAGGTCAGCCACGGGCGTAGGCAGTCGCACGGCAGGCGGTAGCCCGGGCCCTGCCCGTCGAACCTGAAGTCGAGCATCGTCGTCGCGCATCCCCCACGGTTGGCGGATGAGGCCGCGTGGCTGAGACGACGATGCATGCCCTCCATTTCCGAGCCGAAGGCCCCGTATATCTGATGCCCGTAGAGGGCGGCTGGCTGCGCCCCTGCTGCCTCCAACCTCATCGCGGGGCGGCGCCTGGCAGAGGCCTTCGCAAAGCGCAGGGTCTTCCTGCGCATCGTGATCCCCATGACCAGCCGCAGCCTCTTGGTGGACCGAGCGCGGCGGCCTGCGCCCGCGTCGATGCCGAGGCGGCTGGCCTGCGGGGCGGGAATTGCGCTGGCCCCGTGGCCCACGGGTGCGCAGACACCGCCTAGGCATCGCGATGGTCCGAGCACGGCGCGACGCTCTTGGGCGCCGCCTGCAGGCCCTCGGCCGCGAGGCCGCCGGTCTGGGAGAGGCCTTGGACTAGGCGCCCGCGGGCAAAGCTTCTCGAGCCCTTCACCATCTGCGACAGGTCGTCGGTCCGCAGCCTCATGTCGGCCATCGGGCTGCCGCGCGTCAGCCTGTCGAGGGTGGAATGCGTCTTGCATCTCGAGAACCTCGCGCCGCTGCGCAGTCCTTGGATCGCGCTGCGCGTCGGCATGAATGCCGCCGGAAAGCATGCCGCCCGGGCTGAAGCACGAGCCGATACGCACAACTGTAATTCAGACACTAAAACAATCGGTGGGAACCCCGAAGCCAACACAGTCTTAGTCAGCCTCAACCAGCATATGCCGTCGTAGAAACTCTGGATGCCAACTAAAATGCAACCAAAAGAGGCCCCGAGGGCGTTCGACACCCCCTCGCCTAAAACTTCGAAAAGCCCTTCACGGGGCGACGAGTTCCCAGCCGCAGCGGCGCCCCACTGAGGTTGAGATTCGAGCGCCCACTCTTCCCACGCAGTGCTCTCTGGCCATCGACCAGATCCTTGGAGTCGCACCGCCAGCCCGAGATTCACATCGCCTCCCGCCTGCTTTTGGAGAAGGCGGCCCATGACGAGCATCTGCTGCCGCGGCCTTGAGAAACGCCCCTCCGCCGCCGATGGGGCGTCGGCGAGCTCGTCGCGGCCCTCCTGGGGAAGGCGCTCGATGTCGAGTGGAGATAGCTTGTCCACGCCTTGGCCTGCGCGCGGCCTCATCTGATGAGCTGCCTGCCTCAGGGACTCGCCAGTGAGCAGCAGCAACTCGTGGACGGCGGCCTTCGCCTCAATGGCCTCGAAGGCGTTGAGCAACTCTACCTGGCCAAGCTGATAGGCCCCCCAACTACCGTGACATTTCAGGACCTCGTGGTCCACGATGTCTCTCGGATGATGGAGAATCTCCCCCAAGACACACCTCCTCCGCTGGGGGGAAGGGGGGGGGGCTTCTTGATACTCTCGAGCAAAACGTTGACTGCTCATTCTGACACGTTCCAGGAACGAGATTCTTCCTGATAGGGGCGTGGATTGCCCGTCCTCGAGCCCGTCGAGATCCCCGCCTGGCCTCGACAGCCAAGACGCGGAGCTGCTCGACATTCCACGCGTGGGCGTCCATGACAGTCCTGAGCCTTGCGTCCCAACCCCACATGCCCTTGGACAGAACTCCATGGGCCCGCTGCTGGCGCTCCGTGGCCATGCGCGCGCAAACGACCGTGAGAGCATCGTGCTGTCGTGGGTCGTTCTGCTTCTCGCGACGGTGGAGAAGCCGAGCCAGCGCCGCGCGCGCGAGACCGCCGCGCACTGACTGAATCCTGGAGAGGAAGAGCTCTGGTCCGTTCTTGCGCGTGAACTTCGCGCGCCCTGAAACTCTGAACTTGAGCTCCTGCTGACGCGCGGCCGCTGACGTCTACGCCGCGACGCGTCAAGATCGGGCGCTCCAGCGTCGAAACCCACGAGCCGCATCATCCACTGACGGCGTCTGCATGGCAGGCGCCAACTTCGAAGGGCTCTGGATATCACGCCCCGCTGGCAATGCGTCGAAACACAGCCCACGCCTGAACGATGTCCGAGCCAGGATGAGGACGGAACGCAGGAAGAGCAGGAGCAGCGGCGCACGCAGCCGCGCACGAATCGGGGGCCGAAGGGTCGAGAGCTAACCTCTGGTCAGACTCCCGTGGGACGTTGGAGCTGTTCTGGCGCTGCTATCTGCTACGCCACCAACAACGCGACGCTGCCCCTCTTCGGTCGGGCCGACGACGGGGGGGGGGGGGGCGAGGAGGCCCCGGGGCTCGCGACGCCGGCTCCGGCGCGGCCTCCGAGACCTCGGGCGCCCGAAGAGACTTGCGAGCTCGAGGGCCCGTCGCGGGCCCCGAAGTTAGGCCCCTGGGCCCAGGGGGCCCCTCTTCGCCCTCGAAACCAAATTCGAAACATAATGGATCAGTTTTTCCCTCCGAGCCAAGCTGGTCGGGGGGTCTGGCGAGAGCGCCGCCCAGAAGCGCGTCGCATTCGAGAGCGGTGCGCTGCCTTGCTGCTGCTTGCTCTTCGGCCCTCTTGGCCTTGGCGCTGGGGATTTGGACCCGGGGGGGAGGGGGGGGGGGGGGGGCGGCCGATGGGGCCAGGGGGGCTCGGCAGCCAAAATCAAAGACCCCGAGCCCCGAAAACAACACATAAAGCCCACGGCGTGTTTTCCGGGGCGCGCCCGCTACTGCCTCCAAACGGACAGCGCGAGGAACGAAAGAAGAACAACTCATGATGGCGCAAATCGCCCCATATCCCCTGGCGCCGGCCGCGCGCGTCGCGGCGACGCTGCAAGCCGCGAGGACATGGCCCTGACGCGATCGACGAAGCCCCAGGACTTGACCGACGCTGCAGGCAAATTCTGATCGGCGAAGACCATCCAAGGCAACTGCATACTCGCCGACAGCGCGCCCGGGCGACGGCGCCGTCGGATATTCCTGCCTGGCCAGCCCTCTCCCGAGAAGCCGCGGGAGCAGACGGGGGCAGAACCGACGCCTGTCACGTCGATGACTGAGGCCTGGAATCCGTCTAGATGTAGAACCGCCCGCGCGAAGCTCCCTCGAGCTGGCAAGACTGCGTGCGCCGCGATGCCCCTCCGCCAAGAGCCATTCGCCAACCTCGTTGGCCCGCTCGCGCGGGGCCTCGGAGATGGGCTGCGACTCGGAGAGACGCGCTGGATTGGCACGAAGACGTAGATGATGCGAACGAACTTTGAAGTCCTATTCTTGAGTGGCGCCTGGTGCTGAATGGGTCTCCACGAGACCAGCGCAGTTGAACGCTGCATGTTGATCAGAGACCATGCGGCCCACGCCTGCGCTCCGATGCACGCAACGTTAGCAAGAGAGAATGAGAGCATGACATTGTCCGAATCGATGTCCGCGTCTGCGGGCCCCCCGCACCGGCGCTGCCCGAGGCTCGCCGCCGCCGCGGCACTTCTGGCACCAGTCAACGGACTCGGCGTCGGAGGTCCTGCCGACGGCCACGTAGACCACGCCTGCGACCCGCCAGGGCTTGACGCCCCTGACGGCTTCGCAGCGCGCTTCGCCTCCTCCGCCGCGGCGAGCTCGGCTGCGCTGAGCCTGTCCGCGGCCTCCCGCAGCCGCTGGGCCGCGGCCTCGTCAGCCTCCGCGGCGGCGCCTGCTGCTGGCTGCCAGCCCGTGCCCGCGGCGGCTGCCAGCTGGGCCGCGCGCGGGGCCTCGGCCGCGGCCGCTGGCGCCCCGCCCGCGGCGCGCCCCTTCTTGGCCATCCGCCCGCGGGTGGCCGCCTGCTTGGCCGCGAGCTGCCCCTGCCACGCCTGCACCTCGCTGTGCTTGCCCTCGAAGAGCGACTTGGCCTCCTGGAGCTGCTTCTCGAGCGCGCGGAGGGCCTCTCGCTCGCCTTCCTCGCGCTCGAGGCCCCCCAGGTTCTGGATGAACGTCTCGTCGATCTTGACGCCGAACAGCATACCTAAGGTGTCGGCCGACGAGGCGCAGGAAGGGGCCGAGGGCGACGACTCGCCTGCGCCGCCCATCTCGCGGGCCATGACCTACACCGCGAGCCTCCTGCTCTCCTCCGCCTTGGCAAGCGTGAGGGCTGCCTCGCGCCCCCGCTGTGGAGCTCGTCCCAGGTTCTCCTCGGCCCTGACCGCGGCGTCGAATGCCTGGTCGCGCTTTATGGAAGCACCTCGCGACGCCGCAAATGCATGACGAAAGGCTTCATCTGGGGTGACCGCTGGTTTCATGCTCGCCTTGGTCTTGTCTATCTCATCCTTCGGCAACTTGAGGAGGAGGTTGCCGCTCATGCTGCTCAAGCAAGGCGAGTGTCCGCTGGCCTGAATGACTTGTCAAACTCCTTGTTCCCCCGCTGCGCCAGGGTGTTGTTGGGCTTGGACTGCCGCTGGTCGTGTTTGGGCTTGTAGAGACGAGGCGCCCGCAAGTGCACTGGCGCCCCCCTCTTCTCCAACACTGCGTCATACTCTGTGCGCCCGCACCCGCTGCGCTTGGACCAGGCCCACTGATCACTGTCACTGCGCGCAGCCATCACACAACTTCGGCCCGAGCCGAAATGGCAACGGAAAGCGGGAGTCGAAAGCGGGAGGCGAAAGCGGGACGCGAAAGCGAGAGGCGAAAACGGGGGGCGAAAGCGGGAGGCGAAAGCGGGAGACGCACGCGGGAGGCGAAAGCGGGAGCGAAAGCGGGAGGCGAAAGCAAGAGGCGAAAACGCGACGCGAAGGTGGGGGGCGAAAGTGTGGCGCGAAAGCGGGGGGCGAAAGCGGGAAACGAAAGCGAGGGGCGAAAGCGTGAAGCGAAAGCGGGGGGTGAAAGCGGGAGGCGAAAGCGGGAGGCGAAAGCGGGGGGCGAAAGCCGACTCCCACCTTCGGCGGTTGTCGTGAATGTGTCTCTGTCTTGTCGTGAATGTGCCTTTCCTTGTCGTGCTTGGGTCCCCCTTTGTCGTGAATAAGCAGTTCTTTTCTCTGGGGTGTCCCCGCCTGCAGCAACTGTGGCCCTGGAATCCTGGCGCCCCCCCGGCGGGGAACCTCCCCGCCAGGTAGAAGCAATGGAGGGGAGAGGGCAGCGAGAAACACTGAAGAGGAGCAGCGAAGTGGACGAGGAGGAGAGGGAGGAAGAGGAGGAGGAAGAGGAGGAGGAAGGGGGGAAGAGGAGGAGGAGGAGGAGGAGGAGGATGAGGACGAGGAGGAAGAGAAGGAGGGAAAGGGATGATGATGATGATGATGATGATGATGATGATGATGATGATGATGATGATGATGATGATGATGATGATGATGATGATGATGATGATGATGATGATGATGATGATGATGATGATGAGAGAGGAGGAGGAGAGGAGGAGGAGGAGGACAAGGAGGAGGAGGAGGAAGAGGAGAAAGAGGAGGAGGCAGATGAGGATGAGGGTGAGGATGAGGAGGAAGAGGAGGAACGAGGAGAAACGGGAAGGAACGAGGAGGAGAAGGAGGAGGAGAAGGAGGCGGGGGAGGAGCAGGAGGAGGAGGAGGAGGATAAAGAGCGAGGAGGAGGAGCAGTGAAGAGGAGCAGCGAGGAGGAGCAACGAGGAGGACGAGAAGCAGCGATGATGGTGATGATGATGGTGATGCTGATGCTGATGATGTTGATGAAGATGATACTGATGAAAATGATGATGAGGATGATGATGATGACGACGATGATGATTATGCTAATAATAAAAATAATGATGATGGCGATGATGATGATGATGATGATGATGATGATGATGATGATGATGATGATGATGATGATGATGATGATGATGAGGAGGAGGAGGAGGAGGAGGAGGAGGAGGAGGAGGAGGAAGAGGGCGAGGAGGAGGAGGAACAGGAAAACGAAGAGGAATATGAAGAGGAAGAGGAGGAGGAGGAGAGGAGGAGGAGAAGAGGGGAAGGAGGAGGAAGAGGAGTAGGAAGAGGGGAGGAGGAGGAGGAGGAGGAGGAGGAGGAGGAGGAGGAGGAGGAGGAGGAAGACAAGGAGGGGAGGAGGACTAGCGTAAATCCAGGACGCATCAACGGTATCGCAGTAAACCCTCCGCCCCAAGGAGCAGGCGGAGGAACAACCCTCGACATGGGCGCCAAAAACGGTCGGAGCTCCGCGCGGACGTCTTGGATCTGCGCGGGCCCCCCGCCGCCCCCCCTGGCGCGCGGGGGGGGCCCAGCGCCAACCCGCGAGAGCCGCACGGACCTCCGACTGCTTGTGTCCATGCAGATGTCTGCCCCGTCGAGCAGGATCGGCGACTCCAAGGAGGGGCCCTGAGGGCTGGGGCATCATGGACGAAGGGCCTCACGCAGTGAAGGTTCAGCTTGGGATCCTTCTCTTAAGTACAGTCGGGGGCTTGACCTAAGGAACCCTGAATAAGGAACGAGGCCCCTTTTTTCCATGGGTGAAGCTTCGATTTCCCGTCGAAAACATAAGGACAACCTGAGGCAAGCTGTGAACCACTTAAGGAACACGGAGCCCCTCCCCAACGAAAAGGGTTCCTTGTTTAGCGCCCCGACTGTACTCTCAGGGCGCCCTCGCTCCGGCCCCCTTTTCTTGCACCGCATACGGGAAGGCCGAGGAGATTTTTTGACCACGTCCTGATGGGCACTCCCTCATGGACAGGGACCTACTTGCAAGATCAGGCCGCCTCGGGGAAATGAACTCCGCTCTGCGGGAGCAGCCCACGAGAGAGGCGCGACAACACGCTCATCCCCGCGTTGGTCGGGGGTTTGGGGACCTTCCCATATTCGGTGGCAACTCACGGGGGCCTCCCATACCTTCTACTGCGCTCTAAAAACAGAGGTGCGAGGGTATATGAAGGGATGGGGGGGCGGGGCGCTCGCGGGCCCGCACCTGCGGGTCCTGCATGGCTCCCCAGGTCCTGGCCGGCAGGGCGCCCCGATCTCCCCCGCCCCTCGCAATTTGCCCGCCGCCGCCCCCCCCCCCACTCCCAGGAGGGGAAGCAGGCAGGAGAAGCAGGCGCAGAGGACGAGGAGGAGGAACAGGAGGAGGAGGAGGACATCTCTTGCACATCACGAGTGGTGTGTGGCGTTGTAGAATTGGCGGCAACACGGCAAAGAAGCGCAGTGTTGTTGTTCAGGACGTCTGCCCAGGAATCCTTCGAGTCCTCGCGAAAGTGCATGAGTCTCATCGGATGTGGCGCCTGGGGGGTTCAGATATCCTTTTATTGTTCTGTGTGGGAGATATGCGCGGCGACAGGTCAAAGATTTAGCCACGCGCTCCGCAATGGAGTGGGCCCAACCAGCAAAAAGGAGGTTGGAGTGCCATTCCCCGTGCACTGAGTTTTCCTGAATGCAGGCTATCTTTCGCTGAGGGATAGACTTGTCCGAGGCTCCAGAGGCTCCAGAGGAGACCAGACATGTGGACGTAGAAAGGCGAGAATGGTTCTCAGCAGAAGAAGGTAAAGCAATGTAGAGCGAGTCTTACAACGTGAAGAGAACGCGGAAGTTGCAACCTTGAACCGAAAAGCCACAGGAACTACCGCCTCTCGTGCACTGGCAATGACAGTGTAAGAAGCAGACAAGGCAAGAGGACGCGCCGTTCAGGAATGATGTTCAAGCGATTGCGTCGCGCTTCGTGCAATAAAACAAACAGCGCAGAAAGGGCTCTAATGACAGCCGGTCTCCAAAAAAACTACCTGGCCGCAACAGGACTGATTCACCTGGTTTCGGCGCGTTCCTGGGTTGGCGGCCTTCACTCCATCACAAAGGCACATTGGCCTCCCACGGCGCCAACCGAAATTATCCCAGTGCGACCCTACCTAGGAGTTGGAGCCACTAGGAAAGCAGAATTAGTAGCAACAGTGAAGCTAAGCTAAAGCCAAGCTAAAGCTAAGCTAAGCTAAAGCTACGCAAAAGCTACGCTAAAGCTAAGCTAAAGCTAAGCTAAAGCTAAGACAAAGCTAAGCTAAAGCTACGCTAAAGCTAAGCTGAAGCTAAGCTGAAACTCAGCTAAAGCTGAGCTAAAGCTGAGCTACAGTTAAGCTAAAGCTAAGCTAAAGCTAAGCTAAAGCTAAACTAAATATAAGCTGAAGCTAAGCTAAAGTTAAGCGAAAGCTAAGCTAAAGCTAAGCTAAAGCTAAGCTGAAGCTAAGCTGAAGCTAAGCTGAAGCTAAGCTGAAGTTAAGCTTAAGCTAAGCTAAAGCTAAGGCACAGCTAAGCTAAAGCTGAGCTAAAGCTAAGCTAAAGCTATGCTAAAGCTAAGTTAAAGCTAAGCTAAATCTAAGCTAAAGTTAAGCTGAAGCTAAGCTGAAGCTAAAGTTAAGCTAAAGCTAAGATAAAACTAAGCTAAAGCTAAGCTGAAGCTAAGCTAAAGCTGAGCTACAGCTAAGCTAAAGCTAAGCTAAGGATAGGCTAAAGCTAAGCTAAAGCTAAGCTAAAGCTAAGCTGAAGCTAAGCTAAAGCTAAGCCGGAGCTAAGCTGAAGCTAAGCTAAAGCTAAGCTACAGCTAAGCTACAGCTAAGCTGAAGCTAAGCTAAAGCTAAGCTAAAGCTAAGCTAAAGCTAAGCTAAAGCTAAGCTAAAGCTAAGCTAAAGCTAAGCTAAAGCTAAGCCAAAGCTAAGCTAAAGCTAAGCTGAAGCTAAGCTGAAGCTAAGCTGAAGCTAAGCTAAAGCTAAGCTGAAGCTAAGCTAAAGCTAAGCTAAAGCTAAGCTGGAGCTAAGCTGAAGCTAAGCTAAAGCTAAGCTAAAGCTAAGCTGAAGCTAAGCTAAAGCTAAGCTAAAGCTAAGCTAAAGCTAAGCTAAAGCTAAGCTAAAGCTGAGCTAAAGCTAAGCTAAAGCTAAAGCTACAGCTAAAGCTCCCAGGGGACTGGGGGAACCGCGGGGCGGGGACTGGGGGAACCGCCCGGGGCGTGGTGCACTGCCCGGCCCCTTTAAGCTAAGAGAGTAAGAACCCTCTAGGCAGAGCCTAGGTAGGGAAAAACACTTTACGACGCCAGTGGACAGGATGAAAGTACTTCCGCCGGCGCCCGTGGGGATAGCCGAAGCAGGATACATATCCCCCCACCTGAAGAAAATGTGAGATTGCAAAAGAGCACGTGCTAAAGCAACCGCGAGCTGCCCGGACATAATCCGAGCAAGCCCGCTCACTTGAGTGCTCTACTCGCCAATGTCGCACATGGATGCCCGCGTGAATATCCGCTTTCCGACTCCGTGTGACCTCGCGACACAGTCACAAGAGTCATCACATTGTATCTGCACGAGTGAGCTATGCTGTGATCTCGGGACGGCCTTCTTCAGCTTCTCGTCGCTGAACTTGACCGCGGCGTGGTCGCAGCTGACCTGGCCGCCCATCGCGCCGAGGATTAGCTCTCGGCCCATGCTGTCCTGTCGCGGGGTCGGCCCGCCTGTCCCGAGCGTCGCCACGGAGCAAGACGTCGATCAGCTCGGTGCGCAGCTGGTTGGCGTAACCGCCACAGATGCCAGCCACGCTTTTCTCGGGCGGCGGCTGGACCGGGTCCATAAGCAGGACGCTGAAGACGGAACTGCCGTCCATGACGAGGTCTGCAGGGATCGCGCAACCTCCTTCCTCCCTCGGCCTCCTGATCTCCTCGGCAGAGGCGGGGCCACGCGCCATCTCGCGCAACGTGAGGACGCGCGCCTGCAACTG
>CAUYUJ010017222.1:142500-165000 GCA_963575745.1 Prorocentrum cordatum
ATCATCATCATCATGATCGCCATTATCATCATTATCATCATCATCAACATCATCCTCATCGTCATCATTGTCATCATCATCAACATCATCATCATCAACATCAACATCAACATCAACATCAACATCAACATCAACATCATCATCATCATCATCATCATCATCATCATCATCATCATCATCATCATCATCATCATCATCATCATCATCATCATCATCATCATCTTCATGATCATCACCATCATCATCATCATCATCACCATCATCATCATCACCATCATCATCCTCACCATCACCCACGCCATCATCACCGCAATCAACATCGCGAACATCTTCATCCTCATCACCATCACCACCGTCATCATCCTCCTCCTCACCATCATCATAATCACTACCACCAGCACCACCACCATCCTCACTATCATCATAATGATCATCACATCAGCATCAGCATCATCACCATCACCATGACCATGACCATGACCATCATCATCATCATCATCATCATCATCATCACCATCATCATAATCATCACGATCATCCACATCAACCCATCATCGTCCCCATCTTCGAAAATTGTTATATCTGTGCACATTGCTGCATCCTCACGTACACACATAAACACACATACGCAAACGCGTCATCATCAGCACCCCGTCTTGTGGCTAGTGTGACCGAACATCAGAAAGCACTCTGGCGCGCAGCGCCCGACTTTTGTTCCTCGGCAGGTACAAGTCAAACTATCAACGCTGGAATGGTGCGAGCATCTTGCGCCGGCCTGACCGCTTCTGGTCACCATCGTCGCCAACACCATCATTGCAGGCGCCCCACTATCGCCACCACATCGCCACCATTGCCACCACCGCCGCCGCCACCACACATCGAAAGCATCATCAACGCTACCGCACTCCCGTTGCTGTAACTACCTGGTGCTGGGGATCGTCTCTAATTCATACGCTGATGTCTCCCAAACCCAGAACATCCACCCCAATGGATCCCACTGTTACTCTCTCAATTACTCTCTCAACTGTATTTTGTTCCGTCTGCCCGGCTCGTGGAACCAATATCCACGTACACGTAGTGCTTTGACGCACAACGCCACCCGAGAGAAACACGCGCGAACGACCCGTCTGAGTGTCATCGCCATCACCGCCACGACTCCGCCACCATGTATCGCCGCAGCGGTGGTCGTCATCCGTTCCTCGAAGAAAAAAACAGTGACATAAACATACGCTCTCGCAGGTCCGCGCGGATTACTCAGATCTGCGCTGGAACTCTGCCGTTGTCGGCGCCGTCGTCCGGCGCCGGCGTCGTCGTCGTCGCCGGCGTCGGCGCCGGCGTCGGCGCCGGCGTCGGCGTCGGCGTCGGCGTCGTCGTCGTGTCCTGCGCCGCTTCCGCGGCCGCCCGGGGTCTTGCGCGGCGCCCGGCTGCCGCGGGGGGCTGCGGCGCCCCAGGCGGGCCCCTGCGGAGACAGCGGCGGGCACCGCCGGCGGGTGGCGCGGCCGACGGGGCGCAGAGCCGGACGCCCGCCGCCGCGGCGGGCCTGCACGGCGAGCGGGAGCCCGCCGCCGCTGCCGCTGCCGCAGGGCCGCGGGAGCACACGGCGGGAGCGCGCTGCCGCAGCGGGGCGCGCAGGAGCGCGCCGGGCCCGAGCAGCGCGCCCTCCTCAAAAGGGCAGCCGAGCTCGCGCTTCGCGCTGCGCGAAGCGCGAAGCAAGAGGCCCCAAGGAGCCTCCGACAGAGTCCCAAAAGGGTCCACGAGGGCCCCCATTACGGGCCACAGCGCCCCCAGCCCCAAGGCCCTCAAGCCTCGAGGAGGCCCCACGCTGCCCCCCAGCGGCCCACGAGAGCGCTCGAAACGCACCCCAGCACGCACTCCTCCTCGGGACTCTCACCCAAGCCAGAGACTTCCTCCCCCCAGGGGAGAAGCTAAGGATAAGATAGGACACTGCTGGCGACGACGCGCGGCGGGCGAACGAGCACATTGGAGTGACTGGGCAGGAAAGCCCTCTCACCCGCACTGGAACTGGCGCCCGCCTACCAGAGGACGAGGAGGATGAGGATGAGGAATCGCGGGCCGCGAGCCACGAATTACTTCGCACCCTCGTGGCGGTCCGGCCCTCGCTCCCGCCCGGCGACCTCCCCCCAACAGCGTGCACACGGCATGCACGCAGGCTGCAGCCGACACGCACGGCCTGCGCCCAGCCTCACCGAGGGTGGTCAACACAAAAACCCAAAACATCAAAAAACATAGAATTACTCCGACGGTAGGACCCCGCATAAAAACCTGTTTAGCTTACCCTTTGTCATTTCCTCCTCCCCCTGGCGGACATCCTCCGGCCGCCGTCGTCCTCCTCAATTCCTGTTCCTCGTCCTCCTCCTCCTCCTCCTCCTTCTCCTCCTGCGCCTCAGCTCCAGCTCGCATGCTTCGAGCTGGCTCAGCGCGGGGACTCCCGCGGGGACAGACCGGCGGGCTCCCGCCTGTGACTTCCTCGCGAGTCACTCACAGACGAGGCTCCCGCCTGATACATCCTCCTTATTCAAGCCCTCCGGAGACCAAAAGTGACGACAGTTACACGTTTCGGATGACCCGCCTCGGATTAAAAACATGAAGTGCGGGCCCCATAGGGGAGAGGCTTCCCGCCTGAGACTTCGTCGCAATTCACTCACAGACGAGGCTCCCGCTTGATATTTCCTCCAGATTCACGCCACAGAAGCCCAAAAGTGACGACAGTTACACGTTTCGGATGACCCGCCTCGGATTAAAAACATGAGGTGCGGGCCCCATAGGGAGAGGCTTCCCGCCTGAGACTTCGTCGCAATTCACTCACAGACGAGGCGCCCGCTTGATACTTGCTCCAGATTCTCGCCACAGGGGCCCAAAAGTGACGACAGTTACACGTTTCGAATGACCCGCCTCGGATCAAAAACATAAGGTGTGGGCCCCATAGGGAGGGGCTCCCGCCTGAGACTTCCTCACAATTCACTCACAGACGAGGCTCCCGCCTGATACTACCTCCATATTCAAGCCAGGGAGTGAGTGAAGACGAAATGATGAGTGAGTGAATGATGATGAAGATGAGTGTGTGATGAATGAGTGATGATGATGCTGATGATAATCATGATGGCCACTGAGTGGGTGGTCGAGAGATTATCATGGAGATGGTGACGATGATGTTGAGAGTGGCGGCGGTCCTACCGTCGGAGGACCACTGCCTCAGAAGCCTACTGAGGATGAGTGAGCAATTGAGTAAGTGAGTGGGTGATCGAGTGGTGATGATGGTGACGATGATGATGATGATGATGATGATGATGATGATGATGATGATGATAATAATGATGATGATGATGATGAGGAGGAGGAGGAGGATTATGATGATGAGTAGTGATGAAGGATTATGATGATGAGTAGTGATGACGGTGATGGTGGTTGATGGTGATGATGATGGTAACGATGATGAGTGTGTGACGATGATGGTGGTTGATGGTGATGATGATGGTGATGATGGTGAGTGTGTGTGAGAGAGAGGAAGGGGGGGGTGTGAGATCCTGCGCGGCGTGTCCAGAGAAAACAAGAACCCCACTTTGGATGTGGGGAAAAACACGGGGGGGACCAAACAACGAGAAAACCTGGACAACAATAATGAAAAAACATGACTTTTTATTTTCATTTTCTGAGGGCCGGCTCGGGGGGGAGGCGGCGACCTGGGATCGGCGACCGCATCGCGGACAGGTCGGCAGTGAGCCCCCGATCCCGACAGGCAGCGAGGCTGCGCGGCACTGTGCGGGGCGGGGGTCCCGGGCCCCGAGCGGCGCGGAAGGCGCGACCGAGGGCCGAGGCTCCCCCCCGGGGGCCAGCCTCCCCCCCGTCGTTGAGAACCGCGTCCTCCTCCTGCTCGCTCCTGCTCGCTCCTCCTCCGCGCTCTCGCTCCTCGCCCCTCCTCCTTCCCCTCCTCCTCCTCCTCCTCCTCCTCCTCCGCCTCCTCCTCCTCCTCCTCCTCCTCCGCCTCCTCCTCCGCCTCCTCCTCCGCCTCCTCCTCCTCCGCCTCCTCCGCCTACTCCTCCTCCATCCCTCCTCCTAACATCTACAACTAACTCCTCCTGGGTGCACCCCCAGACGTGCGGGGTAGGGCGGGCCAGGTGTTTCGCCTGAGATTTCCTCAACCATTCATGATCCCGAAGCTTGAAACTTGCAACAGTTTCAATGACGGAGGGCAGCCCAGTTTCAAAACGTGGCTCTCGCCTTACCGCCGCGCACATTCGCCTTCAATGTCTGCAACTGCTTCAAAGATAGAGGGCACGCGGTTTTCAAAATACGGTCCTCGCCGTACTGAAGCGCACATTCGTCATCAAAGTTTGCAACAATTTCAATGATGGAGGGCGGTTGCTTTTCATAATGAGGCTCTCGCCTTACCGCAACGCATCTCCGTCTTCAAAACTCGCAACTGCTTCAAAGATGGAAGACACGTGGTTTTCAGCATGTGGCCATCGCCGTACTGCCGTGCACATTCGTCTTCAAACTTTGCAGCAGTGCCACGGATTGAAGGCGATTGCTTTTCATAATGTGGCTCTCGCCTTATCGCCGCGCATCTCCGTCTTCAAAGGTTGCAACAGCTTCAAGGATGGATGGCGGCTCAGTTTCAACATGTGGCTCTCGCCTTACCACCGCGCAATTTCGTCTCAATTTTGGACCTCTTTGAAAATTCATATGGTTGAAATCACAGGAACAGCGCCCTGGTATGATTAGGACTGTCCAGCCGCTAAAGTGGCGTTGACTCGTAGTGTGTAGTTCCAGGAATGATCAGGAACGGTTTTCTGGCACGACTTAGGACTGCCATGACGTGACAGCGTTGAAGTCACAGGCCTTGTGTTTGACACGATTGAAGATTCTCAGACGGTTGTTTTCTTCTGGGCCATTCCCCGCAGTGAAAACAAGATATTCTTGTAGAGGCCCATGAGGAGGGAACTTGGATGGAGGGCTTACTGCCACATCCTTGATGCGTCTCGGGTGTGCACTGGTCCTCCTCTCACTCCTCCTCCTCCTCCTCCTCCTCTTCCCCTTTCTTCTTCTTCTTCTTCCTCCTCCTCCTCCTCCTCCTCATCCTCCTCCTCGCTGCTACCTCCTCCGCTGCTTCCACCTGGGGAGGAATCCCCGCGCGGGGGCCGCTGAGGCCTCAGGGCCCCTTCTGCTGCAGGCGGGGAGCACCAGCAGCCCTGGAAGGGCAGGCAGGCCCTCGCCCTCCCCGGGGAGCCCTCCCCGAGGAGCGCCCGAGCCCGTCTGGAGGAGGCCTTCCTGCCCCCTGGGAGGGTCGGGCGGCCCCGCGGCCTGCGCTCTCGGGCCTGCCCCCCCCGCGCGCCGTGCATCCGAGGTCACTCCGGCGCAGGGGTCGCCCTTGCGCGCAGCCGCCTCCCTCCCGTCTCTCGCCTTCGCGAATCCCATGTCAAGCCTCTGGCAGCGTTTCGGGGCGATCCGGACACCCCCGGGATGCTCTCAGAGAGAGGCGCAGTCGCTGGAACGCACCCCGAGGCAAGGAACCCCCAGAAACGGACGAAAAACGGCTGATCGCGTCCGAAAACGCGTCGCCAAACAACGACCACGACGAGAACGCCCAATGCAGTCAGGCAGCGTCCCGCGGCACCCCCAACAAGGGAGGACGAGGAGGATGTGGACGAAGAGGAGGGAAGAGTGAGGACAGAGGAAAGAGGAAGGGCCAAGGAGCGGAAGAGGAGGACGAGGAGGAAGAGGAAACGAAGGACGAGGAGGAAGAGGAGGAGGAAGAGGAGGAAGAGAAGGAGGAAGAGAGGACAATGAGGAAGAGGAGGAGGAGGAGGAGGAGGAGGAGGATCAGGAAGATCAGGAGGAGGAAGAGGATGAGGATGAGAAGGAGGAAGTCAAGGACAAATCATAATATGAGGGGAGGAGGAGGAGGAACACGAATAATAAGGATACTAATAATACGAATACTAATAATAAGAATCATAAGACTAGTAGTACTAAGAAGACGAATAATAATACTTGTATTAAGAGCGAGAAGGATCATAACAATAATAATGCGCATAATAAGAAATTAATACTACGAGTAATAATACTAATAATAGTAGTAATAATACTAATACTAATAATAGTAGTAATAATAATAATAATAACTATAACAATAACAATACGAATAACAATAATAACAAAACTAAGAATAATAATAAGAAGAAGGGGAGGAGGAGGAGGAGGAAGAGGAACACGAATGGCGGGGGTGGAAGCTGTACGAGAGAAAACGTGGCGACGAAAAACTGTTGATTGCATATGGTCCCGTACAATATATACACACGCGCCAGCGCTGAAGCCAAACGGCGGCAGCGCATCCTATTTGAGGCAGAATTGCGCGGGCGATCGAAAAGCTCTGGCTGAGAAGAAGGACAAGGGAACAAGGGGACCATAACTGTCCAATCCCAACACATTCTAGACTCAGCAGGGACACCCCCGTCGTTGTCTGACCCGGAGACGCGCGATGCGGCGGGGTGCGAACTCACCCTTATGACGGGTAGCCCCCTCCTGCTTTTAGGACCAGCGCTGGAGCTCACGCAGGTGGGTTCGCCTAGGCCACATCTGTGTATGTTGGTGGCCTCAGGCCGCAAACGTGGTGTCTGAATGCATGTCTTAAGACTCAGGCCAAACGATGGCCCTGGGGTCGCGTCAAAGGCGAGGTGGAGGTGTGAAGACGCCTTGACCTGGTATTGGAGAAGGTGATGGATGGAGAGAAACCGCGAGGGATGCGCGCTCTTTTCGGCGCGACCGCCTCGTGGGCCACCGCAATCGAGAACTGCGGGGGCCGCTCCGTCCACGGCGGAAGGCCACCTCCTCGCTGGGAGCGCCAGGAGCCTCGGCCTCCTCAGCCTCGGCGAGGAGGAGGAGGAGTGAGATCGTGGTCGAGGAGTGGAGGAGGAAGGAAGGGGGGGGAAGGAGGAGGGGGGACGGAGGGAGAGGGGAGGAGCAGGAGGAGCGACTCCCCAATGAACCCCCTCCGCTGTGCCTGCGGCGGCGAGCGGCTGCGCGCTTTTTCTCCTCGTGCGCAGCGAGGCGCCAGGCGCGCGCGCCCTGCGCAGCTCCGCTGTACTGGGCGGGCGGCGGCGCCGCCCCGCCCGGTTTCGGCGCCGCGCGGGGGGGGGGGCGCCGGGGCGGGGCGACCGCGCGGGGGGCCCCCTCCTCCTCCTCCAACCTCCTCCTCCTCCTCCCTCCTCCTCCTCCTCCTCTCCTCCTCCTCCTCCTCCTCAACCTCCTCCTCCTCCTCCTCCTCCTCCTCCTCCTCCTCCTCCTCCTCCTCCTCCTCCTCCAACCTCCTCCTCCTCCTCCTCCTCCTCCTCCTCCTCCTCCTCCTCCGCCTGCTCCTCCTCCTGCTCCTCCTCCTGCTCCTCCTCCTCCTCCTCTCCTCCTCCCCCCCGACTGGGGGCCCAGAGCGCAACAGGGGCACGTCCACGAGAAGCCTTCCACAGGAGGCCCAGCCCTGAGACCCCGGGGACGTCCAGAGCAAGACGGTACGTCGAGACCCAATGCACCCAGGGCACCCTGGAGGCAAGCAGGGTGCTTCTTGGCAGGGGCCTCCACTGAACTGCCCCGACTCCGGATCCGCCGACTTTGCCTGATCCTCCGACTTGACAAGTGTGTCGGGGATGCACCCCGAGCGATGCAATAAAAAATGGGGCGGACAATTCCGCCTCAGAAAAATGGTGCGGGCATGTCCGCTCTTCTTTTGTGGCGCATTTATATCAAACTGCTGACAACGTAGGGTGGGCAACCAAAACAGCATGGCGGAAACAGCGACAGAGAAGTACGGCGGATATCGACATTACAGGAGCTTGAAAAATAAGGCTCACATGTCTGCCCTACTTTCGCAACCGCCCCAAACAGGGCGGATCCAGAGTCAAGGCTGGCTTAGGATCCAAGTACCAACCTGACCCCCATCCGAGCCAGAAAAGTGCCACCCCGCTTGGGGTGGACAGGGTGCTCTTGGGCATGTTGGTGAGCTTGCTCTCGTCGCGAACGCCCTGACACTACACACATTCGACCACGGACCCCCGTCGGCCTCAGGCGGCCTGCGGCGGTCTTCCTTGGCGGTTTTCGGCGGCTTCTGGCGCCCCCGCGTGGCCGCCCCTGAAGGCTGAGCAAGGGCTCCCAACTTCGCGCTTCGCGCTGCGCGAAGCGCGAAGTGCGAATAACTTCGCGCCCTCGCGCCGCCTCCCAAGGGAGAAGAGAAGGATGAGGAAGGATCGGAGCCGAGCCGCGAAGCGCGAAGCGCGAATAACTTCGCGCCCTCGAGGGCGCCCTTGCTGAGGGGCAACGGCAGGGGGGGGGGGCGGCCTAGCGTGAGAAACGCCGAGCTGGAATCGGCGATGCATCGCCGACAGATCGGCGGTAGGCACCAGACAGCGAGTCCGCACGCTCCTGGGCTGGAGAGGGGCACCGGGCCCCCGTCGGCGATGACTGGGTGATTGGGGGTCGATGCGTCCCCCCCTGCGCCTGTGCGCGTCCCCTGTTGTTCGGCCGTTCGGGACGACCCGGACACTCCAAGACGCTCTCGGCGAGGCGCAGCTGCTGGAGAGCACCCCGAGGCTGGGACACCGCCGAGGACCAGCGGAAACGCTCGAAACCCTCGAAACCTCGAGCCTCATCCCCCCCTAACGCTGCCCCTGAAAGGGGGGAGAGAGAAAGAGCCCAGAGGAGCAAAGGCCTCCATCATTCTGGAGGTCGGACCTCCATTCTGAGGGCGACAAGCCCTCAGAATGAAAGGGAACAGCTTTCAGCACGGAGGTAGGACGTCGCAATCGCAGTCGCAGCAGTGGTCCCATCGAGCAGTGCCTGGCCATCGCTCGGACGTCCATTCCCTGTGTTTGTTTCCGTTTCGTGCGTGGCCTTTTCGCAGGATGCTCTAGGATGCTCCTCAATAATCCCCGCCGAGAGAAAGTGCACACGTCCGAGCCAAGGTGCAGGCTGAAGCAGGCTCAAGCAAGCAGCCTCAAAGCGTTCCCTGGGAGGTCGGACAGCCAGGCCGAAGGCGCTCGATCCTCTGGGAGGCAGCCCGCGGCGACTCGGCCCGCGGCGGCCCAGTCGCGCGCCACGGCTGGTGAGAAGCCCGGCGCAAAGGCAGGCGCGCCGGGAGGCCCGCCCAGCCCGCGCGCGGCGCCTCGATCGTGGGCGGCGCTACGGCGGCCGGACGGCGAGCGGCCGCCCCGTCGCCCATGCCCCGCCTCCCTCCTCCCTCCTTCCTGCCCTCCCTCCTCCTTCCCTCCTCCCTCCCTCCTCCCTCCCTTCGCCCCCTCTTCTTCTTCTTCTTCTTCTTCCTCCTCCTCCTCCTCCTCCTCCTCCTTTTTCTCCTCCTCCTCCTCCTCCTCCTCCTCATCCTCCTCCTCCTCTGGTCCTTCTCATCCTGCTCCTCCTCCCTCCCCCTCCTCCTCCTCCTGCTCCTCCTCCTCCTCCTCCTTCTCCTCCTCCTCCTCGATCCTCTTCCTCCTCCTCCTGCTCCTGCTCCTCTCTCCTGCTCCTCTCTCCTCCTGCTCCTCTCCTGCTCCTCTCTCCTCCTGCTCCTCTCTCCTGCTCCTCTCTCCTCCTCCTGCTCCTCCTACTCCGCCTCCTCCTCATCCTCCTCCATCCCTTTCCCTGATGCACAACTCCTCCCTGTCGCATCCTGAGACGCGTTGGTCGGGTGGGCCAGGCGTGTCGCCCGAGACCTGCTCGCCACGTATGATCCTGACGCTTGGAATTTGCCGCAGAGGTTTCAAAGATACAGGGCGGCCCGACATCAAAACGTGGCTCTCCCCTTCGCGCCATACACACATTCGTCTTAAACAGTTGCAGAACCTTCAAGGGTGGAGGGCGGCCCGTATTCATAATGTGGTTGCCGCCGTCGCGCCGCGCAAATCCGTCGTGAAGGCTTGCAGCCGTTTCAAAGACGAATGGCGGTTCTGTTTCGAAATGTGGCTGCCGCCTTCGCGCCGCGCACATTCGTCTTCAAAGTCTGCAGCCGTCTCAATGCGTCGTATGGTTGAAATTCCAAGAATGGTATTCTGGCACGACTTAGGATTGTCAAGACGATCTTCAGGACACAACAATCACGCTGATTCATTGTGTTCGGGTCCCGGGAAATGCGTTCTGGCACGATTTGGGATTTGCCGAGGCGCAGCAGTCACGTCGACTCGCGGCGATGACGTCCCAGGAAAGCGCTTGGGCAGCACTGGGGGATTCTCAGACGGCTGTCCCCCGACGGGGCACCTCCCGCCGTGAAAGCAACTCAGAACCATGAAGAGGTTTGCGACACGCGGCGGAGCCCTCCTCGGAGGAGAGCCCCCCGCGCCGCGGAGCTGTGCCCGCTCTCCCCAGACAGCCCTTTCGCTTCTGCCTTTTCCTGAACTTCCTCCTCCTCCTCCTCCTCGTCCTCCCCCACAATAAAGCAATATGAATACTACTCTCCTCTCTCCCCCGGTGGCGTCGAGCCCCCCAAGAGGCCCCAGGGGAGCCCAATACGCCGCCAAGGAGCCCGAAGACGCTCCCAAGAAGCCCCCAAGAAGCCCCCAAGACGGCCCCAAGAGGCTCCAAATAGCGCTCCAGGACCGGCGGAATGAGCGAAGCGATTAATAAAACAATATGAATACTACTCTCCTCTCTGCCCCCGTGGCGTCCGGCCCCCCTCCGCGTACTGTTATTTATACAAATTGGATTACCCAGAAACGGGTTTTCGCGCTTGGGTTTTTGTTCGCGAAATGCTGCTCTCGCTGAAGCGCTGGCCTCATTTTCGGGCTACCGCTCGTTCCGAATCGTGCTCCCGCTGCAGCGCTGGCGTCATTATTTCCAGCGCCATGCCACGGCACGGTTTTCGATCCTTCCAAACCGGCCCCAAAATCTAGAAAATGCCTCCCGAAAAAACCATCGGAAGTGATTACACATTCGGTGCCGATTCGTTGATTTTTTGGCGCCGCGAAGCCCCCCCCACTTTGGGGCGTCGCCGCGCCATGCTATGTCAGGCTACGCGTTCTCATTTCCGCGTTTCCGCGCTTAGGTTTTTGTTCGCGAAATGCTGCTCTCGCTGAAGCGCTGGCCTCATTTTCGGGCTACCGCTCGTTTCGATTCGTGCTCCCACTGCAGCGTTGGCGTCATTATTTCCAGCGCCATGCCACGGCATGGTTTTCGATCCACCCAAGTGGCCCGCCAATCTAGAAAATGCCCCCCCGAAAAACCCATTGGAAGTGATTCCTCATTCGGTGCCGATTCGTTGATTTCTTGCACCGCAGAAGCCCCCCCCACTTTGGGGCGTCGCCGCGCCATGCTGTGTCAGGCTGCGCGTCCTCATTTCCGCGCTTCCGCGCTTGGGTTTTTGTTCGAAATGCTGCTCTCGCTGAAGCGCTGGCCTCATGTTCGGGCTACCGCTCGTTCCGAATCGTGCTCCCGCTGCAGCGCTGGCCTCATTGCCGCGCTTCTGGTCTTTCCGAATCGTGCTCCCGCTGCAGCGCTGGCGTCATTTCCAGTGCCATGCCACGGAATGGTTTTCGGTCCTTCCAAATAGGCCCCAAAATCAAAACAATGGCCTCCCGAAGAAACTATCGGAAGTGATTCCACATTCGGTGTCGATTATTTGATTTGTTGGGCCGCAGAAGCCCCTTCCCTCATGTTGGGGTGTCGCCACGCCATGCTATGTCATGCTACGCGTTAATATTCAATACCATGCTATGCCATGTGATGTTACGCCATGCTACGACATGCGATTGTGCGAATGGGGAGGAGATCTGCGCCATGGTAAGGGATGAGAGGGAGGGGTAGGACGTCAGATATGATGCGAGCGCACCTAGCTTGTCCCCCTCCCCCTCCCCCCTCCTCTCCTCTCCTCCTCCTCCTCCTCCTCCTCCTCCTCTCCTCCTCCTCCTCCTCCTCCTCCTCCTCCTCCTCCTCCTCCTCCTCCTCCTCCTCCTCCTCTCCTCCTCCTCCTCTCCTCCTCCTCCTCCTCCTCCTCCTCCAGGAAGGGTCGCCGATGCGCCTCTTGGGTTCGCACTGCCCCCCTGTTGCGACGGCAGCCCCCGGCCGTCCGAGCCAGCCGCGCCGCCCCCGCCCGGGCGGGGCGGAGCGCGCAGCGGCCGGCAGGGGCCGCGGGCCGCGGCAGCGGGGGCCCGCGAAAAGGGGTGACTCGGTGGGACGGGGGGGGAGGAGGGGGAGGAGGAGGAGGAGGAGGAGGAGGAGGGGAGGAGTGTAGTAGGAGGAGGAGATAATTAGAGGGGAGGAGGAGGAGGAGAGGAGGAGAGAGGAGGAGGAGGAGGGGAGGAGGAGGAAGGAGGAAGAGGAGAGGGGAGAGGGAGGGGGAGGGGGGGAGGAGGAGAGGGGGAAGGGGGGGGAGGGGAGGGGGGGCGAGGGCAAGCGGGCGAAGGGGGAGGACGGGGGGCGAGGCGCGGAGGCGGGGACGACGAGGCAGGGGGGCGAGGAGGGACGAGGGACGAGGGGGGGGAGGAGGAGGCCGAGGAGGGATGATATGGGAGGATGGGGGGGAGGAGGGAGGGAAGGACGAGGGGGGACGAGGGCGGACGCGGGTGGAGGGCGAGGCTGGAGGGGGACGAGGGGGGAGGACAGGGACGGGGAAGAGGAGAGAGGGGAATGGGGCAGGTCAGGGGTGCGCTCGCGCCACACCCGACATCCTGCCACTCTCACGCATCCCTTCCCAGGGCGCTGATTGTCTCTCTCTCTCCGCCGACGGGTGCCATGGCGGACCTGGAGCTCCAGAAAAGACCCCTATCGTGTCATGCGCAATCGGAGAGGGAAGACGCGTGCCTTGGAGGAGGAGGTGGCGAATGAGCAGGAGGATGAACAGGAGGAATAGAAGAAGGATGAGAAATGAGGAGGACGAGGACGAAAAGCAGCAGCACTAACTGGGGTGGAAAGAGCGCGATGGGGAGGAAGAGGAGGAGGAGGAAGAGGAGGAGGAGGAGGAGGAGGAGGAGGAGGAGACGGCGAACCAGGGACGGCGGAGGAGAAAGGAGTGAAGGCGACAACGACGAACGGCTCGGATCCATAAAAAGTGGCCCGCGCTTAGGGGGGGACGAGAGCGCCATTCTGAACGACGGAAGCAACGTGCCGATCCAACACGCTGCAGCAGGTTCGGACACATTCAGATTGGCAAAGTGGACGCAGCTGCTCTTATTTTTATTAAAGCTCGGAGCGATCTGTGTGAAAGCCATACGCGGAGGGAGGCGCGCCGCCACTCTCAAGACGTCTTCGGGGGAAAGACGGGAGTAGTATGCACAGTGAGTAGTTATGCGCGGGATGTGGGAGACGGGGGGAGCATTGCCGAGAGGGAGAGGGCAGGGAGGGGAGAGGCGGGATGAGGAGGGAGGAGGAGGAGGAGGAGGAGGAGGAGGAGGAGGAGGAGGAGGAGGAGGAAGAGCAGGAGGAGGAGGAGAAGAGGAGGAGGAGGAGGAGGGAGGAGGGAGGAGGAGGAGGGGGAGGGGGAGGAGGAGGAAAGCTCGGAGCGATCTGTGTGAAAACCATACGCGGAGGGAGGCGCGCCGCCACTCTCAAGACGTCTTCGGGGGAGAGACGGGAGTAGTACGCACAGTGAGTAGTTATGCGCGGGATGTGGGAGATGGGGGAAGAGTGAAGCTGAGCATGCCCAGGAGCAGGGTCAGTGGCCGAGGGGGAGAGAGCAGGGATGGGGAGAGGCGGGATGAGGAGGGAGGAGGGAGGAGAGGAGGAGGGAGGAGGGAGGGAGGAGAGGATGAAAGGAAGAGGAGGAGGGATGGAGGGGAGGAGGAGGAGAGGAGGAGGAGGAGGAGGAGGAGGAGGAGGAAGGAGGAGGAGGAAGAGGAGGAGGAGGAGGGAAGGAGGAGGAGGAGGAGGGAGGAGGAGGAGGAGGAGGAGGAGGAGGAGGGGGAGGAGGAGGAAGAGGAGGGGGAGGAGGGGGGGAGGAGGCGGAGGAGAGGAGGAGGAGGAGGAGGAGGAGGGAGGAGGAGGAGGAGGAGGAGGAGGAGGAGGAGGAGGAGGAGGAGGGAGGAGGAGGAGGAGAGGAGGAGGAGGAGGGGGAGGGAGGAGGAACAGGAGGAGGAGGAGGAGGCGGAGGAGGAGGGAGGAGGAGGAGGAGGAGGAGAGAGGAGGAGGAGGAGGAGGAGGAGGGGGACGGGGATGAGCGGTGGCGCGGTGGATGAGGGGGGCGGGGAGGAGGAGCGGCGAGGAGGAAGATGGGGGCTGGCGAAGCCAGGCCTCGGCACGGCGTGGCGCCCAGCGGCCTAGCCGTTCCTGACGAGGCCGCGAGCCTGGCGCGCCGCGAGGCGGGAGGGGCAGGGAGGGGAAGACGAGTCGCCTCGAAGCAGGCCCTTGGGGTACCGATTTCGCCCGATCTCGCAAAGCGCCCGGGGCATCGGCTGGCAGCTTGCCACTTCTTTGAAGGGGCCCCAGGTCACACAAATAGATACACACAAAGAAAAAGATTCCCCGTATTTTCCCATGTTTTCTGGGTTTCTGTCTTCCCCCCCACTTCCCATATTTCCGCATATTTTCTGGGGAATCGAGGATTAATTGTGTCTGTGTGTTTCTTTTCCTCCTGACACTGTGCAGCTTCCTCAACGACCCCATCTCGTGGGGCCACCCGTGCGGGCAGGAGAGGCTGCGCCGGCGGCCTGCTGCTCCCTCGTGTGCCGACTAAGCTGGAGGAGGACGTGTTTCACTGCATTATCCTACGCTTCCCTGATCAAAACAACTAACTCACCTCGAGATGGTTTCTTGATGGGATAGCGGGTATACTTTTTTTGGTCGGCGGCTCCATGGCGAAAGTGATGAGGCGGGACTACGTCCGGGGCACGGAACGAAGATAATTGGCCGCAGTGGCGTATGCACATGCTAGAGACAAAATGACCCTCATTGAGACGCCAGTGGCGTCGGCAGGTGACCGGCACAGACACCCCAGCGGGTGGGGACGCAACCCCAGATAGCGGGTATACGCGAAACGTCAAACTCTCACCAACCCTCTGGGCGTAGGTAATTTACAGAGCGTACCCTTCCAATCCTGATCTTCCCCTTCAGGGAGGGGTTGGTCACTGCTCTTTTCTGGTGCAGGAGAGCCCAACATCGAATCGATAAGTCGGATCGGCGATCGAAATGAGTCGGATCGGCAGAAATCGGCAGCCAAGTCGGGAGAAGTCGAATCGGCAGAAATCGGCAGGCCAGTAGGCCTCCATTGAGGAATCGGCACATCCGAATCGGAATCCGAAGTCGAATCGAATCCGAATCGGAGGCCATCAAAATCGAATCGAATCGAATCGAATCGAGTCGGAGGAATCGAGTCGGATGGGACCCATCGTTCTCTACTAGACAGGCCGCCAACCAGAAACCATGAGCTCATCACCCCACCCTCCTCGTCACACATGTTCCTGGCGAGGAACCCAATGATATGCAGTTGTAAGTACCGCAGTTGTGAATCTCGTCGTTGGAGAAGCTCCCTTTTGGGGGCACGAAAATTGTGTGAGGGATATGCCGAAAATGGGAGAGGAGCTGCATGCGAACCCGGCCACTGGGGCCTTCTGTGGAGCTCCCTGTGGCACGCCACGTGTGAATGGTGTGCCGACATGGGGGGTGGAGCCGCATGCAACCTTGCCACTGGTAGGGGTCGAAAAATTACATAAACATAAAAACTCGGAGGTCCGCGCGGATTTCTTGGATCCGCGCTGGACCGCGCCGGAGGCGCCGCCAGGGGGTCCCAGCGCCGATCCGAGAAATCTGCGCGGACCACCGAATTTTTATGTTTATGTCATTCTTCGTCCCTGACTGGGGCCTTCCGTGGAGCTCCCAAGCACAAAACGTGTGACGGGTATGCCGACATGAAGGTGGAACCGAAGCGAACCCTGCCACTGCGGCCTTCGGTGGAGCTCCCTATGGGGCCGCGAAACGTGTGAGGGGTGCGCCGACGTGGGGGTGGAACCGCATGGAATCCTGCCACTGGAGCCTTCGGAATGGCCACAGATGGGGGCACGAAACGTGTGACAAGTGTGCCGAAATTGGGGGGCGGGTGGAACCGCATGCGAACCCAGCTACTGGGACCTTCCGTGGAGCTCCCTGTGGCACGACACGTGTGAGGGGTGTATCGGCATGGGGGGGGAATCATATGCGAACCCTGCCACTGCGGCCTTCGGTAACTCCCTATGGGGCCACGGAACGTGTGAAAGGTGTGTCGGAATGGGGTGGGCCGCATGCGAACCCTGCCACTGCGGCCTTCGTTGGGGCTCACCATGAGGCAACGAAGCGTATGAGGGGTGCGCCGAACTGGGGGTGGAACGTCATGCGAATCCTGCCATTGCCGCCGTCGGAATGCACGAAACGTGTGAGCGGTGTGCCGAAATGAAGGTGGAACCGCATGCGAACCCTGCCACTGCGGCCTTCCGTGGAGCTCCCTGTGGGGGCACGAAGCGTGTGAAGGGTGTGCCGAAATGAAGGTGGAACCGCATGCGAACCCTGTCACTGCGGCCGTCGTTGAAATTCCCTACTGGTGCACGAAGCGGGGGAGGGGTGTGCCGACATGACGGTAGAACCGCATACGAACCCTGCCACTGCGGCCAATGAAGTTCCCTATTGTGCACGAAGCGTGTGAGGGGTGTGCCGACATGAAGGAGGAGGAGGAGGAGGAGGAGGAGGAGGAGGAGGAGGAGGGCTAACGCTTCAGGCATCGGGCCGAAGTTCGCGCAACGTCAAAGAGGAGGAGGAGGAGGAGGAGGAGGAGGAAGAGGAGGAGGAGGAGCGCAAGGCGCTCTCTTCAGAGCGAGGGCCCTCTCTCCAAAGCGAGGACCCAACACCACAGGGTGGCAGGGAACAATACGAGGTGCACGTCACGGCAAGAGCTGGACCACGCGCGGGCACTCCGCGAGATGAATTTGCTCCGGCTGCTCTCACGGCAGGTGCGCTCGGATCGCGGGCGCGGACACCGTGGGCCGTGCTGACGCCTCCGTCGCAGCTCGGCGCCTGCTCCGGCCAAGGATGGCGCGGGGGCGTCTCGACCGATTGCCCCGCAGTGTGCTGCCGCGTGCGCCGGAGCACCCGTCGCCGCCTGCCGCACTCCGCGGGCGCCGCGCGGCCGGAGCGTGCGGCAGACTTGGCGCACCGAGGGCGCACCTGGCGCGCCGAGGGCGCGTGGGCCCCCAGGGCCCCCTCGCGCACCTGGAGCGCGCGGCACACCTCGCGAGCGTCGCGCACCTGGCATCCGTATTGGTTCCCAACGGCTGCCCATCCGATGGCGGCGTCTGTCGATGCTGAGTCTCGGGTTATGCCTACATGCAGAGGGGGCCAGTCCACAGGGCACCTTCCACAAGAAACCCAACCCTGAGACGCCAGGGCGTTCAATCATTTTCCAGTGTGGGAACGTCGCGCTCTCCACCGCAAAACCATCGAAACCCAAGAAGCCCAGGGCACCCTGGAGGCAATCGGGGTGTTTCTTGACATGGGCCTCCACTGTAGTGGGAGCGCGGGTGGCAGTGAGCGAGACAGCTTGTGGCGTTCCCGTTGGGAACTTGACCACTCCCCCCTACCCCTCCCCTGGCCAAGATGGCCTCCATGATGGCACTGGATAGACCAGTATGGCTTCCAACATAGTCGGACCTAGGCCAGAAGAACACCCCTCAAGAACACGAGACCCTCCGCCGGCCAAAACACACAGAATGTCCAAGGGTACCCTCCCAAGGGTGCACAAGAGCATCCAACAAACGCAATAACATTAGGGTACCCTCCCCGAACCGCCCTCGATGTTGTACCTCGGTCCGACTGTACATGTTTCTTTGCCCTGCCCCCGCGGGAGGAAGTGTCACTGTGGCAGAATCAGCTGCCAAGTCTCCAATCTAACTCCTCCATGCGCGCCCCAACTGGCAATGCCAGATGAAGTGCACTAGGAGCTGAAGCTATGCAGTCACAAGCTTGACTACTGCTGGAGGATTGATGAGAGTTGATTGATGTCGGAGCGCCCAACTCTGGAGGGATTTGAGCCATTATTCCTCCATGTGGTCAAAGGCGGGTAGCTGGGCGTATTTCGTGGGCCGTTGGGGAAAGGAAAAGGAAATAATAACGCCCAAGAGCGCACCACGAGCGGCCGAAGCGGACTCTGAGAAAACACGTTTCAGGCTCCAGACATGTGCTGCGAATCGGTGCCATCCCGTGCTTTATCGATGCCCTCTAAGATGGACCCCCTGAGACGGGCCCGACAAAAACCAAAAGGCTTCTAAGAGTATCCCAACAGCGCCATAACATCCCCAGTAAATAGTAAATATTGAATGAGATCCAAGATCGAAACGTCCGCGACGGCCTTTGTGGTTGACTCATGGACCTGCTCAAGCTGATCCCGAGCTTTGGATTGACGGCTTCCCCCCTTTGCTCTACTGCATGCTCCTGCGCTTCCACGACCAAGGCAACTCGCCTGGGGATCTTTCCTGAATGGGCTGGTTGGGGTACGTTAAGCGTCCATAACTGCTCATCAAACACCCTATCATATTGACATGACGACGTGCAAACGGCCTGGAGGGTAACTGCCACATGTGCTGAATTCTGCCATGCAATCCGCACCACTCATGACAAGATCAGTCAGCATCAAACCGGGAAGTCGGATCGGATCGGCGCTTGCGTCGGACTGTGCTGCATCGGCACGACATCGAAATCGAGTTGGACCGGCCCCGCCACGATGCACAGCAGCGCCGCGCAAGCATCGGGCCGCATCGGACCCTCAGGGGCGGAATCTGCTCGGGCCGGCCCGAAACGACACCGAACCGGACCGATCCCATCGAGTCGGGCTCCACGAACTCCCGCCCCTCCGCCCCCTGGGCGCGGCTGCACGTAGAGGCCTGCGCGCTCAGGAGGAGGAGGAGGAGGAGTAGGAGGAGGAGCAGGAGGAGGAGGAGGAGGAGGAGGAGGAGGAGGAGGAGGAGGAGGAGGAGGAGGAGTAGGAGTAGGAGGAGGAGCAGGAGCAGGAGCAGGGGGAGGAGGAGGCGGAGGAGGGAGGAGGAGGAGGAGGAGGAGGAGGAGGAGGAGAACGGCTGCGGGCGCCAGGCTGTTTTCCGCACTTCGCGCGTCCGGGCGCAGCTGGCTGCGGCCGAACGGTTCCTCGGAGGAGGCCGCCCTCTGCGCCGGGTGCGCCGGGGGCGCGGCCGACTGCGAGCTGGAACTGCGGGCAGTGGCCAGGGCGCAGAGGGGGGCCACGCGGCCAAAGGGGCGGCGCGCATCGGCCGAGCGGAGGAGCCGCTCGCGGGGGCGGGTGCGCGCCGCGCCTCCTCCGGGCACAGGGGGCGAGGGTCCGCCCGGGGAGGCAGCAGAGCGGGGGGGGGGGTGGGGAGGGGCTGGGGGGGAGGGGCGGGGGGAGGAGGGGGGGGGGGGGGGGAGGAGGGTAAGGAGGGGGAGGAGGGGCGGGGGGGAGGAGGGGGAGGAGAGGGGGGTGGGGTGGAGGAGGGGCCGGGGGGGAGAAGGGGGAGTAGAGGGGGGGAGGGGGGGGGAGGGGGCCGGGTGCTGCCCAAGGTATTCTCGGAATCAGGTGTCATCAGAGAGCTCACAGGAGCTCCGGAAATGGCGCGCGAAGCGGGAGGTACATAGCTTGGGCCAGGAACACCTTTGGCAACCCTGGAAGGGGGGAATAGTGGAAGATCGCTACGTCGGCGCTACGAAAGTTTTGACCCGTTTCGTGCTTCCACCAAGAAGGGTGTCGAACGCCGGTTTATGGAGGAAATCCTGGACGGGAGCGCCATTTCGACATCGAACCAGAAAGGTTTCGAATTCTGGTTTGGAGGAATTCTTGGGCGGGAGTACCATTTCGAAATCGAATCCGAAAGCTTCGAAATCGTTCGAACATGTTTTTTCGTTGAAGAAATCCCAAGCGAAACCGTCGTTTCGAAATGTCCACACCGTTTGGCATCTAAAACTTTTAGTTTCTGGCCAGAGATTTCGTCGAAAGTGTGAATTTCGGTTGAGACTTCCTCTAGAAAACGATCTCGACTGGATTTCGAAACCATCGGGCTCGAATTTTGAAGGGCGGTTCCGCCCGCGGGCGTATTGCCACTGGCAACGTTGTACGGGGGCCCCGTCAACTAACGGGAGGCGCTGCATTTTGGCCGAACTTTCGTAGCGGCGATGAGAGCGTCATGACTTTTGCGCTTCCTCAACTCGCACTGGATCTTCCGCGGCTCTCCGGATTTCTCTGGCGATCTCTGGATTCACCTTGTTTCGTCTAGATGTACATCGCACTGGGCAGATTCACCTTGCTTCATCTGGCCTTGCCCTCGCGAGTCGATCGGAGAAGAGTCGTCAAACTCTCAGGGAGGGGAGGGGAGGGCGAGATGGAAGACAGGCGCAGCCAGCATTCCATCGCGAAGTCGGATCGGATCGGAGCGTGCGTTGGATCGGCCTGCACCCAGAGATCCGATGTCGTGATTTTTTCAATACGCGGTCCCCAGAGGTCTCGACCCATTTGCCAGGACCGGTTTTTCACCCCGAGTCGTTTTTTGACGGTCCCGAGGCCCGGCGAGGGCTTCCAAAGGCCCAGAGCGGCGAAAAACCGCCGTCTTGCTTTTTGCAATGCGCTGGATCTCTGGGCATCGGCCCCGAGCCGAGACCGAATCGGATCGGCAGCGCGCAGAGGCACGGCAGCATCGCGCGGGCAGCGGGACGCACCGGTCCGCTGGAACATCGGAACATGCGAAACCGGAACGGATATGGAGGAGGAGGAGGAGGAGGAGGAGGAGGAGGAGGAGGAGGAGGAGGAGGAGGAGGAGGGGGGGAGAAGGGGGGGAGGAGGATGGGGAGGAAGAGGGGAGGAGGAGGAGGGAGGAGGAGGAGGTAGGAGGCGGAGGAGGGGAGGAGGCGGAGGAGGAAGGAGGAGGAGGAGGAGGAGGAGGAGGAGGAGGAGGAGGAGGAGGAGGAGGACGAGGAGGGGCAGCGGGACGCACCGGGCCGCGAACATGTCGGAATAGCCGAAACCGGAGCGGGTCCAGCCCGCGGCCGGGGATAATCGAGAGGCCGAGCCGGCATATCGAGCCCAGCGCACCGAAGTGGGCCCCGAGGGCGTGCAGGGCGCCAGGGGGGGACGGGGGGAGGACGAGGACGAGGGAGGGGAGAGGAGAGGGGGAGGAGGAGGAGGAGGAGGAGGAGGAGGAGAGGAGAGGAGGAGGAGAGGAGCAGCAGCAGCAGGGAGAGGAGGAGGGGAGGGGCGAGGACGAGGGAAAGCGGGACGAGAGAGGAGGAGGAGGAGGAGGGAGGAGGGAGGAGGAGGAGGAGAGGAGGCAGGAGGAGGAGGAGGAGGAGGAGGAGGAGGAGGAGGAGGAGGGGACGAGGGGCTTTGGGAGGCGGGGGGGGGCCGAGGGGAGGCGACGAGGGAGGGGACGAGGGAGGGGCGAGGGATGGGCGAGGGCGGGGAGGCGGGGCGAGGGCGGGGAGGGGCGGCGGGAGGGGCGAGGGGGCGCGGCGAGGGCGGGGAGGCGGGCCGACGGCCAGAGCATCCAGGGAGCGCTGGCCGCTGCAGCGGGCGAGCGGGCGAGCGCGCCGCTGGCCGCGCTGCCGCCCGGAGGGCCCAGCGGGGGGCCCAAGGGCCGGGTCGGACGAAGGGGGGGGGTTGCAGTCCACCCGTATCATAACATAAGGGCGCACGAAGAGGGCACCAGGGCCTTGCTGCAAGGCCGCGTCGACACTCTGCGGGCGGGGCGCGGCCAGCGATCGCGGCCAAGGATGGGCCGAAGGGGAAGGATGCAAGGGTAAGCTTGGAAAGTCGCTCTAATCCTTACCATGCGGGTTGACTCTAGCAGAACAGGGAAGTTGGCGCTCAGCTCACGCAACTGGCTTCCCCGGCGCAGCCCGGGAGGCGCCGGCGTGTCGGCGAGCGGAGCGCAGCGGCGGGGCCGAGAACAGCTGCGTGCAGCAGGTCTCGTGCCCCTCGCTTCCCTTGTGCCCCCGCCCTCATGTCGTCCGACCTGACAAGGTACCACCATGCGCCCCTCCCCTTCCCGAGAGGTGCCGCTGTCTCAACTCTTGCCGCCCTCCGATGTGATACATGTCGGGCGCGGCCTGACCGAGCCCTGTCGTGACGAGCCCAGTCTTTGACCCGCCCCCCCCGCTCTCGAAGCTCCCCTCTGGCCGCCTGCCCACGTCTTGAAGTTGGTGCGAGGCGAGGCGAGGGCATCGTCACGGAAGGGGCCGCTCGGTCAGGGGAGGAGGAGGAGGAGGAGGAGGAGGAGGAGGAGGAGGAGGAGGAGGAGGAGGAGGAGGAGGAGGATGAGGAGGAGGAGGAGGCAGTAGGAGAGGAGGAGGAGGAGGAGGGAGGAGGAGGAGGAGAGGAGGAGGAGGAGGAGGAAGAGGAGGAGGAGGAGGAGGAGGAGTAGGAGGAGGAGGGAGGAGGAGGGAGAGGAGGAGGAGGAGGAGGAGGAGCAGGAGGAGCAGGAGGAGGAGGAGGGAGAGGAAGGAGGAGGAGGAGGAGGAGGCGCCTCTGCCAGGGTCAGTCGGGCCGCCCCGAAAACTGGCTGGAGAGAACGAGATGGG
>CAUYUJ010017222.1:167500-170305 GCA_963575745.1 Prorocentrum cordatum
CGGAGCAACGGACACGCCCACCCGGCGAGCGCGAGCCCTTGCCTGGCCCGGCGGGAAGATGGCTTGCATGCGCCTCCCTCCAACCCGGCTCTCCTCTCTCCAACCTGGCTCTCCTCTCCCTCCAGCCTGGCTCTCCTCTCTCGCTCCCTCTCCCTCCAACCTGGCTCTCCTCTCCATCCCTCCCTCCCTCCCCCCCTCCCCCTGGCTCTACAATTCCACGATCTGAGTACTACTCTCCTCTCTCCCCGGGAGACCTTGGGGTCGTAGCCTGCCCCCCTCCGCGTATTTTTTACACGTAGGATCCCCAAGAGGTGGTCGATTCTATACCTATACGACCACCCTTCGGGTGATAAGGAGGTTGTGGGGGTGGGGGAAGGGGAGGGGGGACCAACATCTGACTCAATCGATCTCACCATCGATCTCACTCAACGGAACACCACGAGACACCGCGGGACACCTCTCGATCTCACTATCGATCTCACTCAACGGGACACCACGGGACACCGCGGGCCACCACGGGACACCGCGGGCCACCACGGGACACCGCGGGCCACCACGGGCCACCACGGGACACCGCGGGACACCTCTCGATCTCACTATCGGTCTCACTATCGATCTCACTCAACGGGACATCATAGGACACCACGGGACAACTCGGGACACCACATCTATCTCACTATCGTTCACACTCAACGGGACACCGCGGGACACCCTGTGACACCACGGGACACCACGGGACACCTGTCGATCTCACTATCGATCTCACTATCGATTACACTTTTCGGGTCACCACGGGACACCACGGGACACTTCGGGGCACCACATCGATCTCACCGATCTCACTATCGATCTCACTCAACGGGACACCACGGGACACCACGGGACACCTGTCGATCTCACTATCGATCTCACTATCGATCTCACTTTTTGGGACACCACAGGACACCACGGGACACCGCGGGGCATTACATCGATCTCAGTATCGATCTCACTCAACGGGACACCGCGGGACACCGGGACACCACGGGACACCTGTCGATCTCACTATCGTCCTCACTATCGATTTCACTTTTTGGGTCACCACGGGACACCTCGGGGCACCACATCGATTTCCCTATCGATCTCACTATCGATCTCACTCAACGGGACACCACGGGACACCACGGGACACCGCGAGCCACCGGCCGCCGGAGGAGAATCATTGGATCCGGCCACAGCCACAGGAGGATTTCGGGACACCAGCGGGACACCGCTAGGGCCACCAGCCGCCGGGGGGGGGAATCGGGAATCATTTGGTCCGGCCGCGGCCCAGCCACAGGAGGACTCCCTCTCGCCCGCCCACGCAGCTTCGCCTCGCCCGCACGCACGCACGGCACGCACCACACGAACCCGAAACCGAAATCGATTTCCCGGTAGGGGGGTCTCCGTTTCACGTCGGACTCACCCCCCAGCCTCCGATGTTCTTTCAACTCCCAACATCTTCGGTGTTTCCAGAATGGCGCTCCCGCTACAGTGCTGGCTCAATGTTCCGGCTCTCGGTCCTTCAAAATTATACTCCCGCTTTATCGTTGACTTCATTTTTTGTTGCTTATCTTCCAAGTAGTGTTCCCGCTACAGCGTTGGCTCTCATTTTACGCTTGCAGTCTTTCCGAACCGTCCCTTGACATGTTTCGTTGTGCGTCATGTATGATTTCCCTCAGAACCTGTTGTCTAAATGAGTCGTGTTCTCGACCAGCGCTGGCTCTCATTTTACGCTTGCGCTCTTTCCGCATAATCCATTTGCATTTCCCGTCTTGCGTCATGTCTGGTTTACCTCAGAACCTGTTGTCGAACATGAACCGTGTTCTCGACTTGGCGACGCTCTGCCATGGTCTTATACGCACGGTACGCCGTGCATTACCATGCATCTCGTAGCCTCTCGGAACTATTGCTCTGCTCGACATCCGACTATGCGAACAGAGAAGATATCCACGTCATGGTAAGGGATGGGAGGGAAGGGTTGGACGTCAGAAAAGACGCTTGCGCACCTAGCTTGCCTCCTTCGTTTTCTCTCTCACTCTCTTCCTCTTTTTTTTGTCCTCTCTCTCTCTCTGTCTCTCTCTCTCTCTCTCCATCCCTCTCCCTCCCTCCCTCCCTCCCTCCCTCCCTCCCTTCCCTCTTCCCACCCTCCCTCCCCGTGGCGGTCCTCGACGTCCGATCCTCGATCCTCCCTCTGACTTCTCCCCCCTTATCATTCCCCGCCCTCCTCCTCCTCGTCCCCTCCTCCTCCTGCCCCTCCGAATGTTCCTCCTCGCTTTCCTCCTCCATTCCTCTTCCTTATAAATAACTTCTCCCTGTCGCACCCCGAGCCCAGCTTTTAGGGCGGTCCGGGCGTTTCGCCTAAGATTTCCTTACCATTAATAACCCTGAAGCTAAAACATGAACAACAGCTTCACAGATGGAGGGCGGGCCGTTTTCAAAATGTCGCTCTCGCCTTAGCACATCACACAATTCGTGAGAAATATTTGCAAAGAATTTCACGGGCTTTCATGACTTTGAGGGCGCAGCAATTACGTTGATTCGCGGTGTTGGGGTCCCAGGGATGGCGTTCTGGCACGGTTCAGGATCGTCCAGACGCAACAGCCAGGTTGATCCGTGGCGTTGAATCCCGAGAACGATGTTCTGGCATCCTTCAGGGTCTTCAAACGGCTGTCTTCCAACGAGGCAGTTCCCTCAGTGGAAATGAGCCGTTGTACGGGGTCTAAGGAAAGGAAACTTGGAGGGAGGGCTTATTCCAACATCGTTGATGACTCTTGCGTTTACACT
>CAUYUJ010017222.1:179897-214897 GCA_963575745.1 Prorocentrum cordatum
TTCCGAAGCCCCCCCCCCTTTAGCAAGGAAGGGGGGAGGGGGGTAGCTTCAAGATGGGCCCCCCCTTTTAGTCTATCGGGCCCCACGCGCGCGCTCTATCAAATCTTTTGACAGTTGCTTCTTTTTGGCATTCCGACGGCTCAAGACGGCCCAAGAGGTCCCCAAGATCGCCCCAAGATCGCCCACGAGGCCTCCAGGAGGGCCCTATGACGGCCCAAGAAGCCCCCAAGACGGTCCCAAGAGGGCCCCAAGAGACCTCAAAGACGGCCAAGATGGCCTCCAAGACGGCTACGATAGCCCAAAAGTGCCTCCAAGACGGCCCAAGATGCACCCAAAACGGCCCGGGATGGCTTCAAGATGGCCCAAGACGGCCCTAGAAATGAGCCAGCCCTGGGCAAATTGTGTATGCAGTGGGCGAACATACCAGGGTTCCTCGTAGAAACACGCCAGCCCTTCGCAAAACTCCGTGCAAGGGGTGAGCATGTCCAGGGCCAGCCCCATGTGGGAGAACGCGCAAGCGTCTGGGGAAAGCCGCGCTGACACGAACCAGGGGGCATCCAGCAAAACATGAGGGAACGACGGTTCCTCCTAGAAACAAGCGACCCCTGCGCGAAAGAACATGGAGAAACGTAAAGAAAAACAGACAAGCAAAAAGCTGGGTAGCCGGGGTGGGCCAGCATGGAAGGAGGAGGAGGAGGAGGAGGAAAAGGAGGAGGAGGAGGAGGAAGAGGAGGAGGGGGAGGAGGAGGAGTGGGGAGGGGGAACTCAAGTTGTGCCGAGAAACGAACCAACCCTCGGTAACTTGTGTATGCAGGAGACGAGCACACCAGGGTTCCTCCTAGAAGCACGCCAGCCCTTCGCAAAAGTCCATGCAAGGAGCGAGCATGTCCAGGGCCAGCCCCATGTGGGAGAAAGCGCAAGCTTCTAGGAAAAGCCGCGCCGTCACGAACCAGGGGGCATCCAGCAACACATGAGGGAACGACGGTTCCTCGTAGGAACAAGCCGGCCCTGTGCGAAAGAACACGAAGAAACGTAAGCAAAAACGGACAGGGCAAAAGGCTGGGAAGCCGGGGCGGGCGAACATTGAAGGAGGAGGAAAAAGACGGGGGAGAGGAAGCCCAGGTTGTGTTTGGAAACGAACCAACCCTGGGCAAATCGTGTATGCAGGGGGCCAACAAACCAGGGTTCCCCCCAGAAACACGCCAGCCCTTCGCAAAAGTCCATGCAGGGGGCGAGCATGGCCAGGGCCAGCTCCATGTGGGAGAAACGCAAGCATTTGGAAGAAGCCGCACCGTCAGAATCCAGGGAACATCCAACAAAACATGGGGGAACGACGGTTCCTTCTAGAAACAAGCCGGCCCTGTGCGAAGGAGGGGATGGGCGAACACGGGAGGAGGAGAGGGGAAGGGGAGGGGAAACCCAGGTTGTGCCTAGAAACGAGCCAGCCCACGGCAAATTGTGTATGCAGGGGGCGAGCATACCAGGGTTTTTCCTAGAAGCACGCCAGCCCTTCGCAAAACTCCGTGCAGGGGGTGAACATGGCCAGGGCCAGCCCCATGTGGGAGAACGCGCAAGCCTCTGGGAGACGCACTGTCACGAACCAGGGGGCATCCAACAAAAAACATGAGGGAACGACGGTTCCTTCTAGAAACAAGCCGGCCCCTGTGCGGAAGAGCATGAAGAAACGTAGACAAAAAAGGGCAGGGCAAAAGGCTGGGTAGCCGGAAAAGGCGAACACGGAAGCAGGAGGAGGAGGAGGAGGAGGAGGAGGAGGAGGAGGAGAAGGAGGAGGAGGAGGAGGAGGAGAAGGGAAGGGGGGGGAGGCCAGGGTGTGCCAAGAAGCGAGCCACCCCTTGGCAAATTGTGTATGCAGGGGACGGCGAACCAGGGTTTCTCCTTGAAACACGCCAGCCATTCGTAGAAATCCAAGCAGGGGGCGAGCATACCTAGGGCCAGCCCCGTGTGGGAGAAAGCCCAAGCCTGTGAGCAGCGTGCGGCCTCTGTGGGCAGCCTGCTGGGGCCTCTGTGGGCAATGTGGTGGGGCCTCAGTGAGCGCGCTTGGGGCCTCTGTGGGCAGCGTGGGGCCTTTGCGGGCGCGCTTGGGGCCTCTGTGGGCTGCGTCTGAGGCCTCTGTGGGCAACGTGCTGGGGCCTTTGTGGGCGCGCTTGGGGCCTCTGTGGGCAATGTCTGGGGCCTCTGTGGGCAGCGTGCTGGGGCCTCTGTGGGCAGAGTGCTGGGGCCTCTGTGCGCGCTTGCGGCCTCTGTGGGCAATGTCTGGGGCCTCTGTGGGCAGCGTGCTGGGGCCTCTGTGGGCGACGTGCTGGGGCCTCTGTGCGCGCTGGGGGCCTCTGTGGGCAGTGTCTGGGGCCTCTGTGGGCGGCCACAGCGGTTTGCTTGGGGCCTCTGTAGGGCGGGGGGGGGGGGGGCCGTACTTATGCTGGGGCTTATGGTGCGCGCTTGGGGCCTATGTGGGCAATTGTCCGGTAGACAGGGCCTCTGTGTGCACGGGGTGCTGGGCCTCTGTGGGCCAGCGTGCTGGGGCTCTTTGTGGAGCGAGCTGGGGGGGGTCCGGCAGATGGGCCTCTGTGGGCAGCGTGCTGGCGCCTTTGGCGCTCTTGCAGGGCCTTGCGCTTGGGGCCTTCTGTGGGCCACGGCGGGTCGCCACGGCGCGCATGGGGAGGCCCGCCGCCTGCCTTGATTTTTGCGAAGGGTAAGCGTATTTCTAGGAGGGGCTGGCAATATCGGGAAGGGGGCCATGGTTTTTCTTAGAACAGGCCAGCCCGACGCAAAATCTCACGCCATTGGGGAGTCCACGCGAAACTGGCTTCCATTGGGAGCAACGTGAACCCAAGGTTCCTCCTAGAAACCAGCCAACCCTCCGCAAAGCCGCACGGACTACGAGGAAGAAGTGCGCGCGAAACCACTGTCCCAGAGGGAACAACATCGGGGGGGGCCGTACGTCCTCCTAGAAACAGACCAGCCCTGTGCAAAACAGCACGTAATGGGAACGACAGGCCCACGCTAAACCCGGCACCCGCAAGGAGCAACGTGAACCCGGGGTTCCTCATTAAAAACCAGCCAGCCCTTCGCGAAAACGAACGGAATCCGAGGAAGAACTCTGCGCGGAACCGCCCTTACAGAGGGAAACACGTCGGGGGAGGGGGGGGGCCATAGTTCCTCTGGATAACAAACCGACCCAGCGTAAAACATCACGTAATTGAGGGGGGCCCACAGGAAAACACATGGACCCAAGGTTCCTCCTAGAACATGGCAGTCTCACGCGGAGCCGCACGGATTCCGAGGAAGAAATCCATGCGAGACCGTCCTCCCTGAGGGAGCAACGTCGGGGGGAGGAGCGCCCTGGTTCATCTGAGAAACAGCCGGCCCTTCGCAAAACCTCATGTAATTGGACCCATAGGTCCACGCGAAGGCGGCTCCCACAAGGAGCAAAGTGACCCAGGTAGCTCCGAGCAAGGATGTAGAAGGCCCCTCAGTGGGGGGCCGCGCTCGAACACCCGCCTTGGGTGAGCGATGCTCTCCAAGATCCCCCAAGAAGCTTTCCAGAGACTCCGAGGGCCAGTCAAAAGTACCCCACGGCCGAAGACACTGAAAACAACCCCATAGAACCCAACACCTCAACAGAAAAGAAGGGCGCCCCGAAAGAGCCCCGAGGGAGCCCCAGCACAGGCACAATATATATATATATATATATATATATATATATATATGTGGGAGGGGACGATTGTGGTATCATGCGCGATCCTCCTCCTCAGGAGAAAAAAAAAATCCTCCTCCTCCTCCTCCTCCTCCTCCTCCTCCTCCTCCACATCATCATCATCAAATCATCATCATCCTCATCATCATCATCATCATCATCATCATCATCATTATCAGCATGCATCATCATCATCTATCGTCCATCTCATCATCATCATCAGCAGCAGCAGCAGCAAGCATCAGCATCATCATCACTCTCCTCCTCATCCTCCTCATCTCGTCGTCTCATCGTCCGTCATCAGCATCATCATCCATCCTCAGCATCATCATGATCATACTCATTCCTCATCCGCATCATCAATCATCATCATCATCAATCATCGTCGTCGTCGTCATCATCATCATCGTCTCATATCATCAGCACATCATAATCATGCAGTCAGGGCCTACGGGGCAGCATCATAATCTCTAATAAATATCATACCATCATCATCATCTCATCATCATCATCATCATCATCATCATCATCATCATCATCATCATCATCATCATCATCATCTTCATCTTCATCTTCATCTTCATCGTCATCGTCATCTTCGTCGTCGTCATCATCGCTCTCACCATCATAAGCACCACATTCATCATCAGCATTCACATCATCGACATCATCACCATCATCGTCGTCGTCATCATCATAATTACCGGACTCGCTGACCGGCACTGAACCATTTACCGGTTGACTGGTTGACCAATTGACCGGCTGACGGGCTGACCGGTTGACCGGCTGACCGGGTGACCAGCACGGAATTGTGACCGGATGACCGGGTGACCGGGCGACCGGAACCGGTTGACCGGCTGACCGACTACCCGGCTGACCGGGTGACCGGATGACCGGTGACTTGGTGACCGGGTGACCGGGTGACCGGGTGACCGGGTGACCGGGTGACCGGTTGACCGCTTGACCGGGTGACCGGGTGACCGGGTGACCGGGTGACCGGGTGAGCAGGTGACCGGGTGACCGGGTGACCGGCTGACCGGTTGACCGGTTGACCGGCTGACCAGTTGACCGGCTGACCGGGTGACCGGCTGACCGGTTGACTGGCTGTGACCGGGTGACCGGGTGACCGGGTGACCGGGTGACCGGCTGACCGGTTGACCGGTTGACCGGCTGACCGGTTGACCGGGTGACCGGGTGACCGGCTGACCGGTTGACCGGCTGACCTGCTGACCGGCTGACCAGGTTGACCGGTTGACTGGTTGACCTGTTGACCGGCTGACCGGCTGACCGGTTGACCGGCTGACCGGCTGACCGGCTGACCGGGGCATGTATTCCACCATAATGCAGGGATCCAAGGGGATCCCTATGGATCCCTACAGGGATCCTAGAGGATCCCTGTGGATCCCTACAGGGATCCTGGAGGATCCCTGTGGACCCCTACAGGGATCCTACGGAGGATCCCAATGGATCCCTACAAGCATCCTAGAGGATCCCTGTGGACCCCTACAGGGATCCTAGAGGATCCCTATGGACCCCTACAAGGATCCCAGAGGATCCCTATGGATCCTTACAGGGATACGAGAGGATCCTTATGGATCCCTGCATCCTAGAGGATCCCCATGGATCCCTGCAGGGATACGAGAGGGTCCCTATCGATCCCTACAGGGGCCCTATAGGATGCCTATGGGTCCCTACAACGGGCCTAGAGGATCCCTATGGATTCCTATAGGGATCCTAGAGCACCCCTATGGATAGGATCCCTGTGGATCCCCACAAGGACCCTATGGGATCCCTGTGGGTCCGCACGCGGACCGTATAGGATCCCTGTCGACCCCTACAGGGACCCTATGGGATCCGTGTGGATCCCTACAGAGACCATGTGGGATCCCTGTGGGCCCATACAGGGACCTCATGGGATCTCTGGATCCCTACAGGGACCTTGTGTGATCGCTGTAGATCCCTATAAGGACCCTATGGGATCCCTGGGGCTCCCTACAAGGTCCCCATGGGGTCCGTCTAAATCCCTACAGGGACCCTATGTGATCCCTGTGGGCCCCTTCAGGGACATTATGGGATCGCTGTAGATCCCTATAAGGACCCTATAGGGAGGATCTCTACAGGGACCCAATAGGATGCTAGACCTCTACAGGGACCCTATGGGATAGCTTTTTGTAAATAGAGGGGCCCTATGGGATCCCTCTAGATCCCTACAGGGGCCCTAGAGGATCACTATGGATCCCTACAGGGACCCTACAGGATCCCTGTAGGGATCATCATGGCCATCATCATCCTCATCGGCTCCTCGTCCGCCCAAATCCTCATAATCATGCAACTCCTCTTCTTCCTTATCCTCACCCTCCTCATCATCAGCATAATCGTCATCATCAGCCTTGTTTTCGTTATCCTCTTTTTCGTCCTGCTCCTCCTCGCCCCCACCCCCCGTGGCCCCAGGGGGCGGCGCACGCGCGACAGACCACGTCAGCGGCGATGATCGACGGCTCCACCCCAGTCTTCCACATTCGGTATCATTCCTCGTCCTCCCCCTCCCCCCTGGTCTGTCCTACTCATCCCACGTTCCTCCTCTTCCACGTACATCCTCCTCCTCCTCCTCCCCCTCCTCCCCCTCCTCCTCCTCCTCCTCCTCCTCCTCCTCCTCCTCCTTCTGCTGAAGACCAAAACGAATGTCGACGACACGTGTCGGAAACTCCCAACAAAGACAGCGGATTCCAAGGGTGTCCTCCGCACGGCCCATCAGGCCCCATGGACGGCCCAGGACGGCCCCAACGGCCCCAACAGAGCCCCAACCTGGCCCAAAACGGCCCCAAAAGAGCCCCAAACGGGTCCAACAAGGCCTCTGGAAGGACCCAAGATGACCTCCAATACCCTTCGAAAACAGCCCCAGAAAACCGTCAGGGCGTCCTTCCTCATCCCCATCGGCCACCATCCTCATCATCATTTTCATCATCGTCGTGCCCGTCAACATCATCATTGTCAACATTATCATAATCATCATCAACATCGCCATCGCCATCGTCATCGTCACCGTCATCATCATCGCCGTCGTCATCATCATCATCATCATCATCATCATCATCATCATCATCATCATCGTGCGCCCCGTGTGGGGCCACGAACCGTATGAGGGGTGCGCCGAAATGGGCCCGAAGCCTTCGGGTGCGCCCGATGTCGGAATCGGAATCGGCCTTGCCAGGGCGAGCCGCGAGGGCCCGGCAAGTTGGCACCGGGGCGCCAGCCACATGTGAAACATGGAAGACGGCGGAAAGAAAACGACGCCTGGCCGCACAGTTGCGTCGGTCTGCGCGGCAGCCGGGTCAGAGGAGGAGGAGGAGGAGGAGGAGGAGGGGGAGGCGGGGAAAGTGGAAAACAACAATCATCATGTGGGGAAGCCTTCACTCACATAGCGACCTTTCATATGTGGCCCAGTTGGGCGTGCGGGCTGCTTCCAGCATGTCGTTCAGAGTTGCTGTGTCTTCACGAACATGTGTTCTGAAATGTGCCAAAAGATCATCTAACCATCGTTTTTTCTGCCGCCCTTGCCGTCGATGAGCTTGTCGAGGGAGCACTTGGTCTGGATTCCATAGCAAAACAATCTTCGCCCATTCTGCTCCAGAGAGGGCGGCGATGCGGGAGACCCATCTCCATCGTCGCCGCTGGACTTCTGTAACCCAGTCCGCGGCGCCCAACTTCGCGAGTTGATGCTCGGCGTAATGCGTGGAGCGTCGTATCCAGTCGACCCACGGCTCCATTTCGATATCTACATCGACAATGTTATCGGCAATCTGGTCGGGCGGGGAAGAGGGATTGGATGCGACGTCGCCCCCTGATGATCGCGATGAAGCAAGACGCGGGGTAACGGGGGCACGTGCTTCACGGGCCGGACTCGCCACAGGCACGGCACGCAATGCTTGTTCGAGGCGCCGTCGCGGCACTTGGACTATCATGCGCAGCATCTGCCTGTGAGTGCGTCGAAGCCGTCCCAAGACATCTACCGTGGGGACCCAGGCTTCGCATCCGTAAAGAACTGCAGGGGTAACACAGGCGTTGAAGAATTTCAAGCGGCTCGCCAAGGAATAAGTTCTAGAAGTGAGCTCCTGCTTTAGTACGTGGAATTTCCGCCATCCAATTTTGATCCGGTTCTCCACCTCGGCCATGTTGGCGTCGCTGAACTGCAACTTCCTGCCAAGATACTTGGTTGACTTATATCCCGGCAACACTTCGATCGTCATGTCGCCGATGGTCACATAACTGTCCAATTTCCGACGTCGTGAAACAGGAAATCCATTACATAAGATTTTAGTTCTGTCTGGGCGAAGCTGCAGTCCCACTTCTGCGGCCTCTGTACGCAAGTCGACAATCATGGTCTTGATGTGCGTAAAAGACGTCGCTGCCAAGAGGAGATCATCAGCAAAACGTAAATTGGTTAGCCTCTCGCCTACGTGGCTGACTGGAACACCTATTGATGACGCCCGCCATTTAGATTTTGCTTTGCGTAATACTGCTTCCGATACAGCGTTGAACAATAAAGAACTAAGCGGGTCGCCTTGTTTGACGCCACGTTGGATGCTGAACGTCTTGCTGGTTCTGTCTGTTTTCACGGCTCCCGATTGCTTCTGGTATAACTTGGCGAGGACGTCAATGTAGCACGGCGGAACACCTTGGTTCTGTAATGCACTCCAAATACTCGAATGTGTGACACTGTCAAACGCCTTCTTGAAATCGACTGCCGCGAAATATAATGGTATTTGCCATTCCTCCGTAGCTTCTTGAAGCATCGTAGTTGTGAACAGGTGATCTGTCGTACTGCGCCGCGGTCTAAAACCAGCTTGGTCCGCGCATTGTTGATCGTCAAGGATACGGCACAATCTGTTGTACAACAATCGTGAAAAGACTTTGTATAATACCGGTATGCTGGCAATAGGGCGGTAGTTGCTCGGCAGCTGGGGGTCGCCACTTTTGAAGAGCACTTTGATGACAGTATGCTCCCAACCTGCTGGCGTGGGAGCGTCTGGCTTGATGACGTTGTTGTACAAGTCGAGCAAACACCGTCGCAGTAGACCACCGCCTTTCTTCAGCATCTCTGCCACTATGCCGTTCTGGTCAGCTGCCTTGTTGTTTTTGAGCCCACGTAAAACATGATCCAACTCATCTCCCGTAAAATCCGGCATGATAGCGTCTGCGCTGGAATCCTGTTTGTACGGATTGCCATTCTTATGAATATCTTGGTAAAGAGCCTGGTAAAAGTCAGCGAAAACGTTTGCGATGCTCTGCCGGTCCCGAACTATATTCCCACCTTGGGATGCCATCTCTGTTATGAATTCCTTGTGCTTGCTCGACTTCATGCCAGAGATGCTCTTGAGGCCCTGAAATTTCTGGAGAATTTCGTCGATTGCCGTTCGTCTGCAAGCTCTCTTGATAGCACGGGTCTCCTTCTTGATCAATTTGCTCAAATGCCGCCGGGTAGGAAAATCTGTCATAGGCGTGTCGCGGCGTCTCTGCATGAGCGCACGCACGGTTTCAGATGCAAGTCGGCTCGTGCTTCTGGTCTCCTCTCTTTGGGACACATGTTGGAGTGCATCTCTGAGCTGTTCTTCAATAGTCTCGCAAGTGATCTGGAGGCGACTGTACGCGAGCACGTGCTCCAAGCGATCGGTGAGCGTGTTCACATAGCTGTCGATACTACATGGTGGCCACTTTGGAATGTTGTTCTTGGACTTCGGACTCCGTTTCGTCGTAGTCTCCTTCCTCTCCGGGGCCAAAGGCAAAGATAATTGGAGACGAAGTGCGCGATGATCTGAACCAAGATCAAAATCAAGAACGGCTTCACAATCCCGGACAGTGGCCCAAACGGGCTTGCTAGCCAAGAAGTAGTCAAGTTGTTTCTTATCCCTTTGTGGCGAGATGTAGGTATAGAGCTGGTGGTCATGTTTGTAAAAGAAGGTGTTCAATATTCTTAGTCGCGTGGAGGCCGCCCATTGCTTCAACCAGAGGCCCCGGACATTCGTGTCGCCATAAGCATACTGCCCCACCACGCGCTTGGCGTCTTCCTCGGTCTGCTGGCCCACTTTCGCGTTGCAGTCGGTCCCTATAATCATCATGCGCTTCTCCTTTTGGGCTTCTTGGCTGATGCACTTCAGAATGTCGTAAACTTGTTGAACATGCTTATCTGCGTAACCACCGTGAGGAAAATATGCAGTAACAACTCGAAAACGATGACGTCCACTCCCAACGTCGACATAAGCAATGCGCTCATCCACGGGATGGAAGGCTTGTACTTGATGTACCCATCTGCGATGAACTACGATCCCCACGCCTCTATGGTTGTCTGTATGTCCACATCCCATAAATGCATGACCCTCGCTTGTGGTCCAGAGCTCGCTTTTGACAGTCCGCCACGTCTCATTGAGGGTCAAGAAATCCCATTCGAGAGTAGATAATTCGGATAACAACTCGTCCATCCGGTCTCCATTGCTCAGGCCTCGAGCGTTCTTGTGATAGATCGTGCAAGTATCATGGGAGCGAGAGTCTGGATAGAACGATAAGGCACGTGAGGGTGAAGGCAATGAAGATGAGCATGAGGAAACTGATGAATGTGGAGATGAAGGAATACAAGGGGCTTCTGAAATCGTAGGAATATTGGTGCGACAACGCATGGCTGCCACAGGGAAGTCGCCAGCAACGTCTTTATACGTACCGCGTCCCCCCCCCTTCGTGGTGAACGTACTTGTAGTGGTACTGCCGGCACGTAGGCCGTCCCTCTTACAAGGTCTCGTGAGGGAGTCAGATTTGCCACACTGGCTCAGGTCTCGCTTTGAAAGCTTCCCGAAACGCGTGGGCAATAGCATCCTTGTCAATCGTATATTTCGCAACCCCACTGTAATTCCAGAGTAGCTTGGTAGGCTCGTCCCCGGGGGCGGGCTCGATTTTGAGAATCGGGTCCCAGTCAACCGAGACGGTCCCCCTGTGTTTGTCTGCCCTCCATGGCAACTGAGAGTGCTGGAGCTTCATGATGTCGAACGCCTTCCTCGTCGGGTGCGCCCGATGTGGGGCCGCGAAAGCTTTCGGCTGCGCACCTTGTAGGGCCACGAACCGTGTGAGAGGTGCGCCGAAATGGTCCCGAAGCCTTCGGCTGCGCCCCCTGTGGGGCCACGCACCGTGTGAGGGGTGCGCTGAAATGGGCCCGAAGCCTTCGGGTGCGCCCCATGCCGCGCCACGAACCGTGTGAGGGGCGCTCCGAATGGGCCCGAAAACCTTACGGCTGCGCGCCCACATGGGGGGCCACGAACCTGTGAAGGGTGTGCCGAATTGGACCCGAAGCCTTCGGTGCGCCCGATGTGGGGCCGCGAAAGCCACCGGCTGCGACCCCCATGTGGCGGCACCGAAAACCGGTGTGAGGGGTGCGCCGAAATGGGCCCGAAAAAGAAAGGAAAAAAAAAAAGAAATAAAAAAAAAGAAAAAACAAACAAAAAAAAAAAAAAAAAAACGAAAAAAAAAAACAACAAAAAAAGAAAAAAAAAAAAGATAATAAAGAAAAATAAAATAAACAAAAAAAAAACAAAAGAAACAGAAAAAAAAAAAAAATAAGTATATGTGAAAAAAAAAAAAAAAAAAAAAAGAAAAAAACGAAAAAAAAAAAAAAAGAAAAAACAACAGAAAAAGCCTTCGGGTGCGGTCCCTGTGGGGCCACGAACCGTGTGAGGGGTGCGCCGAAAGGGTCCCGAAGCCTTCGGCTGCGCGCCGTGTGGGGCCACGAACCGTGTGAGGGGTGCGCCGAAATGGGCCCGAAACCTTCGGTTGCGCCCCCTGTGGGGCCACGAACCGTGTGAGGGGTGCGCCGAAATGGGCCCGAAGCCTTCGGGTGCGCCACATGTGGGGCCGCGAAAGCCTTCGGCTGCGCACCTTGTAGGGCCACGAACCGTGTGAGGGGTGCGCCGAAATGGCCCCGAAGCCTTCGGCTGCGCCCCCTGTAGGGCCACGAGCCGCGTGAGGGGTGCGCCGAAATAGTCCGATGGAAACCTGTAGGGGTTCTATGGGACTCCGATGGAACCCTGTGGGGGTCGAATGGGAGTCCGATGGAACTCTGTAGGGGTTTTATGGGCGTCCTATGGAACCCTGTAAGGGTCGTGTGTAAATCCTATGAAACCCTTGTAACGGAATCCCACATGGATCCGTCTGTAGGGGTGCGTTTGTATTGTATTGTGTTGTTTCCTCCCCCCCCCCTCCCCCCTCCCCCCCCGGTGGGGGGGGGGGGGGGGGGGCTTGCCGCCTGTACTCAACAACGACAACAACAACAACAACAACAACAACAACAAGAACAACAACAACCTTTTAAAGGCTGTCACGCTCTACTTTGCCCGCGGGTCATTCAAACACGTATACCTACACCCTCGATACTCGCCCCTCTTCGTCTTCGATCACACCCCTTTCTGGGGGATTATTTCTCTTTGCTGGGGCCGGCGGCTTAGACGTACGGGCAAACCGGAACGGGCGGACAATCCTTCGGGGGCGTACATCTCTCTGCCCGCCATTGGAATTGGCGCGGGCCCTGCAAGAGGAGGAGGGGAAGAACGAGGGAGAGTGGGAGGAAGGGGAGGGGGAAGGACGAAGGAAGAGGGAAGATACCACGTTGTGAAGGCGTCCTTGGCGCGCGCGTGGTTCCTGAGCGCCGACGCGCAATTTCAGAATGATTTGTGAGGACGTCGCACGCGAAAGCGCAGTCCTGAGTACATTGTGAGGAAATCTCAGGCGGAAGCGGGGGCCCTGACTAAGTTGCGAGGAAGTCTCAAGCGGGAGCGCCGTTCCTGAGCAAATTGCACGGAAGTCTCAGGCGGGAGGGGGGGTCCTCACTAAATTGCGAGGAAGTCTCAAGCGGGAGCGCCGTTCCTGAGTCAATTGCGCGGAAATGTCTATAGACTCCCTGTGGATCCCTCCAGGGACTCTATAGACTCCCTGTGGATCCCTCCAGGGACTCTATAGAATCCCTGTGGATCCCTCCAGGGACTCTATAGAATCCTTGTGGATCCCTCCAGGGACTCTATAGAATCCCTGTGGATCCCTCCAGGTACTCTATAGACTCCCTGTGGACCCCTACAGGGACCCTCTAGACTCCCTGTGGATCCCTACAGGGTCCCTCTAGAATCCCTGTGGACCCCTACAGGGACCCTGTAGAATCCCTCTGGATCCCTACAAGCACCCTACAGGGATCTGAGAGGATCCCTGTGGATCCCTACAAGCATCCTGGAGGATCCCTGTGGATCCCTACAAGCATCCTAGAGGATCCCTGGGGATCCCTACAAGCATCCTTGAGGATCCCTGTGGATCCCTACAAGCATCCTAGAGGATCCCTGTGGATCCCTACAAGCATCCTAGAGGATCCCTGTGGATCCCTACAAGCATCCTAGAGGATCCCTGTGGATCCCTACAAGCATCCTAGAGGATCCCTGTGGATCCCTACAAGCATCCTAGAGGATCCCTGTGGATCCCTACAAGCATCCTAGAGGATCCCTGTGGATCCCTACAAGCATCCTAGAGGATCCCTGTGGATCCCTACAAGCATCCTAGAGGATCCCTGTGGATCCCTACAAGCATCCTAGAGGAGTATGGATCCCTAGAGGATCCTATGGGTGTATGGATCCCAAGAATCCTGGAGGATCTGGAGGATCCCAATGGATCCCTACAGGGATCCTGGAGGATCCCAATGGATCCCTATTGGGATCCTGGAGGATCCCTGTGGACCCCTACAGGGATCCTGGAGGATCCCAATGGATCCCTACAGGGATCCAAGGGGATCCCTATGGATCCCTACAGGGATCCTAGAGGATCCCTGTGGATCCCTACAGGGATCCTGGAGGATCCCTGTGGACCCCTACAGGGATCCTACGGAGGATCCCAATGGATCCCTACAAGCATCCTAGAGGATCCCTGTGGACCCCTACAGGGATCCTAGAGGATCCCTATGGACCCCTACAGGGATCCCAGAGGATCCCTATGGATCCTTACAGGGATACGAGAGGATCCTTATGGATCCCTGCATCCTAGAGGATCCCCATGGATCCCTGCAGGGATACGAGAGGATCCCTATCGATCCCTACAGGGGCCCTATAGGATGCCTATGGGTCCCTACAACGGGCCTAGAGGATCCCTATGGATTCCTATAGGGATCCTAGAGCATCCCTATGGATAGGATCCCTGTGGATCCCCACAAGGACCCTATGGGATCCCTGTGGGTCCGTACGCGGACCGTATAGGATCCCTGTCGACCCCTACAGGGACCCTATGGGATCCGTGTGGATCCCTACAGAGACCATGTGGGATCCCTGTGGGCCCATACAGGGACCCTATGGGATCTCTGGATCCCTACAGGGATCTTGTGTGATCGCTGTAGATCCCTATAAGGACCCTATGGGATCCCTGGGGCTCCCTACAAGGTCCCCATGGGGTCCCTCTAAATCCCTACAGGGACCCTATGTGATCCCTGTGGGCCCCTTCAGGGACATTATGGGATCGCTGTAGATCCCTATAAGGACCCTATAGGGATCCCTCTGGATCTCTACAGGGACCCAATAGGATGCCTCTAGACCTCTACAGGGACCCTATGGGATAGCTTTTTGTAAATAGAGGGGCCCTATGGGATCCCTCTAGATCCCTACAGGGGCCCTAGAGGATCACTATGGATCCCTACAGGGACCCTACAGGATCCCTGTAGGGATCATCATGGCCCTCATCATCCTCATCGGCTCCTCGTCCGCCCAAATCCTCATAATCATGCAACTCCTCTTCTTCCTTATCCTCACCCTCCTCATCATCAGCATAATCGTCATCATCAGCCTTGTTTTCGTTATCCTCTTCCTCGTCCTGCTCCTCCTCGCCCCCACCCCCCGTGGCCCCAGGGGGCGGCGCACGCGCGACAGACCACGTCAGCGGCGATGATCGACGGCTCCACCCCAGTCTTCCACATTCGGTATCATTCCTCGTCCTCCCCCTCCCCCCTGGTCTGTCCTACTCATCCCACGTTCCTCCTCTTCCACGTACATCCTCCTCCTCCTCCTCCTCCCCCTCCTCCCCCTCCTCCTCCTCCTCCTCCTCCTCCTCCTCCTTCTGCTGAAGACCAAAACGAATGTCGACGACACGTGTCGGAAACTCCCAACAAGGACAGCGGATTCCAAGGGTGTCCTCCGCACGGCCCATCAGGCCCCATGGACGGCCCAGGACGGCCCCAACAGAGCCCCAACCTGGCCCAAGACGGCCCCAAAAGAGCCCCAAACGGGTCCAACAAGGCCTCTGGAAGGACCCAAGATGACCTCCAATACCCTTCGAAAACAGCCCCAGAAAACCGCCAGGGCGTCCTTCCTCATCCCCATCGGCCACCATCCTCATCATCATTTTCATCATCGTCGTGCCCGTCAACATCATCATTGTCAACATTATCATAATCATCATCAACATCGCCATCGCCATCGTCATCGTCACCGTCATCATCATCGCCGTCGTCATCATCATCATCATCATCATCATCATCATCATCATCATCATCATCATCATCATCATCATCATCATCATCATCAATCATCATCATCATCATCATCATCATCATCATCATCATCATCATCTCATCATCTCATCATCATCATCATCATCATCATCATCATCATCATCATCATCATCGTGCGCCCCGTGTGGGGCCACGAACCGTATGAGGGGTGCGCCGAAATGGGCCCGAAGCCTTCGGGTGCGCCCGATGTGGGGCCGCGAAAGCTTTCGGCTGCGCACCTTGTAGGGCCACGAACCGTGTGAGAGGTGCGCCGAAATGGTCCCGAAGCCTTCGGCTGCGCCCCCTGTGGGGCCACGCACCGTGTGAGGGGTGCACCGAAATGGGCCCGAAGCCTTCGGGTGCGCCCCATGTGGGGCCACGAACCGTGTGAGGGGCGCTCCGAAATGGGCCCGAAACCTTCGGCTGCGCCCACATGTGGGGCCACGAACCGTGTGAAGGGTGCGCCGAATGGACCCGAAGCCTTCGGGTGCGCCCGATGTGGGGCCGCGAAAGCCTTCGGCTGCGCCCCCTGTGGGGCCACGAACCGTGTGAGGGGTGCGCCGAAATGGGCCCGAAACCTTCGGGTGCGGTCCCTGTGGGGCCACGAACCGTGTGAGGGGTGCGCCGAAAAAGGGTCCCGAAGCCTTCGGCTGCGCCCCGTGTGGGGCCACGAACCGTGTGAGGGGTGCGCCGAAATGGGCCCGAAACCTTCGGCTGCGCCCCCTGTGGGGCCACGAACCGTGTGAGGGGTGCGCCGAAATGGGCCCGAAGCCTTCGGGTGCGCCACATGTGGGGCCGCGAAAGCCTTCGGCTGCGCACCTTGTAGGGCCACGAACCGTGTGAGGGGTGCGCCGAAATGGTCCCGAAGCCTTCGGCTGCGCCCCCTGTAGGGCCACGAGCCGCGTGAGGGGTGCGCCGAAATAGTCCGATGGAACCCTGTAGGGGTTCTATGGGACTCCGATGGAACCCTGTGGGGGTCGAATGGGAGTCCGATGGAACTCTGTAGGGGTTTTATGGGCGTCCTATGGAACCCTGTAAGGGTCGTGTGGGAATCCTATGGAACCCTGTACGGATCCCACAGGATCCTCCTGTAGGGGTGCGTTGTGTTGTGTTGTTTTCCCCCCCCCCCTCCCCCCTCCCCCCCCGGGGGGGCTTGCCCCGCCTGTATCAACAACAACAACAACAACAACAACAACAACAACAACAAGAACAACAACAACCATTTTAAGGCTGTACGCTCTTACTTGCCCGCGGGTCATTCAACACGTATACCCTACACCCTCGATGCCCGCCCTCTTCGTCTTCGATCACACCCCTTTCGGGGGGATTATTTCTCTTTGCTGGGGCCGGCGGGCTTAGACGTACGGGCAAACCGGAACGGGCGGACAATCCTTCGGGGGCGTACATCTCTCTGCCCGCCATTGGAATTGGCGCGGGCCCCGCAAGAGGAGGAGGGGAAGAACGAGGGAGAGTGGGAGGAAGGGGAGGGGGAAGGACGAAGGAAGAGGGAAGATACCACGTTGTGAAGGCGTCCTTGGCGCGTGCGTGGTTCCTGAGCGCCGAAACGCAATTCCAGAATAATTTGTGAGGACGTCGCACGCGAGAGCGCAGTCCTGAGTACATTGTGAGGAAATCTCAGGCGGAAGCGGGGGCCCTGACTAAGTTGCGAGGAAGTCTCAAGCGGGAGCGCCGTTCCTGAGCAAATTGCACGGAAGTCTCAGGCGGGGGAGGGGGGTCCTCACTAAATTGCGAGGAAGTCTCAGGCGGGAGCGCCATTCCTGAGTCAATTGCGCGGAAATGTCAGGCAGGAGCGGGGGTCCTGAGTAAAATTCGAAGAAGTCTTAGGCGGGAGCGCCGTTCCCACGTAGATTGCACGGAAGTCTCAGGCGGGAGCGGGGGTCTTGATTACATTGCGAGGAAGTCTCAGACGGGAGCGCCTTTCCTGAGTAAATTGCGCGGAAGTCTCAGGCGGGAGCGGGGGTCCTGAGTAAAAATCGAGGAAGTCTCAGGCGGGAGCCGTTGTTGTTGTAGCCCGGGGGGCAGGGGCACAGTTTGAGCAGGAAGACTTTCCTTGAGAAAAAACAAGGTGCGAGCCCCGGGGGTGGCACTTCAATCGAAAAAAATCAATGTGCACCGGTGGGGGGGGATCAACAATAATTATTCTTCAAGAATGAGAGTTCAACAACAACAACAACAACAACAACAACAACAACAACAACAACAACAACAACAACAACAATCACTTTACCCGAACGCTCAGTGTTCTCACCAGTGCCAGGGTTTTCATGCGACGCCAGCCAATACCCCCACTTTGTGGGGGGGCAGTGCAAGCTCTACCAAATATCCACACGACTCTTCGCCACCACCCACACCCAGCTTCCCGCCCTATGACGTTCGGACACTTCACTTCGTGGCCTGCGGACGACCGTGGCTACTACACTTGCGTGGAGTACACACCCCACAGAAGTTGTTAAGCCTACGTTCGGGTAGAATCGGACAGCGCGCGCGGGTAGAAATTTTGAAAAGTCGTGCAGGTGTTTTTCGAGGACCTACGGTGCGATTCGTGTGATTTTATGATGCGCGGTGCTAAAATTCTTAAGAACCCAATGGTTTTTGGAGATTTCGGCGTGCGCGCGCGAAGAAAAAACGAATGTGTCCCGCATGGTATTATTTGACAGGGATGATGGCCCTGGCAGGTGCGCAACCGTTGTCGCAGAAGTTCGAAAAAGTTGCTCGCAAAAGCCCGTTTGACAGAAATGTTTAAAAAGTGTTGGTTTTCCTACGAATCCGCAAGAGCGCGCGGGATGAGATTTTGACATTTTTTTGTTGAAAAACCATTGGTTTTTTGATGTTTTTATGTTAAAATCGCTCCGAACACTAAGCTTTTGGAAGGATTTCGTCTTGCGCGCGCGAATGTCCACTTTACCTTATTTTTTGCAAGGGATTCTTGAAATTTGATTATATTAGAACAAGAAATGTCATTTTATAGTGTTTTTTGCAAGGGAAAGCGGGGGGGAACAAAACAACCGGATCTTGATCACATCGAATTACCTGAGGCTTCCTCACGAAAATGATGAAAATGTAGCTGCGGCCTAGGCGGCGCAGGGGGGCCGTGCACCAGGGGTCCCAACAATAATTATTCTTTAGAATTAATAATGTTCAACAGCGGCCCTGCTCGAGCTTTCCTCCCTCTCTATTCAGGGCCAGGTCCTCGCCTCGCCGCCGACAACCCCCATCTCCACCAAGGCGATCCTGTCGCTCGATATTTCCTTGTGTTTTACAATTGACTGGGGCTCCACTGGCGGTCTCGCATCGGCGCAGCAAGGCGCGGGCATGCGTTTTCGAGACGGGATATGTTGAAATTCTTCGGAGGTGTTTGCAAGACCTCATTGGGCGGGATATCTGGGAATGGGAATCACGGACCCCGCTATAGGGGATGGTTATCATGATGGGGATGGTTATCTGGGAATAAACACCCCCATGATGGGAATCACCACCCCCATGATGGCGATGGTTGTCATGATGTTCGTATGTTTCGTGTGGAAGCATCGCGTATGAGGGTAAAATGATTGTTGTCGTTGTTGTCGAACTCTCATGTCTGAAAACAATTATTGTTGATCCCCCCTCGCCGGTGCAAACTTTTTTTCTCACTCAAAGTGCGTCCCTCGACGCTCGCACCGTGCTTTTTGACAGGGAAAGTCTACGTGCTCAAACTGGGCCCCTGGCCCCCCGGATTACAACAACGGCTCCCGCCTGAGACTTCCTCCAAATTTAGTCAGGACCCCCGCCCCTGAGACTTCCTCACAATGTACTCAGGATCGGTGCTCCCACCTGTGACTTCCCCGCAATTTAGTCAGGACCCCCGCTCCCATCTGAGACGTCCTCATAGGCGCTTTCGCCTAGGACTTCCTCGAGCGTTCACGCTCTTACCTTCCTGCTCCTCCTCCCTCTCCCTCCCTCCCCTCCTCCCTCCTCTCTTCTCTCATCCTTATGCCTATCTGCCCTATCCCCTATCCTTCCTCTCCCTCCTCCCTTCTCCCTCCCCTCTCCTGCCCCCTCCCTCCCTCTTTCTTTCTTGCGTTCTGTCTCTCTCTCTATCTCTCTCTCTCTCTTTCTATCTCTCTTGTTCTCTCTGCCTCTAATCAACCGCCCCCCTCTTCGCTCCTTCTCTCCTGGCGTTTTCCATCTTCCTTCGTCCCTTCCCCTCTCTTCCTCTAGCTCTCCCTCATTCTCCCCCTCCTCCACAGGGGCCCACACCAATTCAAATGGCGGGCACATGTAAGCCCACGAAGGATTGTCCGCCCGTTCAGGTTTGTCCGCCTGTCTAAGCCCGCCGCCCCCCGCAAAGAGAAAGAATCCTCCCAAAGGGGGTGATCGAAGACAACAAGGGCGGGTATCGAGGGAGTGGGGACCTCGTTTTGACACACGGGCAAGTAAGAGCGAACAGTCTTAGAATGATTATTGCTGTTGTTGTTGTTGTTGTTGTTGTCGTTGTCGTTGTCGTTGTCGTTGTCGTTGTCGTTGTCGCTGTTGTCGTCGTCGTCGTCGTCGTCGTCGTCGTCGTCCTCGTCGTCGTGATGGTGGTGGTGGTGGTGGTGGTGGTGGTGGTAGTGGTGGTGGTGGTTGTTGTTGTTTGTTGTCGTCGTCCCACCCGCGATCCACCCACGACCCACCCGGCGACCCACCCCGCGACCCAACCCGCGACCCACCCCGCGACCCACCCCGCGACCCACCCGCGACCCAACCCGCGACCCACCCGCGACCCACCCCGCGACCCACCCCCGACCCGCGACCCACCCGCGACCCACCCGCGACCCACCCCGCGACCCACCCCGCGACCCACCCGCGACCCACCCGCGACCCACCCGCGACCCACCCGCGACCCAACCCACCCCGCGACCCACCCCGCGACCCACCCGCGACCCACCCATCCGCGACCCACCCGCGACCCACCCCGCGACCCACCCGCGACCCACCCCGCGACCCACCCTCAAGGGAGGAAAAACCACCCAGACCAGACAATTGACGTTTACTAAATAAAACGGCCCTGGGTGTTGACGAAACAGCCCTGCCCTGTTCGATTCATCCCTTGTGTGCGTTTACTAAACGGCTTCGCTTGTCGGGGTGATTATTATGGAGTGGAGTTTCTGCCCTCTACACCCGCGACCCACCCGCGACCCATTTGCGACCCACCCGCGACCCACCCGCATTGGTTTAACGAAAAATCGGCGCCTGCGGCGGGCTCGTAGTATAATGTGTGAAACTTTGGCGCCTGCGGCGGGCTTCTCCAGAGTCTCGCAAACTGCCGACGTCCCCACCGCCCCCTCACTCTTATCCGCAGCTGCGGGGTGCTACGCATATATAGAAAGAAGGAGAAGGAGAGGTAGAGAGAGAGAGAGAGAGAGACGGAAGCAGAAAGAGGCGCATCAGGTGGTGGACAGCGCATGCACTAGACTAGGCCCTACGTAGCTGTATCTATGGCAAGGGCCATATCTCCTCGTGAGCCTGAACCGTCCTCGCATCCCCACCCTCCCACAGCTCCTCCCCCCTCCACCTCCGCCCCCGCCTCGCACCGCATCAGCCTGGCAACGGGCCAGGGAGGGACATCGAGGCTCCCTGCCTGAAGACGCGAATTGCATGTGCCAGTCAGCAGACCCTCCTTACCACACACACACACACCAACACAATCTGCCCCCCCCCCTCTTCTCCCAGAAGCATCTCAAGAATCTCCTCCTCCTCCTGCTCCTTGTCCTCCTCCTCCTCCCTCCCCCTCGTCCCTCTCCTCCTCTTCTTCTTATTCGTCAAATTATTCCTCATCCACCTCATTATCATAATGAACATCATCATCAGCATCATCACCATCATCCCACCATCACCATCACCATCACCATCACCATCACCATCACCATCACCATCACCATCACTATCACCATCACCATATCATCATTATCATCATCAACAACTGCATCAGCATTATGATCAGCATGAGCATCAGCATCATCGTCATCAGCAGCATGCTCATCCTCATCATCATCCTCCTCCTCCTCCTCCTCATCATCACCATCAGCATCATCATCATCATCCTCAACATCATCATCGTCATCATCATGGTCAAATACGTCGTCAACAACCTCATAATCAGCATTATCAGCATCATCAGCATCATTAACATCATCATCATACTTATCAGAATCAGCATTGCCATCAGCATCCTCACCCTCATCCTCCTCCTCCTCCTCATCCTCATCCTCATCCTCCTCATCTTCCTCCTCCTCCTCTTCATCATCATCATCATCATCCTCATTATCCTCATCCTCATCCTCCTCATACTCCTCATCCTCCTCATCATCATCCTCAACATCCTCAACATCCTCACCATCCTCATCATCATCATCATCATCCTCATCATCGTCCTCCTCCTCATCATCCACATCCGCATCCGCATCCTCAGCCTTCGTCCTCCTCCTCCTCAACATCATCTTCACCATCATCATCATCAGCACCACCATCATCATCATCAGCAGCATCAGCATCAACATCAGCATCAGCATCAACATCAGCATCATCACCATCACTATCACCATCGTCATCATTCTCCTCCTCATCATCATAATCATCATCATCAGCATCATCATCATCATCAGCAGCATCAGCATCATCATCATCAGCCGCATCAGCAGCATCATCATCATCATCACCACCACCATCATCATCATCGTCATCATCATCATCATCATCACCATCATCATCATCATCATCACCATCATCATTATCCTCCTCCTTCTCCTTCTCCTCCTCCTCCTCCTTCTGCTGCGTTGTTCCCTGTCCTCTGGAAGCATCGGGGAACCTCTGGAGGCCTTACGAGACATTCCGTCGCACTCCTCCTCCGCCAGGGGGAGGAGCGGGCATGGGCAAAGGGAGGGGTGCGGGAGCGGTCGGGCGGGAGGAACGGAAGGTCTGCTCAGACACTGGGAGGACGCGCCCACGGGACACCAACACCGACCCTAGCCAGAAGCCTCCCAGGGCACGGATCGGCGCATACCCCCCCACCTGGCTTGGCGGCGCGCAGAGGGGGGGTAGGGAAGAGGGGGGATGCCACGACAATGGACACCCTGACAGTCCTGTCATTGAGTTTAACGTGTGTTTAACACGTCGGAAACATGTTCTCAACATGGTTTGAACATGTTTTTACATGTTGAAAACATGCTTAACACATGTTTTAGGCATCTGGAAATTATTTGGCAACACGCTTCCTCTCCATTGATCGTCCTCCATCCCACTAGGCCTGCCTGACACCCGCCGACCCGTGCACCAGTTCGCCTTGCTCTGGGATCCCCCGTCCTGGACCCCGCCTTGCACAGGCTTCGGACGGACGACCGCCTCCCGCTCTTTCCATCCACCCACAGAACTAAAACGAAACGCATGCACTGGCCCTGGCCGCATCCATTGAAGGCGCCCAGGGACACACAAACGAGTAGACACAAGTAACAGGCTTCCCCATATGTTCCTATATTTTTGGGGGGTGTTCGTCTTCCCACGTCCCATAGTTTCGCGTATTTTCCTGGGAACCGACGGTATATTGTGTCTGTGTTTTTTCCCTCCTGATCTCCTCATCCACCCTCAGAACCAAAACGAAACGCCTGAACTGGAGGGTCCCTGGCCGCACCCATCCTGTGCTGAGGATCGGTGCACATGCCCTCCTGGCCTTGCCAGAAGGGCCGTGCACCGATCCTTGGCCCACGATGAGCCCGGTCAGGACCGCCGCACGTGCATACAGTCGAGGCGTTGACCCAAGGAACCCTGCATAAGGAACGAGGCCCCTGTTTTCATAAGTTAACCTTCGACTTCCCATCGAAAGCTTAAGGAAAATCTTAAGGAACGCCGAGCCCCTCCCCGACGAAAAGGGTTCCTTCTTCAGCACCCCGACTGTACAGTCGGATCTAGGACAGAAGAATACCCTTCAAGAACATGAGACCCTCCGCCGGTCCAAACACACAGAAGATTCGAGGGTACCCCCCCCAGATGCACAAGAACAGCCAACAAACACGGAGAACATCAAGGTATCCTCCCCGAACTGAACTCGATCTTATACCTCGGTCCGACCGCACTGCCAGTCGCCTGGTACGCGTCAGAGCCTCGTCATGCGCCGAGCCGCTCGTCGCTGCTGACGCCACGCGCGCACCCGGCAGCGTGCCGGAGAGAAAAGGTCGCGCTTTCTTCGCGGAAAGGGCAGCTTGGGCAACAGCGCATCAGCTGGGTGAGCTCCCGACTGAGGACGCGCACTTCTGACAGCTGCACGCCGGTGCTTGATGACCGCACCAAGGATGCACTACTCCCATAGCGCGGCACTACCAGGGTGCCCTCGCCCCTGACGCACTGTGCCAGGGGCCAGGTTACCGTACTGGTGCCAGGCAAGCGAGGGCTGCTACCACGACGCCGCCCAGAGCAGCATAGAGCGCTGGCTGCCCATCAGCTCCGCGATGGCGTCGCACCCCTCCTCGAACGACTCCTCGTCGTCCTCCTCCTCGCTGTCGTCCAGCTCCTCGCTGCCGTCCTCGCCAGAGGCCGGGTTCCACAGGCGCAGCTCGCCCCTCTTTGCCTTGTGCCCGCTCGGGCCGTCGAAAGCCTTCGTCTGCAGCTCCCGCTCGTACGGAGGGTGATGTGCAGAGGCGTCCTCGGGGGGCACCATGGATGAGCAGAAGCGAGGGCTGCGCAGACACGGGCTCCCTCCTCCTGCTGCTTTCGCCGCTGCTGGTCCTCCTCCTCCTCCTCCTCCTCCTCCTCCTCCTCCTCCTCCTGCCGCCCCCCCCGCTGCCGAGCGCCCAGCTGGGCCTACGATAACATGTCCAGGCCGCTGCTGGTCCTCCTCCTCCTCCTCCTCCTCCTCCTCCTCCTCCTCCTCCTCCCGCCCCCCCCGCTGCCGAGCGCCCAGCTGGCCCTACGATAACATGTCCAGCATCGCCCCTCGCCGTCAGCTCCCGCTTCGACGGGTTCGCCCCTCCTGCGTCCCGTCGCAGGCCTGGCCCCGCGCTCTGCGAGAGGCCCCCGCGCTGCGCGAGAGGACGCAGGACCCTTCGAGGCCGAACTCGGGGCCTTTGATGGGCGGCGGGCGCCCAGTGAGAACGGCAAAGGACGGGCTGCAGAGGCAAGGACACAAGGGCTCCCAAGATGAGGGCGCGCGTCCTTACTGGGCGCGTTGCCTGTTCTCCTCTCCATCCCCCTCTACCCCTCGTCCTTCTCTTCTCCTCACGAGCGCAGCGGGTGCAGGAATGAAGGGATGGGGGTAGCAGAGGGTAGTGCGCATCATATCCATGTGGCTCCCCACAGTTGCCTGGGCGGCTTTGGGGCCGGCGCCCAGGCGCTCGCCGCGCACACTGGAGTGGGGTCGCACTCCGCAGCACGGTGGTGTTCGCGTTCTGGAGTACCCGTCTCCTCCTCGCCCTCCTCCTGCAACCCCCTCTCGCCCTCCTATTCCTGCCTGCTCCTCCTGCCTACTCCTCCTCGCTCCTCCTCCTGCAACCCCTCTCTCCTCGCCCTCCTCTTCCTGCCTGCTCCTCCCGCTCCCCGCAGTCCCGCGTGGCCCACCGTCCTCCGCGGGGAAGAAGCGGACCCTGGACTCCTCCGCGAACCGAGCCACCCGGCGCCTCGAGGAGGGGGCAGAAAAAAAGTTGGGAGGCAGCTGCCGGGAGGTCTTCGGGGGAGCGATTCCCAGGGTCACCCAGCTTCGCGCAGTGGGCCCAGCGGTTCGAGGCGCGCGGCCAACTTCGCCCCCCCACGCTCTCGCATCGCCCCTCCTGGAGAAGGGCAGCTCTCCCATCCAGGCCGCGACGCGCGAAGAACGATTATATTCGTGCCCCCGCGGGTGACCTAGCGATTCAGGGCTGGGCGCGCGCGGGGGCAGTGTGTCCAAGATGTCCCAAGATGTCCTCGAATAGCCCAGTTTGTGTGTTAATAAATATAGAACGGCCTCCAAAGATCACCGAGAGACCACAATCATTCAAACACTTGTATTTGTTCAAGATCTTTTAGCTTCCGGTGGGCCGCTGACGCCTCAAGATCGTCCAAGAGGAGCCACCAAGAGGAGCCCCACAAAAGGAGACCAGAAGGTTTTCAGCACGCCCCCAAGAGCACCATCGTCCCAAGAGCGTCTCAAGAGAGCTCCAGGAAGCAAAAATTCGTGCTCTGACGGGGCAAGGCAAATGCAGGACTCCAACTTCGCTCAAAGCCAAAGTGATCCCTGGAAGCACCCGGATTATGAATTCACAAGAAATGAATCCCACCAGCCCTCTGGGCGAAGGTGGTCTAAGGAGGCTCCTCTTCCAACCCCCTTTTCCCCTTCGGGGAGGTTTTACCATGAGGGGATCCGCCACGACCAGCTCTCCCCAATGCGGCGGCAACGGACCCGTCGTGGACAGATGCGCAAAAACGATGTGTCGCCGCACGGACCACTTAAGAAATCAACCAAATGAATTGTGCGACGTGCGATGGGCGCACCGTGGACAACTAATGCTATGCATGTGTGACGCGCACTATTTTTGATGCGACGGCGACGGGGGGGTGGCCAGACAGATGGACGGCACAAATCACGCAGGTGGATAACGGTGCGACACCGACCACGGGGCCGCGACAAATGGGCCCTTTATGTACTTAATTCCGAAACTCTCCGCGCGGTGCTGCCAGAATTCTACGTGTGCAATCGTTTTTTTTCACGCGGCTTCGGGGGGTGACACGTGTATAATCCCAAGTTAACCGTTGGTTTTTCTCACGCGGTTTCGGGGGTGACACGCGCCACCCGTTGTTTATTGTGAAGCTGAACGGCCTTGTGTTGGCTCCCAGAATCCCAAACTGTTTTTCTCATGACGTCCGTGCGATAGCGACCGGGCGTGGCACATATAGATAGATAGATAGATGGGCGCCGACAGCCGAGCCAAGCCGAGGGTGCGACGACGCCCGGGAGGGGCAGATGTACACACTGAATTTGTCCAGACACCTCGGTGCGATGGGGCCCGGGGGGGTATACTTAGATAGATGGATGCACCGCACCATCCAAGCAAAGCCGATGGTGCGACGGCGAACGCTCTCTGAAAATTGACCAGCAAGGGGATCAAGACATGGGGATCCCCTTATGGTTAACTCCTCCCCCTACCCCCTCCCCTGGATCTGGACAGGGGGGTTCGCGGTTAGTTGGAGCGTCCAAGACGGCTCCAAGAGGGCTTCGGAGAGCCCAAGATTACCTCGAAGATGGCTCAAGATAGCCCAAGATGCCTCAAGATGGCTCCCAAGATGCTCCAAGAGGTTTCAAGAACGCTCCAAGACGGCTCCAAGTGGCCAAAGAGATTCCCAAGAAGGCCCCGAAGAAGCCAAACTCCTTCAACAACCGAAATATAATCAATAATGTTTGCATCGTCACCCGTGCGCGTTCGATAGCCTTCCGAGGCCTCAAGACTGCTCCAAGATGGCCCAAGAGGGCTCCAAGAGAGGCCCCAGAGAGCCCGAGACGGCCCCAAGAGCACCCAAGAGCGCTCCAAGAGCGCTCCAAGAGCGGCCTAAGAGACGATGTGGGGAGCTCCCGAGGAGCGACGCTACTTGGAGCTCCCTTCTTTTTGATCGATGTCCTCCAAGATGGCCCCAAGAGCGCCCCGAAAACTCCCAAGAGCGCCCAAAGAGGGCCCCAAGAGGCGCCCAGACGGCCCCGAGAGGCCTCCAAGAGGCTCCCAAGAGACCCTCCAAATGCCTCAAGAGGATCTCGGAAGTACCCAAGACGCTCAAAGACGGCCCTGGGCCCGCCAAGATACTCCACAGACGCTTAAAGAGGCCTCCAAAAAGCTTCCAAGAGACATCCGATGAGACTCCCAGAGGAAACTCCGAGAGGCATTGAAGAGACTTCTGGCTCTTCAGTTCGCCTTTTTCTTCCTCCTCCCCCTATTTCTCCTCCTCCTCCTCCTTCTCCGCCTACTCTTCCTCCTCCCTCCTCCCTCCTCCCCTCTTCTCTTCCCCCTCCTCCTCCTCCTCCTCCTCCTCCTCCTCCTCCTCCTCCTGCTCTTTTCCAGTTCCTCCTCCATCATCCCTTTCTTAAGGTAGGGTGTGACGGATTCCCACCCCGCTATTGCACTGCATGCTGCTTCACGTCCGGGATCGCAGCAACTCGCCTGGGCATCAATTCTGGATGGGCTGGTGGGGTTACTTTTTCGTCGCGGCCGCGGGCGAAGGCGCCGACAGCGTCAGCAGAGTTCGCTCGGGCTACAAGCAACCTAATTGCCGGCGCGCGCGCCGAACAGGCAAGACCTACCGCCGAGGGGAGCAGCCGCGCCGGGGCTGAAGGGAGCTGAATCACCAGGCACGCGAATTAGGCCTCGTCGCCACTGGGCGCCAAAGGACAGGATAGCAGACCGACAGGCGACACGCCAGGCCGCACAAGAAGGCTGAACCACTCCTGAGAGACACGGCGAGCCAGTACCCCGAGTGGCCAGCTGACAACCAGAGCCAGAAGGGCTGGTGGGGTTACTTTTTTCGTCGCGGCCGCAGGCGAGCGCGCCAGCAGCGTCAGAGGTCGGGCGGGCTACGCGCGAGCCGAATTGCCTAGAGCAGGGGGGCCGACGGCCGAACCTAAGCTGCCTAAGCCGCCCAAGCTGCCGGGCTGCGCGAGGCGGTGCCAGGAAGCGGGGCAGGGCCCGAAACCTTGCTGGCGGGGCAGTGCCGATGCACGGATTGAACCAAGGAGCTACACGCAGCCAAAATGGCGCGTCAGGGTGCTGGTGGGGGTATTTTTTTTGGTCGGCGGCTCCCAGGCGACGGTCTAGGAGCGAAAGCGGCGTCCGGGTGGCGGAACGAAGCGAATTTGCGAACAGAGCCGCCAGCTGGTGGGGTTACGCGAAGCGTCTAGAATGTGTCTCCTCTGTCCTCCCTCGCGTTCCCCAGCATGTCTCGTACCTGGGGTCCCATGGCAGGGGTGCGCCGCGCCCCGACCATCGCTCACACACACGGGATCCTACGGCAAGGACGCACCCGACAAATTCATTGCCCAGTATCTATGGCAAGGGTACGCCGCAACCCGTGCTGCACCTGGGACACTATGGCAGGGTGCCCCTCGACAAATGTTTCACCTGGGATCTGGCGGGGGTGCGCCCTGACCAATTTTCTCTGGGAATCCACCGTGGCTGTAAAGAATTAGCGCGAAAACCATTCGTAACGTTGAATTCCGCCATGCAAAGAGATAGAACACAACCTCGGCGTAACCCGCCGCGGGTGAAGGAAAAGTTCTTCCGTGGTTCGCGTTTAGTTTTGTATTTTCATTGGCTGCCAGACATCTTACCGAAGCATTCTTCCTGAGGCCTTTGAATGGCGAAATCCAACGTTACGAATTGATTTCGCGTTAATTCTTTACATCCACGGTATCTGTGGCAGAGGTGAGCCCCACCCATTTTTTTACCTGTGATCTTATGGGAGGGGTGCGCCCCGACCTGGGATTCCATGGCAGGTGGGTCCCATCTGGGGTCCGATGGTCCGAATCCTCGCAACTGTCGCATTTCCTCCCTCTGGAGGCCCCCCGGTCCCAAAACAAGCAAATTTCGGGGTTAAAGAATCCGTCACGTTTGCGAGGTACGGATATTCGAGAGAGCATGATCCACCGCCGCTTTGCTGTGAAAAATTCTCCCCCCCTCTTCCTCCGGAACCCGGGTCCCCCCCCCCCCCGAAAATCCCCCCCTGCTCGAACCCCCACCCCCACTTCCCCCGGCAAGAACCCCCCCCCCAGAAAATCTGGGGGGTCGCTACCGGTTAACCTCACCCCCCACTCCCCGCCGGCAAACGACTCCCGGAACCCCACCACTGTCCTCGACACCGCCCTCACCACTGTCCCCACCACCACCGTCCTCACAACTGTCCCACTACCCCCACTGTCCCCACCACTGTCACACTGTCCCCATTGTCCCCACCACTGTCCACTGTCCCCACTGTCCCCACCGCTATCCCAGTGTGCTGTCCCACTGTACCCACTGTTCCCACCACTGTCCCACTGTCTCCACTGGCCTCACCACTGTCCCCATTGTACCACTGTCCCATTGTCCCACCACCGTCCTCACCACCACCCTTACCACTGTTCCCACCACCGCCGTTCCCACCACTGTCCCACTGTCCCCACCACTGTCACACTGTCCCATCGCCACTGTCCCCACCACCACCGTCCCCACCAATGTCCCACTGTTCCCACTGTCCCCGGCACTGTCCCACTGTCCCCTCGCCACTGTCCCCACCACTGTGTCGTTGTCCCACTGTCCCCAGTGTCCCCACCACTGTCCCCACTGTCCCCACCAGTGCCCCCGTCACTGTCCCACTGTCCCCACTGTCCCCACCACTGTCCCACTGTCCCCACTGTCCCCACCACTGTCCCACTGTCCCCTCACCACTGTCCCCATCACCACTGTCCCCACCAGGGTCCCACTGTCCCTACTATCCCCACCACTGTCCCACTATCCATACTGTCTCCACCACTGTCCCCTGTCCCCACCAGTGCCCCCACCACTGTCGCACTGTCCCCACTGTCCCCATCAGGGTCCCACTGTTCCCACTGTCCCCACCACTGTCCCCACTGTACCACTCCCCATTGTCCCACCACCGTCCTCACCACCGCCCTTACCAGTCCCCACCACCACCGTTCCCACCACTGTCCCACTGTCGCCTGTGTCCCCACCACTGTCCCACTGTCCCCTCACCACTGTCCCCACCACCACCGTCCCCACCACTGGTGGAAAGTAAGACCTACCAAGACAGTATTAATCAGGAAAGAATCCTTCAAGAGTGATGCTGCTGTGTCGGGGGCATCTTTGGGAGTCTTTTGGGACAAGATGACTCCAAGATGGCCCCGTGGCATCAAAGATACCGCGAGATGGCTCAAGACGGCCTCCACCATGCCTTCAAGAGACCTCGGGACTGCTCAAAATTTGGCGGTGAGCCAGAGGGGGGAAGTGAGAAGGAGAAGGCCTTCTCAGAAGGCGGCGGGACCTCTCAGAGGCCCTCGCGCCTTCTGAGAGAAGTGCTTGTCAGTCCTCGGGGGAAGGCTTAGAAAACTTCTCTCGGAAGGCCGGGGGACCTCCGAGCCTCCCGAGAAGGCCCGCCCCTCCTCACTTCCCCCCCTCGCTCGCCGCCGAGAAGTGGCCTCGGAGGGCGCCCAAAAGGACGCCCTCCGAGAGGGCAAAGCCAGGCACACGCACTTTTCCGCGTCGGCGGCCGGGCACGGGACGTCTGCGCCGGCGACGGGATGCCTACATTGGGGATGCCTGGAGAGCGAATGGCAGACAGCATCACTCAAACACCTACAATCAAAACGTATAGTAAGGACGGGTGATAAGGACGCAAAACCCTTGGAGACCGAAGTTGGGTTTTTTGGGGCGGAGAGGCCCTCGCGCCTTCTGAGAAGTGTTTGTCAGTCTTCGGGGGAAGGCTCAGAAAACTTCTCGGAAGGCCGGGGGACCTCCGAGCCTCCCGAGAAGGCCCGCCCCTTCTCGCTTCCCCCCCTCGCTCGCCGCCGAAAAGTGGCCTCGGAGGGCGCCCAATAGGACGCCCTCCGAGAGGGCAAAGTCAGGCACACACGTTTCTGCGTCGGCGGCCGGGCACGGGACGTCTGCGCCGGCGACGGGATGCCCACATGGGGATGCCTTGAGAGCGAATTGCAGACAACATCACTCAAACACCTACAATCATGAAGAGGCCCACAAACACACAAATAAATACACACAAATAAAAAAATCCCCCATATTTTCCCATATTTTCTGAGTTTTTGTCTTCCCCACCACTTCCCATGTTTTCCCATATTTTCCTGGGGATCGACGATTAATTGTGTCTGTGTGTTTCTTCCCCTCCTGAAATCAAAACGTATAGTAAGGACGGGTGATAAGGACGCAAGACCCCTGGAGACCGAAGTTGGGTTTTTGTTGGGCGGCGGGCGAGCAGTGAAAATGGCAAGGACGGGCCTCAGAGGCAAGGACGCAAGGGTACCCTGGATGAAGGCGCGCGTCCTTACTAGGCGCGTTGACTGTATCGTGCCTCGATGCGCTGTGCCTTCTCGCCTTCTCCTTCTGACAGGCCTCTGCGAGGCCTCCAGGCAGCTCCAGGATCGGCCAGCTGAGGGCCCCCCAGAAGGGGTCCATACGAGGGACCCACAATTGCGCCGAGACTAGGGGACCAAAAAGTGAAATAAACATAAAAACTCGGAGGTCCGCGCGGATTTCTCGGATCGGCGCTGGACACCCCTCCCTGGCGCGCGGGGCGCGCCAGGGGCGGCGCCGGAGGCGCCGCCGGGGGGCCCCAGCGCCGATCCGAGAAATCCGCGCGGACCTCCGAGTTTTTATGTTTATATCACTTTTTCTTCCCCTAAAGACGGCCCAAGAGCGCTCAGGATCGCCCCAAGAGCGTCCCGACAAGGCTCCAGGACATATTGGTTCAGGCTCCTGCGGGGCAAAGCTAAGTGAAGAAACCTCGTGTTTCAACGATGTCCGCAAAGCTGGCACCAAGGGATCTCCAAGAGGGCCCTAAGAGAGCCCCAAGAGGCCCGAGAAAGCCCCCCCACGCATGACCCCAAGAGGGCACTACGATGGCTCAAGGATCCCTTCGAAAAACTCACAGAAACATCAGCGAAGGTCTTTCTGGTTGGCTTCTGGATTCACGCGGCTCTACTCCCCTGATCAATGCAACTCGCCTGGGGATCGTTTCTGGATGTGCTGGTGGGGCTACGCGAAGCGCCATGACTTCAAGCTAACCTCGCTACGTACCGATCCCTCTGGCACTGCAGCCATCTGGCGCAGAACCAGCGCGTTGCTTGCTGCTCCGACTTCTGCTGCGATTGCTCAGAGATTGCACCGCACCTGGGAGGGGAGAGATGAAGGGATCAAGAGCTCGGTGAATGAGCGCGCTGTGCATGGGGAGCGGCTACGGAGGAGAAGAGGGGGGACCCCCGTTATCCTCTTATGCCTGGTTCGTGTCACGGCGACCTGCGCGCTGGTTGCTGACACCGCGTGGGTCGTCCAAGCTTGCGCGACCGCGGCCCTCTGGCAACTCGGATCGCTCGATAGCGGCCGCTTCGGGGCCCCAACCTGCCGTACGGTCGAGACATGGCTGCATGGGGCCCAAGGGCACACAAATAAATACACACAATTCCCAAGATACCCGATACCTATACGACCACCCTTCGGGTGATAAGGAGGTTCGGGGGGGGGGAACCAACGTCTCACTCGATCGGTCTCACTATCGATCTCAGTATCGATCTCACTATCGGTCTCGCTCGATCGATCTCACTCGATCGCTCTCACAATCGATCTCACTCGATCTATCTCATTCGATCGATCTCACAATTGATCTCACAATCGATCTCACAATCGATCACACAATCGATCTCACATTCGGTCTCAATGTCGATCTCACTATCGATATCACAATCGCTCTCACAATCAACGTCATCATCATCATCATCATCATCATCATCATCATCATCAGCTTCATCATCATCATCATCATCAGCATCAGCATCAGCATCAGCATCATCATCAACATCATCAACATCAACAACATCACCTATCACCAACATCGTCATCATCATGAGGGCACCGTCATCATCATCATCATCATCATACCCATCATCATCAACGTCAGCATCATCATCGGGACAACATCATCATCATCACCATCATCATCTCATCATCAACATCATCATCATCATCGGGACACAGTCATCGTCATCATCATCATCAGCAGCATCATCATAATCATCATCATAATCGGGACACCATCATGATCACCATCGCTCTCATCATCAACATTATCATCAACATCGTCATCCTCCTCGGGACACCATCATAATCATGATCATCGCATCATCATCATCGACATCATCATCATCAACAGCAACATCATCATCATTGGAGCACCATCATCACCATTAGCAACATCATCATCAACATCGTCATTATCATTATTATCATCATCGGGACACCATCAGCATCACCATCATCATCATCATCACCATCATCATCAGCAGCATCATCATCAGGACACCATCATCATCATCAACATCATCATCAACATCATGATCGCCAGGACACCATTTCCATCAACATCATCATCACCATCATCATCATCATCATCATCATCATCATCATCATCATCATCATCATCATCATCATCATCATCATCATCATCATCGGGACACCATCATCGTCATCATCATCATCAACATAATCATCATGAGCATCATCATCCTCATCATCGGGACACTATCATCATCATCGACACCATCATCCACATCATCATCTTCATCGGGACACCATCATCATCATCTCATCATCATCATCATCATCATCATCATCATCATCATCATCATCATCATCATCATCATCATCATCATCATCTCATCATCATCATCCTCGCGGGACACCGCGGGACACCGGCGGGACACCGCGGGACACCGCGGGACACCGCGGGACACCGCGGGACACCGGCGGGACACCGCGGGCCACCGGCCGCCCAGAAGGGAGTCATTTGGTCCGGCCGCGCCTCAGCCACACGGGACACCAGCGGGACACCGGCGGGACACCGCGGGCCACCGGCCGCCCGGAAGGGAGTCATTTGGTCCGGCCGCGCCTCAGCCACAGGAGACTTTCTCTCGCCCGCCCACGCAGCTTCGCCTCGCCCGCACGGCACGCACGAACACAAAACCGAAACCGATTTCCCGGTAGGGGGGCTCTCCGTTCCACTTCGATCTCACCCCCTCACCTCCGATTTTCCCATGTTCTCCAGGTTTTCGTCTTCCCCCCCACTTCCCATATTTTCCCATGTTTTCCTGGAGATCGACGATTCTTTGTGTCTGTGTGTTTTCCCCCTCCTCAATGGCCACAAGGGCGTGGAGCAAGAGCATCGGCCCCCTCGCCGAAGGCCCAAGGCCCCGTGGAGATACCCCAAGCGGAGGAAGCTCTGGGGTGGGAAGCCGACGCGCGCAGAACATGCAGGGTACCCCTCCTAAGCGAGTCGGAGAATTTTTGAGGTACCGGAACGAACTTTCCGACTGCCCATCGAGGCGTGGGGGAGGCCAGTCGGGGAGTCGGGGAGTCGGCCGATCGGGGAGTCGGCCAGTCGAGGAGCCGGGGAGTCAGGGTACCCCTCCTAAGCTAGAAACGTTCTCGACCCTCGCGCCAGCTGTGCCCAGGTCCAGTGCGGCCGGATCAGAAGCATGGTCGGCAAGGATGCAAGGACCTCGGGGCGCTCCACTGAAGCCGAAACTGGAAGCCCGTGGCCAATGGCTAGAAGGCTAGGGGTGGGCCGAGGGGCTGGGACACAAGGGTAGACGGCGCCGGCGCGAATCATGATGTGACTGGCCCCCCCTCTCCCCCTCAGATCTGACGTTGCCAATGAAACTGCAACTTCGTAAAAATTACCACCAAGGCCCCGGGGGCTGAAGCTGAGCGGAAACGCCCGCTGTGAAGCCAATGCAACGCCCCGATCTGAAGGCCCCCCCCCCTGGCCACGCCCGTTATCGCAAGGGGATCAAAGAGGAGGAGGAGGAGGAGGAGGAGGAGGAGGAGGAGGAGGTCTCCAGGCGAAGAAGCTTCTGCCCACCAGCGCCTGGCGCCCGCTCCGGCGCAGCAGGCCTCGTGGCGGCGCGCCAGGGCGCTCCCGCGGGCCCTGGGCGTCGGCTGCGAGCGGGACGCCTTCGCGGGTCGCCCACATGCCTGACTCTTGCCTGCCTCCCTC
>CAUYUJ010017222.1:219897-229897 GCA_963575745.1 Prorocentrum cordatum
AGTACGATGCGGAGTACAAGGCTGCCATTGCAGAGCTGCACCTCACAGTCTCCAAGCCGCAGGCACAGCAGCAGCAGCAGTCCATGCCGACGATCAGCCTCACCGGCATGTACTGCACGGGGCTGCAGGTTGACGACGGGAACCTGTTCGGGCTCGAGGACTACGTCGAGGTGTCGGCGGGGGACCTGGAGGAGGCAGCCCGCCGCAAGAGTCAGATGGCCGACTGTATCAAGGACACGTGCACGAAGCTGTTTGGAGAGCTCAAGAAGCGCGCTGAGGAGCACAAAACCGCGCACAAGGAACAGCAGGAGCGCCTGGCCCACAAGCGTCGTCGCCAGGGTGATGATGGCGGAGACGGCGTGGATGCCGCTGGAGCTGCAGCTGCTGGAGATGTACCCGCTGCAGCTGGAGGTTCGGCGGCGGCGTCTTCTGACAGTGAGGCTGTGCGTACTCCTGCAACTGCTGGTGGTGGAGCCCCAGCGTCCGAGGCGGCTGCGACGGGCAAAGCGCCTCCGCCCGCTCCGCCAGCCAAGGCAGCGGGCCCCCCAGCAGCCCCAGCAGATGTGCGAGCTGCTGCCCGACAGACGGTCCAGAGGGGCGCCCATGCCCCCAGGGCCGCGGCGGCAGCGAAGGCTCCGTCTCCAGGGTAATCGAGCCAGGACGGACTCCTCCTTCCCCATGATCCCTTCTTCTTGCCCAGTTTTGGATGATTCGAGTTCCTCGGGGCATCACTGGCGGCGAGATGGATCTTCCTGGGAAAAGCTAGAGTTGGAGTTCGTCACGGCAAACTGTACATCATGGGGCTCCCTCAAGAAGTTTTTAGCCTTGACCACGGCGCACGTCGTCATGTGTCAGGAGCACAAGCTCATCAGCGCCGAGGACCTGCGTAAGGCCCAGGCTTGGTGTGTTCGAAATGGTTGGAAGGTGCATTTTGAGCCAGGAGTTTTGGGACCTGGAGGGGGTCCGTCCTCGGGAGTCGGGGTCCTGGCTCGGTCCTTCCTGGGTCTGCACTACCCCGATGTTGGGCCTCGGGTGAAAGATCATCGAGCCACTGGGGTGTTAGTCCATCTCCCTGGCCAGGCTAGTTTCTATGTTATGAGTGTCTACCTGCAGGATTGCGCTGGCTTGAACGATCTCAATCGAGAGATCCTGGCGTGCACTGCCTCGAGAGCCAAGAGCCTCTCGGTGCCTTTCGTGATCGGTGGGGATTTCAACATGGAACCAGCGACCTTGTGCACCTCGCGGATCCCCGACCGCCTCGGTGCTGAATGTTGCATTCCCTCGGGTGTCCTTGGCACCTGTAGGTCGACTGGGGGTTTGAAGATGTACGACTATGTTCTGGTTGAGGCTAGGGTCGCCCAAGCTATTGCGAGCGTGAAGATTATCGCGGACTCGGAGTTGGCTACCCACGACCCCGTTTCGGTTAAGCTTCACCCTCAGCTTGCGTCTCTTCGGGCCCTCACTTTTCGTAGCCCACCTCCTTTCCCCAAAGAACGGCCCCCTGGTCCCCTTCCCCAGCCATCCAAGGATTGGGACTTAGTGTCCCGCATGGCCTCCAGAGCCCTTGAGTCGGCCGATAATGGCGACACTGGTAGAACCCAGTTCAACCTTGATGTGTTGTACCGGGAGTGGGGTACGGCCGCTGAGAAGGAGCTCGAGGGTGTGTTTCAGACCCAACTGCCATTTCATGGCACGAGAGGCCGCCAGGCGCAGCTGCGATGGGTCAACGTCGTCGACGCGTCGCATCGCTCGATGGATGGCATCTCGCGGACCTCGCGCGAGGCTACCAGTTTGAGGTGGCTTTGCTCGCGCTACCGCCTTTGGCTTCAGCTGCACGGTCTCGGTTGTCAAGACCTTGATTGTCAGGTGGCGCCTCTCTCCTCCCCACCTTTTGCCTATTGCGGTGATGAAAAACGGTCTTGCTCTGCGAGGGCTATTGATAGCTCACGCAAGGTGGCCAGAGCGACCAGCTCGGAGGAGCGTCGGCAGCAACACCTGCGGGACACTGCGGGCGAGCTGTTCCACCCTCCGTCGAGACTGGGCACCTGGGATGGTGAGCCATTGACTCTCCTCCAGGCTGTGCAAGATATTGCGACCTATAGCCCCCCGTGCCAACCTGTCACTGAGGGGGAACCCCAACGCGTGCTTGATTTGGTCTCCCATGCCCTGGCGGCGGCTGAGAGCAAGTCTCGTCACGATGATCATTTGTACTGGTTGGAATGGATTCGTCACAATATTGAAAACGGCGCCCGTCATGCCCACGGGGTGATTCGGGGAGCTGCTGGGTGGACCCCCTCTACGACCCTGTCGGCTAAAGGCGAGGTGGTTTCGGACCCTGGGGCCCTTTTATCTTCCGAGCTCGAGAAATTTGCGCGGATCTGGCATGCCCAACCTGTTCCCGAGCCGCGACCTTCTGGCTCCAGATTCGTGCCTCTCGAGCCTCTGCCCGTGCTTTCGGTCGAGGATCTTCGTCGGACGGCCCGTTCGTTTCCTGCTCGTACCGCCTCTTCTGTGGATGGCTTTCATGTTCGGTCGTTTCAGCATCTGTCGGACCCTGCTCTGCAGGTGCTGTCGATCATGATTGCGATTTGGGAACGGTCGGGTCTGTTGCCTGGTCAGATGAGAGTTGTGCTGCTTATTATGCTCGCGAAGCCCGGTGGCGGGCACCGCCCAATCGGACTGTTCGTTGCTCTGCATCGTTTGTGGGCCCGCGCCAGGCGAGACCTTGCTCGGCAGTGGGAAGTGGCCAATGCCCGAGAATATTTTTGTGCTGGCGCTTTTGCCTCCAGTGTCGATACCGTCTGGAGGCAAGGAGTGAGGAGCGAGGTTGCTGTGGCTTCCAAGGACTGTTCTGGGTCTGTCCTGTGGGATCTTCTGAAGTTCTACGAGGCTGTCGACCTCGACTCGCTCCCCGCTCGTTGTCACCAGCATTCCTTTCCCATGCAGATTGCCAGGGTCTGCTACGAGGCTTACCGCTCGTGCCGCTACATGGCCATGAACGGCCGCGTGGAGGGCCCGCAGTTTGCGTGGCGGGGTTTGATTGCTGGGTGTGGATTCGCCACCACTTTCATTCGCGTCTTCACGCTAGCTGCCTTAGACGGCCTTAGCATCCCTAGATCGGTCTCGTTGAGAGTTTACATCGATGACTACACCTTGTCGTGCACGGGGGCTCCCAAGGCCGTCGTACAGGACCTGATCGAAGCTGCTTTCCGATTGCAGGTGGCCATCGAGTCCGATCTTGGTTGCTCTATTTCTGTTAGCAAGGCGGCTGTGGTCGCCCCAGTCCCTCTAGTGGCTAAGGAGATCCGCCGAGGCCTTGGCGCTGTGGGCGGAGCTCCTTGCGCATCTGCTGTCAACCTGGGCATTGACGACGCTGCTGGCAAGCCTCGGCGGACGGCCAGGAGAGGAGCTAAGATTCAGATTCGTAAGAAGGCCTTCAAAACTAAATGTCATAGGTCGAGGGTTCACAGGAATGCTTTGGGGAGACACGCCAAGCGTATATATACGAGTGGCCCCTTGGCCAGCAGAACTTATGGCTGTGAGGTGCATGGCACTTCCGACCATGAGTTGGCGAGTTTGCGGCGATCCCTTGGACGGTTTCTCAGCCCTTCGGCTGGAGGCCGATCTCTCACTGCAGCTTTGCTGTTCGCCGCCGACCCCACCTGGTATTGCGCTGTGGCCCCGATCGTGCGCTGGTCCAAAGAAATCTGGGCCAGCCTGACGGCCTCCTTCGAGTTTGGCCTCAGCTTGGCCGAGCTCAGGGGGGCTTGGAGTACTGTGTTTGCGGGCCCTTCCCCCTCCTGGAGGCAGGTTGGAGGCCCCGTTGGGGCCCTCAGGTTGTCCGTGGAGCGTCTTGGGTGGAAGATGCCCTCTTTCTCTACCTTGGTTGACGATTTGGGGGGTGGAAGTTCAGTTGGCGCTTGTCTCTCCTGCCCTCCTCAAACGTCTGCTGCGCCTCGCCGTTTTCAGATTTCATGAGCGCGCCTACGGAGACAGCCTTGGTCTTGAGCGACGTGCTTGCTTAGACGTGCCGCTCCGTGCTATGGCTTCGTCTAAGTTCACGCCTTGGGAGAAAGGCTGTATCCGCGGGCTCGTCTGTCAGGCTCCGTGGACCAAGGTTAGAGCGTCAGAGCACGGCTACATTTTGCCCGACTTGCTCTGCCCCCTGTGCGGCAAGGAGCAGGACACGATTTTCCACAGGTTGTGGAAGTGCGTGCACGAGTCCTGTGCCGAGCTGCGCCGCGAGCTTTTAGGGGATGACTTTCAATACCATCCACCAGCATGGTCATCCCTATCGAAGCACGATCAGGTTCTGTTTACCATGGGGATTATGTCTCATCCTGGTGATTTCTTTCCAGCCCCTACTGTTGCTGAACCTACTGTTTATCATGCCAGTGACCCTGGTCGTGATGATTATTTTGTGAAAGGTCATATTTTTATGGACGGTTCGTGCATCAAGTCGGTCATTCGGGAGTTGTCGCGGACGGGGTGGTCGTATGTCTCGGTCTCCGATTCTGGGCAAGAGTTGGGTCATGTGTACGCCCCCCTCCCCCTCCCCATCCCGCAAACGGCTCAGGCTGGTGAGTTCGCTGCTTGTACGGCGGCCTGCCAGAATGCCCTGGAACCGTCATGTGGTTATAGTGATTGTCAGAATGTTGTACAGGTGTGGTCCCTCCCCCGCTCAGAACAGTTGTCTTTCAAACGGGTGCACGCTGGAATGTTTGTTTGGACGGCTGATTCTGAAATGGGCCAGATTTTCAAGGTCAAAGGTCACATGACCGAAGAACAGGCCCAAGGGGATGATCATTTGCGGTTTTGTAAGGCTGGGAACGACCTAGCTGATCACTACGCCAAGCTCGGGGCGTTGGCTCACGAGAGGCCGAGCCCCGAGCAGTCGGAATGGCTCGATCGAGCCCTTTCGATTGCTAAGAAAGTGTGTGTGCTGGCTGCCAGGATGCTACCGCTCTGGCCCGCGTGTGATCTGTCGCAGGCCACGCGTGAGCAGCGGGAGCCCGCCGTGTCCGCTCCCAAGATTAGCCACTCTTGGGTGCATAGGGACGGCTACTGGCAGTGCAAGCAATGTTTGAGGGTGTCCAGGTCCTGTTGGCCTCCCAACAGTGTCTGCCGTCACACCCACAAGCTCTATGACACCAAGCTCATAGAGCTTGGCCACAAGTGCATTGCCCTGTCTTGCTCTGACGGTAGCGTTTTGTGTATCTGCCTGAAGTGTAAGGTTTTTTTTTTTCGACTGGGGGCTACGTGCGCTATCTCAACAAAGTTTGTAATGGTAAGCCGCACTGCCCCCGCTCGGCGGCCTCATATTGGAACCGTCTCCTGTCTGGCAAGCACCCGAAGAGCGACTTTATTTGGCTCGACGTGGATGCTCTCAGTGCGGTGCGGTTATTTGATTGACGCCCGACGGGTGGGCCTCCTGGCAGTCGCCACGGGGGCAAGGCCCTGTCGCGTGGCCTGCTTTTGCGGGTCGGCCAGCGTGCATGGAACAATCCTGCGCTGGCAGCGTCTTAAGTGCCGTGCTCGTCGGCTGCCTGGCTGGCCGCCAGGAGGACCGCGACCACTCGCGGCAGAGTAGCGCAGCGGCAAAAAAAAATCCTCCTCCTCCTCCTCCTCCTCCTCCTGCTCCTCCTGCTGTTCCTCCTCCTCCTCCTCCTCCTCCTCCTTCTCCTTCTCCTCGTCCAGAGCCGTGCCGTTATCGTAAGACCCTTTCAGGAGAAAACTTGCCGAATATATTGCGCCAGGGCCCCCCCCAAGGGTGACAACTGGCCCAAAGGACTGGGGCGCGTCCGTGTAGAGGCAGGCTCGAGCGTGATCCGATGTTTTTTGAAGCCCGAGACTCGGATATATATATATATATATATATATATATATTATATATATATATATATATATATATATATATATATATTATATCGAAAGCCGCCCCCCGAAAAAGGGGGGGGTAAGTGTCCAGCTGTGGTTTCGCTGCTGACTGGCACCCTCTAACATTATTCCAAGATTTATCCTCCTCCTCCTCCTCCTCCTCCTCCTCCTCCTCCTGCGCCTGCTCGATACCCTTTCGCCTCCTCCTCCTCCTCCTCCTCCTCCTCCTCCTTCTCCTCCTCGTCCCTCATTCGGCAGGTCCACGATGGCGCATACGGTTCGCTCCGGGGTCTGCGCAGGCTGATCCCGAACTCCAATTTGACGGCTTCCCCTGATCAAGGCAACTCGCCTGGGCATCGTTTGTCGATGTGCTTGTGGGGATACTTTTTGGATCGCGACCGTTGCGACAAATCGCTCGGCGTCAAATCAAAATGCGGCGAACGAGCAGCGGATTTAATTAGGCACTGAGCGCGCAGGAGCGAACTACGCTGCGGCTCAGGGGGCGAAGCAGACGCTGATGAACAGGTCGAACACGCCGAAGCCGCCGAAGACCAGGAATGCGCTGGCCCGAGTGCATGCCAAAATGGCGAAGCAATTGATGCCCAGGGCCACGTCCTGGAAGAAGACCGAAACGAGCCCGCAGGCAACGTGCAGGCGCTCGACGTACACGAGGAGTACCGAAGGGGGAGGCAAAGGCGATTGCCGCGGCGGAAGGCCGACGGCAGTGCCGAGCAACACCTACAGCGAGGCGGCAGAGCGCCGTGCCAGGAGACACCAAGCACCTGGGGGCGGGGCACGACAGGCGCATGGGAAACGCGGGGCCCGACGTCGCTGATCATGCGAACGGCGCCCGCCGGCCAAGGAGCGCCCAAACGGCGAGGCATCCCAAGCTGGTGGGGATACTTTTTCGGTCGCGGCCGCGAGACGACGGTCAGGCGGCAAGAGCAAAGTCCGGGACTCGAGCTAGGCGAATTAGCTAAGACAGGCGCATGCCGGCCTGCCCACTCAGACAGCAGACTGGTGGGGGATACGCGAAGCGTCAAAAAAATCGAGGAGAACCCAGCCGTGGTGACGAGAACTCTCCAGGACGACGACGACGACGACGACGACGACGACGACGACGACGACGACGACGACGACGACGACGGCGCCCTGAGCGGGCCTCCTTCGACGCCCGCCGGCGCGGCCGCGGGGCTCCCGCAGCCGCGGCGGGCTCCGACTCGCTGCCGCTGCTGCCGCTCCACCTGGCCCGGGCAGCGGGGCCGGCGCGGAGCGCGGCCGGGCTCGCGCACCCCCACCACAAAGGAAGAGGAGGAGGAGGAGGAGGAAGAGGAGGAGGAGGAGGAGGAGGGAGGAGGAGGAGGAAGGAGGACCCTTCTCGCCGCTCCTGCGCCCTACCGCTCTCTCGTCCTCCTCCTCCTCCTCCTCCTCCTCCTCCTCCTCCTCCTCCTCCTCCTCCGCACCCCCACCACCACCCCCTTGTTTGGACGCCCGAAATGGGTACTGAAACAATGGGCACAGTGCCCAACAACAAATGTTGTCCCAAACCAGCAGCGGCCGCTGCTGGGCAGGCGGCCTTCTGTCTCAAGTGGACACAGGCCGCGGCGGCGCGGACAGCGAGTCCTGTTCGAAATGAACCAGAACTGCTGTTGGGCATTGTGCCCATTCTTTCCGTGCCCATTTCGTTCGTGCCGACCCTGGGGCTCGAGACCGGGCGAACACGCCCGGATTGAGAAATTGCGACGCTCGGCTCTCGGGGATCGGTACCCTCTCTTGCACTGGGAGTGTTCGGGGCGAGGAGTGCGGGGAGGGGGGGGGGGAACGCAGACCTGTCGGGGCCCTTTGGGCCTCAGAGGCCCCTTTTATAGGGACTCTTTAGGCCTTTAGGCCTTTAGGCCTCCACTTATCGCCCCCCATCACGCAACGCCCGATCGATCTGCGACGCCCGCTGCCACCCCCGGGAGCCTCAGAGGTCTGGACCCATTCCCCGTGACCCGCTTTTCATCCCGAGTTGTCTTTTGACGGTCCTGGGGCCCGACAGCGGCCCCCGAGGCCGAACGTCGCGAAAAACCTTCCGCCGTGACTTCTCATGGCCCGAAGGGGAATGGGGCATCCTTCTCCTCCTCCTCCTCCTCCTCCTCCTCCTCCTCCTCCTCCTCCTCCTCCTCCTCCGTCCTCCTCCTCCTCCTCCTCCTCCTCCTCCTCCTCCTTCTCCGACGCCCGCTGCCCCCCTGGGAGCCCCACCAGCGTTGGATGCCCAGCGCGCGGGCGACGCGCTCCCGCCACGGCGGCCGCCACGCCGGCGCACCGGCAGCCGCCCGCCACGGAGCGGGGCCGCCCACGGGCGCGCCCCCGTCGGAGCTGCACTCGGGGTCCTCGGGGGAGGGGCCAGACGGGCCGAGGGGCGTCGTCGTCGTCGTCGTCGTCGTCGTCCTCCTCCTCCTCCTCCTCCTCCTCCTCCTCCTCCTCCTCCTCTCCTCCTCCTCCTCCTCCTCCTCCTCCTCCTCCTCCTCCTCCTCCTCCTCCTCCTCCTCCTCCTCCTCCTCCTCCTCCTCCTCCTCCTCCTCTCTCCTCCTCCTCCTCCTCCTCCTCCTCCTCCTCCTCCTCCTCCTCCTCCTCCTCCTCCTCCTCCCCTCCCCCTCCTCCTCCCCCTCCCCCTCCCCCTCCCCCTCCCCCTCCCCCTCCTCCTCCTCCTCCTCCTCCTCCTCCTCCTCCTCCTCCTCCTCCTCCTCCTCCCTCCTCCTCCTCCTCCTCCTCCTCCTCCTCCCTCCTCCTCCTCCTCCTCCTCCTCCTCCTCCTCCTCCTCCTCCTCCTCCTCCTCCTCTCCTCCTCCTCCTCCTCCTCCTCCTCTTCCTCTTCCTTCGCTTGCTCGATCCCCTTCCTTCCCCTTTTCTTTTCCTCCTCCTCCTCCTCCTCCTCCTCCTGCTCCTGCTCCTGCTGCTGGTCCTTCTCCTTACAACTACTTCTCTGTCGCACCCCGAGGCCAGTTTTAGGGCGGGTTGGGTGTTTCGCCGGAGACTTCCTCACCATTTATGACCCTGAAGCTTAGAAATTGACAACAGTTTCAAAGATGGACGGCGGGTCGTTTTCAAAATGTAGCTCTCGCTTCAGCGCCGCGCAGTTTCGTTTAAGATGCAAGAGTTTCACCATTTGAGGGTGGGTGGTCTTCAAAATGTGGCTCTCGCCTTAGCGCCGCGCAGTTTCGTCTTTAAAAAGTGCAAGAGCTTCACGAATTGAGGGCGGGCGGTTTTCCAAACGTGGCTCTCGGCTTAGCGCCGCGAACACTAGTTTTTATTACCCTGGCGAAGGGTGCCATATGCAGTTGTGAGCAACGCAATTGTTGGTATCGTCTTCGGTGGGGCTCCTTATGGGGCACGAAACCTGAGGGGCGTGCCAACATGGGCGCGATGGTGTCCTGCGAGCGCAACCACTGGGGCCTTCGGTGGAGCCTCGTAAGGGGGCCACAAAACGTGTGAGGGGCGTGCCGACATGGGTCCGGTGGTGACATGCGAGAGCAGCCACTGGGGCCTTCGGTGGAGCCCCCTATGGGGCCACAAAACGTGTGAGGGGCGTGCCGACATGGGTGCGGTGGTGTCATGCGAGCGCAGCCACTGGGGCTTTCGGTGGAGTTCCCTATGGGGCCACGAAGCGTGCGAGGGGTGTGCCGAAGTGGGTGCGGTGGTGTCATGCGAGCGCAGCAACTGGGGCCTTCGGTGGAGCTCCCCATGGGGCCACGAAACGTGTGAGGCGTGTGCCGAAAGGGGCGCGGTGGTGACATGCGAGCGCAGCCACTGGAGCCTTCGGTGGAGCTCCCTATGGGGCCACGAAACGTGTGAGGCGTGTGCCGAAGTGGGCACGGTGGTGCCATTCGAGCGCAGCCACTGGGACCTCCCCCATATGGGTGCCACAAAACGTGTAAGGGGCGTGTCGACATGGGCGCGGTGGTGCCATGCGAGCGCAGCCACTGGGGCCTTCGGTGGAGCTCCCTATGGGGCCACGAAGCGTGCGAGGGGTGTGCCGAAATGGGTGCGGTGGTGTCTTGCGACCGCAGCCACCGAGGCTTTCGGTGGAGCTCCCTATGAGGCCGCGAAGCGTGTGAGGCGTGTGCCGACATGGGTCTGGT
>CAUYUJ010017222.1:234897-243709 GCA_963575745.1 Prorocentrum cordatum
CAAACGGTTGTCTTCCAACGGGGCAGTTCCCTCAGTGGAAATGAACCCTTGTAAAAACCTATGGTGCAGCTTGGAGGGAGGGAAGATTCCGACATCGTTGATGACTCTTGGGTTTACGCTGGTCCTGCTCCTCCTTCTCCTCCTCGATCACCTCCTCCTGCTCCAGCTCCTCCTCCTCCTCCTCCTCCCCCCCATCCTTTTCCTCCTCCTCCTACTCCTCGATCACGATCCTCCTGCTCCTCCTGCTCCTCATCCTGCTCCTCCTCCTCCTCCTCCTCCTCCTCCTCCTCTTCCTCTTCCTCCTCCTCTTTCTCCTCCTAGATCCTAGATCCCGATCCTCCTCCTCCTCCTCCTCCTCCTCCTCATCATCATCATCAGCAGCAGCAGCATCAGCATCATCAGCATCAACATCATCATCAACATCATCATAAGCATCGTCATCAGTATCACCGTCATCAGTATCATCAGTCCAGCATCAGCATCAGCATCAGCATCAGCATCAGCATCATCATCATCAGCATCATCATCATCATCAGCCTCAGCCTCAGCATCATCATCATCATCATCATCAGCAGCATCATCAGCAGCAGCATCGGCATCATCGTCATCATCATCAGCATCGCCATCATCACCATCATCATCAGCATCACAATCAGCAGCAGCATCATCAGCAGCATCCTCATCACCACCATCATCAGCAGCATCATCAACATCATCAGCAGCATCATCAGCATCATCATCATTCTCAGCAGCAGCAGCATCAACATCATCCGCATCATCAGCATCAGCAGCATAATCAACTTCATCACCGTCAACATCACCATCAGCAGCCTTATCATCATCCGCATCGTCATCATCATCATCATCATCATCATCAGCATCACCATCAGCAGCAGCATCATAATGACCATCATCATACTCATCCTCATCAGCAGCAGCATCAGCATCTTCATCATCATCATCATCCTCATCATCACCATCAGCAGCATCATTAGCATCATCATCATCATCATCATCATCATCATCATCATCACCATCATCATCATCATCATCATCATCATCATCAGCATCATCATCATCATCATCATCATCAGCAGCAGCATCATCATCATCATCATCATCATCATCATCATCATCATCATCGGCATCACCATCATCATCATCAGCATCATCATCATCGTAATCTTCCTCCTCATCCTCCTGCTCCTGCTCCTCCTCCTCCTCCTCCTCGTTCTCCTCCTCCTCCTCCTCCTCCTCCTCCTCCTCCTCCTCCCTTTCCCCCATCCCCCTCTCTATGCCCCCTCCCCCCTCCCTCTCTCCCTCCCTCCTCCTCCTCCCTCCTCCTTCTCCTCCTCCTCCTGCTGCTCCTCCTCCTGCTGCCTCTCCTCCTCCTCCTCCTCATCCCTCCTCCTCCTCCTCCTCCTCCTCCTCCTCCTCCTCCTCCTTTTTTTCCTCCTCCTCCTCCTCCTCCTCTCCTCCTCCTCCTACTTCCCCTCCTCCCCCTCCCCCTCTCCCTCCTCCTCCCCTCCTCCTCCTCTTCTTCCTCCTCCTCGCCCTCCTCCTCCTCCTCCTCCTCCTCCTCCTCCTCCTCCTCCTCCTGCTGCTCATCCTGTTCATCCTGCTCGTCCTGCTAATCCTGCTCATCCTGCTCATATTGCTCGTCCTGCTCATCTTGCTCATCATGCTTAGCATGCTCATCCTTCTCATACTGCTCATCCTGCTCAATCTGATCAGCCTGCTCAGCCGGCTCATCCTGCTCATCCTGCTCAGCCTGCTCAGCTTGCTCATGCTGCTCATCCTGCCTCCTCCTCCTCCTCCTCCTCCTCCTCCTCCTCCTCCTCCTCCTCCTCCTCCTCCTCCTCCTCCTCCTCCTCCTCCTCCTCCTCCTCCTCCTCCTCCTCCTCCTCCTCCCTCCTCCTCCTCCTCCTCCTCCTCCTCCTCCCTCCCCTCTCCTCCCCTTCCTCCTCCTCGTCCCCCTCCCCCTCCTCCTCCTCCTCCTCCTCCTCCTCCTCCTCCTCCTCCTCCTCCTCCTCCTCCTGCTCCTCCTCCCCCTCCTTCTGGACGTGCTTGGTCGTCCTTGGGCGCCCTCGTGGCCACGGCTGGATATGCCTCGAAATTTTAGTCAGAACGCAACCCACGAGAGATTCAGGGGTCCTCGGGAAGGATGAAGCCAAATCCCCGACGATCCGATTTTTTCGATCGCGGCATTATTCCTGCATTTCGGCGACTGGGCGTCGTCATCGTGCCCCAGGGCCACCAGAAATGGATCTGAGGCGGAAATCTGGCCTTCGGGGGAAGGTCGAGGCCTCTGGGAACCCGCATTGACGGAAATCACATCGCTGGATGTCTGGGGAAGGGTACAGCTATACTTGAGTAGCAAGGAGGCGCGATAAGGATGCAAGACCCTTGGACGCGCATGTCGAAGCTCTTCGTTGGGGAAGGGCCTGCCATCTGCTATCGAAAGTGGTCAAGGATGGATCGAAGAGGCAAGGATGCAAGGGTACCCTCGGGAAGGTTACCCGGTGACCCATCCCTATCTCCTCCTCCTCCTCCTCCGCTCCTCCCCCTCCTCCTCCTCCGCCTCCTCCTCCTCCGCTTCCTCCTCCTCCCCCTCCTCCTCCTCCTCCTCCTCCTCCTCCTCCTCCACCCCTCCTCCTCCCTCCTCCCTCCTCCTTCTCCCTCCTCCTCCTCCCTCCTCCTCCTCCCTCCTCCCACCTCCCTCCTATGTCCTCTTTCATCGGTTTCGACTGCATCAGCAGCACGCGCGCCGTCTCTCCAACTGTGCGTGTATTACTCGCTCGTCTTCCTAGCTTTTAGCGGAAGAGGTTCGCTCTCGCCCCGCAGATCAAAAAAGTGTATTACTCGCTCGCTGTCTGCTCAAAAAGGTCTGGCACTTCTTCCACGGTTCTCGGGAGGCCAGAGCTGAAAACGATGGCAAGGGCGACTCTCGAAATCTGATTACGAAGGCCAAAGACAACATCGCAACCACGATCTCTAGAATGAGATTTCGCAATGGGCAACGATGAAATCGGTGAAGATGCTCAGTTTTGCTTTCAGAGCCCGGCCCACGCCGGCCCACCCTGTCGGGGAAAGCTTCCCGGGGCACTTGCCGTCGCTCGGACGTCCATTTCCCTTGCATGTTTCGTTTCGTGCGTGTTTTTTTTGCTCGATGGTCCAGGATGGTCCTCGATGGTTCTCGCCGAGAAAAATTGCGCACGTCCGAGCGATGCCAAGATCGATCCTGGCCGGGCCCAGCCCGGGCCCAGGACTGGCGTGCACGCCCTCCAGGCTTGGCCAGCAGGCATGTCTACTACGGCAGGTCGCCTCACCCCGCGCCCCGCGCCCCGCGATGCGCGACGCGCGGTTGTCTTCACGCCCCCTCGGGCAACCCAGATCGGTACCGTTGTGGATGCCATGACAATGGACACTCGAACAATCCTATCATTGTATGCAACATGTGTTGAGCATGTGTAAAACATATCATACAAATTTTCCAGACATGTTTTAAACATATTTGATTCATGTTGGAAACATCTCGCAGACATCTGGGAATTATTTGGCAGCATGCCTCCTCTCCATTCCTCGACTTCACCAAAACTGCGGCAGGTCGCCCATTTTCGCGCCCCGCGCCCCGCGATGCGCGGCTGTCTTCGCGCCCCCTCGGGCAACCCAGACTGGTACCGATCCTGGCACCGGGTGTCAGGGCTGAACCTGAGCGGTGTTTTTCGTTTTCGTTTTGTTATCGTTTTCTCTTCAACCCGCCTCCAACGCACAGCGAAGTCGAAACGAAAACGGCCCACGAAATCGCCAAAAACAGGTTAGGTTCACCCCTGCTGGGTGCAGGTGCACAATTGGCGTCCTCCGAACAGTAACGCGCTGAGGCCGACCCGGCGAGACCTTCCTGGAGGCCCGACGACACGAAAGAAGGCAACATCGTCAAACATCACGACCGGAGTCCTGGACCCCGTCTCTCGGCGCCATTGTTCGAGCCGAAGCGATCCGTGAGGGTCCCGGCGCCCGAGTCTGGGCGAACACGCCAAGCTCGAAACAAGTGAGGTGCCAGGATCTCAGGGTTGGTAGTTGGAGGGGAAGCGGGGACCATGACCGAGACTGAACGCGGGATCGATCTTGGTCGCCGTCGATCTTGATCAGCCGTGGATCATTCTCGCATGAACCATGACCAAAACGGGAATCGACACGATTCCGCGACATCTTGGCCATGCCCCCCCCCGTGCGTCTTCCCTCGATATAAGAGGAACAAAACACCACAAAACATCAACTCTTGGCGCTCCGCGCGGATCTCCTGGGTCTGCGCTGGACCCCCCTCCCTGGCGCGCCAGGGGGGCCCAGCGCGGATCCAAGAAACCCGCGCGGAGCGCCACAAGTTTATGCTTATGGCACTTTTTCTTCCTCGACTCGAGTCTCAGGACCTCAGGGTTGGTAGTTGCAGGGGAAAACGTAGTGTCGATCTTGGCCACCGTCGATCTTGATCAGCGTCAATGCGTGGATCATTCTCGCGAATCGGCGACGGCCCACATGGACCATGACCAAGATGGACATCGACAAGATCCCGCGACATCCTGGCCATTGCCCCCCAGTGCTGCTCCCCTCGATAGAAAAAGAAAAACATCAAAAACATACATTTTTGGTGCTCCGCGCGGATTTCCTGGATCTGCGCTGACCCCCCGCCCTGGCGCGCGGAGCGCGCCAGGGGCGGCGCCGGAGGCGCCGCCAGGGGGGCCCCGGCACGGATGCAAGAAACCTGCGCTTATGGCGCATTTTCTTCTTCGACTCGAGTCTCAGGACCTCAGGGTTGGTAGTTGCGGGGGAAGTAGTGCCGATCTTGGTCACCGTCGATCTTGATCAGCATCAATGCGTGGATCATTCTCGCATGGACCATGACCAAAATGGGCATCGACACGATCCCGCGACATCCTGGCCATGGCCCCCCCGTGCTTCTTCCCTTGAGTGAGGTGTCTTTGTAGAGGCCTTCTAGATGGGGTTGGAGTAGATGGGGTCGGAGGATCTCGCCGCATCGCCGATGCATCGGCGATGCACTGGTCACGTCGGCGGTGCATCGGCGACGCCGGCGTGGAGAGAATTGGGCCCCACATCGAGCCGCATCGCCGACGCATCGGGGATGCATCGGCGACGCGGCGCGATCCTCCGACCCCGTCCGCCCCGACCCCATCTGGGAGGCCTGGACTTGGCCCTCCGTGGTTCGGGGGCGGCCAAGAGGGGGGCGTCCAAGAGGGGGGGTGCAAATCATGGCAGGCGGCACGTGCGCGGCCGAACGGGGGGGCCAGGGACGTAACGAAATAAGACGAGGTGCCGTGACATCCGGGGAACTGTCGTGGCCACCACGCCGTGTCATCCGCCCCCCCCCTAGCCATCACCCCCCTCTTTGCCGCCGTCGCTCGGACGTCCATTCCCCGTGCATTTTTCGGCCTCGTGCGTGCTTTCTTTTGGCCCGATGGTCGGGTATGCTCCTCGATGGCCCTCGCCGAGAAGAAACGCCCACGTCCGAGCGATGCCAAGGGACTTGGCCCTCCGCGGTCCTCGGCGGGCTCCAGCGGGGCCAGCGGGCCGGGCGCGCGCGCCGGGAGCTGCGGGGACACCACCGGGGAGGCGGCGGAGGAGGCGGCGGGCGAGGCCGTGCCGGGTGGTCGCCGGGGGCGGCCCTGGCCCGAGGAGGGCGTCCCCCCCCGGGCGCCCTCGCCAGGGCTCGGGTGTCGGGGCCCTCTGGAGGGGCCCAGGGGCACACACACACACAGACACACACACACACAGACACACACACACACAGACACACACACACACAGACACACACACACACACACAGACACATAAACACACACACACAGACACACACACACACACAAACACACACACACACACACTTTCCCAGATTTTTGCGTGGTTCGCGTCCCTCCCCCTCCCCCCAACACTCCCCCCCCTCTTGGCCCAGCTTCTCCGGGGAATCGATGATGAATTGTGTCTGTGTGCTTTGTCCCCTCCTGGCCCTCACGGATCGACCTGGCTCGAGCGAGACATGCTGCAGAAGGCTTGGGCCCAGGGCTCCGGGAGTGATGGTTGCCCATCGATGACTCTTACCATCGCTCGCGACGCCTTTTCTCATCGCTCGCGACGTCGGATCTCGGGCTGCCCCCCCCACTGCCCCAGCCTTCCCCTTCCGCTCTGGGGCCTTCTGGGCCCGCCTGAGCCTGGCAAGGGGTGCTCTGGAGGCTGCCGGGGGCCTCTTCGGGGAATCCGGGGACACCTTGGTCGGCGAAGCCTGGCCGCCCGGCGCAGAGCCGCTCACAATCCGACTCTGGAGCGACGAGAAAGTTCCAGGAAGCCCAGCAACAAAAGACGCTGGGGAGCGCCGCCGTTGTCTCTGACTGGCCCTCCTCCGACGTGCCGAGCAGGGCGAGTTGAGACAACGGCAGATCAACATCGTCCCCAGGCCCCTCCCAGAGTCCAAACGCACCGGTTCTCCCCAGCCGTGGCGACGAGGGGGCCCCCGAAGGCCAACTGCCGCTTTCTCAACTGAGCCCTCCTCTGAGATCTGGGCCAGGGACGCTTCTGGCAACACCCGAGGCTGGGTGGGACCCCCATGGGGAGGAGAGGAAGCCCTGGTCGCTCTCGGGGTCCAGCAAGTCTGCCTCGGCCTCCAGCCCAGGCAGTACCGTGGTGAGCGTCGGCAGCAGCGGCACGGGCCTGGTCGGGGTCTCCTTCCCCGTCCTGCCACCCTCCTCCTCCTCCTCCTCCTCCTCCTCCTCCTCCTCCTCCTCCTCCTCCTCCACAACCACCACCACCACCACCACCACCACCACCACCACCACCACCACCACCACCACCACCACCACCCACCACCACCACCACCACCACCACCACCACCACCACCACCACACCACCACCACCACCCCCACCACCACCACCACCACCACCACCACCACCACCACCACCACCACCACCACCACCACCACCACCTCCACCTCCACCTCCACCTCCACCTCCACCTCCACCTCCACCTCCACCTCCACCTCCACCTCCACCTCCACCTCCACCTCCACCTCCACCTCCACCACATCTCAGCGGGCGAGTACAGGGGGCAGGAGATCGGTCCCAGCCTGTGCACGTCACCCTCTGTACACGTGTGCCCGCTGTGATAGCAGCTGCGCCAGGGCGTGCTTGACCACGCCACGCTTGGCGCTAAACTTGTGCCTTGCCTTTTAGGCCCGCGACACTGGCGGACGGGAGCCGCACATAATGAGCTCTACGGCCGTTGGGGACGATGGCGACAAGCTTATGTCATGCCGCTGCTCGACCGCTAAACTTCTTCCTCCTCCTCCTGTCGCTGGGTCGCGGGTCGACGCTACCTCCCCTTCGCCTCCTCCACCACCACCTCCTCCTCGTCCTCCTCCTCGTCCTCCTCCTCGTCCTCCTCCTCGTCCTCCTCCCCCTCCTCCCTCCTCCTCCCTCCTCCCTCCTCCCTCCTCCGCCCTCCGCCTCCTCCGCCTCCTCCGCCTCCTCCGCCTCCTCCGCCTCCTCCGCCTCCTCCACCTCCTCCGCCTCCTCCGCCTCCTCCGCCCTCCTCCTCCTCCTCCTCCTCCTCCTCCTCCTCCTCCTCCTCCTCCTCCTCCTCCTCCTCCTCCTCCTCCCTCTCCCCGCCCCCTCCGCCCTGTCCTACCGCCCCCCAGCCCCATCCCACTAACCAGAACTGCCGCCACCCGACTACGGCAGACCTGGTTTAGTGATTCCATTGCATGCTTGTTGGCTTCGGGGCCCAGCCACTAGTTAACCCGCTCCCCTTGCCCGGGGTCCTGGCTATAGTATCTAGTAGGCGATGTTCTGCCAGGAGTGAGGGGCAACGGTGGGGGGCCTGGCTCAGGGGGGGAAACATCGACCTGGAATCGCTGTTGCATCGCCGATAGATCGGCGATAGCCTTGCTTTTTCTTACACACTCCCTGGGCGTCTTCATACCGTTTTGCACTTTGGGTTCTTGCCACGCTAAAAACGTCAAAAAGCACGCAACGCTGTTTGTTTAGCGTGTTTAGCTATGTTGTTTTAGCGTTTTTTTAGGCCCGTCGCTATGGCTCATCGATGTCTTCAACGTGTGTTGTTTTCTGGTCGAAGGCTGTTCCGTGTCTTCCCTGATGTCTTCGCTCCCGCTGTTCGGGTCCGCCGCCGTTCTCCCTCTCAGAGCTAAAACAAATTATCCCGGCAAAGCAACCTAACAGCGATGTGTAGGAGCTTTTCTGGAAGCATTCCCCTTAATATTCAGATGAGAATCCAGCTGTAGAATTCTGCTGTTCCCGCAGTCGTAGTCGCATTCGCGATGACAGTCGCAGTGGCAACGGCAGTCGCAGTCACAGCCTCAGCCTCAGCCTGCCTCAGCCTCAGCCTCAGCCTGCCTCAGCCTCAGCATCAGTCTGCCTTCAGCCTCGGCCTCAGCCTCAGCCTGCCTCAGCCTCATCCTGCATCAGCCTCAGCCTCAGCCTCAGCCTGCCTCAGCCTCAGCCTGCCTCAGCCTCAGCCTGCCTCAGCCTCAGCCTCAGCCTGCCTCAGCCTCAGCCTCAGCCTGCTTCAGCCTCAGCATCAGTCTGCCTTCAGCCTCGGCCTCAGCCTCAGCCTGCCTCAGCCTCAGCCTGCATCATCCTCAGCCTCAGCCTCAGCCTGCCTCAGCATCAGCCTGCCTCAGCCTCAGCCTCAGCCTGCCTCAGCCTCAGCCTCAGCCTGCTTCAGCCTCAGCCTCAGTCTGCCTTCAGCCTCTGCCTCAGCCTCAGCCTGCCTCAGCCTCAGCCTGCA
>CAUYUJ010017223.1:0-48946 GCA_963575745.1 Prorocentrum cordatum
ACTACTACTACTACTACTACTACTACTACTACTACTACTACTACTACTACTACTACTACTACTACTACTACGCTCTAACTACTACTACTACCACTACTACTACTAACTACTACTACTACTACTACTACTACTACTACTACTACTACTACTACTACTACTACTACTACTACTACTACTACTACTACTACTACTACTACTACTACCAAAATTACTACTACCACCAAAACTACTACTACGCGTCCTCCGCGTCCTCCTCCCCCTCCTCCTTCTCCTCCTCCTCCTCCTCCTTCTCCTCCTCCTCTCCCTCCTCCTCCTCCTCCGCCTCCTCCTCCTCCTGCTCCTCCTCCTCCTCCTCCTCCTCCTCCTCCTCCCCTACTCATCGTCAGGACCTTCCCGAGCTTCTCGAGCTCCTTTCAGGGAGGGTATTATTACAGGGCTTCAAGACTCGCCCACCTCATGGAGGAGCGTGAGGGGAAGACAAGTAGAGAAGGACAGACGAAGGGGGAGGAGAAGAAGGGGGGCGATGATGAGAGGAATGGGGGATACTAGGGGCGAGGGGAAGGATGGGAAGGCACATTGTTATGATGAGCAGGTTGAGGAGGGCAAGGAGGAGGTGGAGCAATGAGGAGCAGCAGGGGGAGGAGGGCGAGGAGGGAGAGGACGAGGAACATGGGGATGGGGAGGAGGAGAAGGACATAGCAGGAGGCAGTAGAGGTGGAGGTGGAGTCCTACCCTCCCCGTGTTTCTGGAGCCCCCCGATCCTCCTTGAGGCACGTCCTGGCCTCCTCGACGCACTTGGCCGTACCTGCGAGAAGCTTGTCGAGCTCCTGTGGCTGCGTGTGTGACGATACGGCTGTCCTCCTCCTGCTGTTGCCCTCCTCCCCCTCCGCGTCGTCGTCCTCCTCCCCCTCTTCCTTCCCCACCCCTACCTCTTCTGGATAACTCGTCCTCATCGTACCACCAGGCGTGTCGATAGGGCGGGCCGGGCGTTCCGCCTGACAGCCCTTCGCAATGTATGGAGGTTTATGGTGCTGGAGCTCGGGACCACCGTCAGTCACGCATATAGTTGGCGAGCCGTTTGCAAACTGTGAGTCTCGGCGCGGCGCACATTCGTTTGAGAAGTTCGCGGCGCACATTCGTTTTACAGTTTCCAACTGATACATGGATGGAGGGTCGCTCCTTTCAAGTTCATGACCATTAAAGCTGTATGACCTGGAATTTGAAAACGCGCAACGGCTACACGGATGAAAAGCGCGTCTGGTTCAAATGGAACTACCGCTGCTGAGATTTACCTTGGAACGTCTGGGAACTATCATCAGGATGGGGGCCGGTTCCTGTTTAAAACGGAGGTCCACTTGAATGCAATAGGGCGCTCGCGTTTCATCGAAACGCTTCCCGTTGGGAAGATGAACGTGTACTTCTGGAAGCTCATGACGCGAGGAGTCGGAAACGGAAGGTGTGTTGATTTCCCAGACAACTCGTGCAAAGAGGAGTGTTCACCCCTGCGTCGCGCCCGCACCGCGCGCTGACTGGGCTTGCTGTTTCTAAATTTGCAACCAATGTTTGTCTGTGCTTGTTTCGTGTTTGTTTTTTGTATGGGCTGGGTCCTCCAAACTGTTCGCCCAGTGCCCCGCCCGTGTCCGCCGCGTGCCCGTTCGCTGCGCTGGCTGGGCTCTCCAAGGTTTCGTTCCATGCCCGCCCGTGCCCGCCTCGCGCGCTGGGTTCGCGCGCCAGGACGCACAGAACCATTGCGCCACAGGATCCCCTTCCCTGAAAAGAGTCCGTATCGACCTCGCTGCCGACGTCGTTCGTCGCAGATATCATGCGTTGGGTGGCGCGGGCCCCAAACTGCGGCGTCTTGCCACGTGACGGTGCAGTTTCGATTGTTGGCGCTTGCTTTTCGCCAGCCAGTGTTTTCGCCAACCAATGAACTGTCAACGCCATTGCTTGCGGAACCACCCCACACTCTCACCCGCAACTTGTCTTGCAACATCCATGCGGCCGCGATTGCGATGACAGCTTGGCCCTGGCTGGCGCATTTCTGCGGCCGCACTGGCGCCTGCAAGCTCGCGCGAAGAGCGGCCAACTGGCGTGGCACAACCGATGCGGCCGCGATGGCGCATGCCGATGGCAATTTCCCAGCGCGTCTCAGCAGCCGCGCTGGCGAACGGGCGCTTCCATACGGGTCGGTGGTTCGGTCGGGCGCGGCCTCAGGATGACGCCGACAACGGCGGCAACAATGACTGTAGCGATGGTGGTGGCGATAGTGACGATTACGACGGCAAGGCCCATGACGGCGCCGACGCTGGCAACGCCGATGACGATGATGATGTCCATGCGTCGACGATGAAGGTTCTTGGGTGATGATGGCGGCAATGGCGGCGATTGTCGACGACGATCGCGTGACTCGGCGGCACTGGTAAGGGTGATCGTGAGAATTGTGCGCGCAAGGAAATCCAAAAACCTGGCAACATGTTGTTGGAAAAAGCAAGTTTCATTCGTGATTGAAAGCTCTAGTTTGAAATTCTTCGCAATGCATTGGCTTTGGACGGATTTCGACACGCTCGCGTGGCGTCATGCGCGCGGTCCGCAATTATTTGATACGGATCCGTGCGCTGGGCGCATGCTGGATCAACGCGGATGCACCGCGTGGCGGAATTAGAATTGAGGTTCTGGGTCCTGGGCGGGATCGCGAAAATCTGTCCTATGATTGCAGCACATGCGCACGGGCAGAAACGTTGCAATACTTGCTAGTAAAACGACTGTTTTGGATCGTGTGTCTTGACGTGATTGACAAAGTGGTGTGCTTGGTATGGTTTTGATATGTGCGCCTGCGCGTGACCTTTTGTGCGATGTGTTGCAAGGGACCGTTGCGCAAATATCTTTTGCGATAAGCGAATGTGCGCTGTGCGTGCATCGTGTTATTTGGCAAGGATGGGTGGGGGGCAGGGCGATGCCCAGCTTGCCTGGGATGGCTGAAACTCGCGTGGAAAATTCTGACCAGCAATTTCTGTGGGAGCACGGGTCTGGGGGAGCTGGGGGCGCCCTCGTCGATGATATTCCTCCTTTATGTAATTTCAAGCAGTTGCACCTGAGACTTCGTACTGTTGTGATGATGTAGGGTAGCAGCGACGGCCTTGGAATCAAACCTGAAGGTGGCGCGAAAACCCTCGCTGGACAGGGCCAGAAATCCCACTCGACCCGGCGCTGGGATGGCCGTCTCAAGCTAACGCCGCAACTACGACAGCTATGCCGAACAAGCATGAGCGCGAAACCCATCGCACCCCGATGTCAGGACACCAGCATAACATGCATCCTGAATCTTTGGCTGAGCCGGCCAAGCGCTTCCATGAGGACGGCGCGCAGGCACAAGGGCAATCGGGCGCGAAACAACGCAATCGCTTGACAGATGGCAGCTTGGCGCGCGACGATAAACGGCGCCGCGTCGACAAACTAAGAAAAATATCCCACAGACCCGCGTCTCGCAACAACGATCGAAACAAACCGAGCCCACCACGCAGCGCGCAGCAGGGAAACTGCGCCACTGCGTGTCCGAGGGGGCGCCACCACGACAGCACTTGAACGTCATGCGACATGATTTGAATCGGAACGCGGGGGCCCTCGAAAATCAAAGGGCGGGGATGGCCGCCAGCAACAGGCCGTCGGCGCGAAACCGTCGCAAATATTCGGAACGAGCGTGCGCGGAGCCGCGAACCTTCCCCTTCCAACCCTGACCACGCGGGAGACGACGACAGCGAGAATGCAGAGCAGGGGTGGAGGAGGGGCACGAGGAAAGGACATCGAAATAGGCGGTGAGGATGATAGAGGCGACGCGGAGAGGGGGGGAGCGGGGCGCAAGATATATGGAGGAGGAGCGGGAGGACGGGGATGAGGAGGAGGAGGAGGAGGAAAGGGAGGAACGGGCACGCTAGACACGCCCGCGCGGGACCGCAGGGCGCGCTGGTCCTCGGCAGTGACGGCGCGCGAGGATGGGGGAGCCAGGGGGTGGCGCTCGGCCGCCCAAAATTTCCCGTGCAACCCTTGCGCGTCGATTTTTTTTCTCCGCCAAAGTGGCTTGCGCCTCCCCCAGGGGGCTTCCCAAGTGGCAGTTTTTTCTCCACTAGCGGAACACTACTAGGTAAGCTTCCTTCGTCCGCTAGAAGAACACTACTAGGTATGCTTTTTCGTCCCCCAGAGGAACACTTCTGGGCATGTCAAAAAGGGGCCAGACTGGTTCCGCATCTGCGGCCTTGTCGCGGAGACCGGGGCAGCATCGTTCAAGGGGAACACTACTAGGTAAGGCTACCGCGGCGGTGCCTGCAACAAGCTTGCGCGGATATTTTTGGAGTCCTCTGGAACCCGTGCCCGCCCCCGAATTATTGCCCCCTCCCCTGGCGGCGCCCTGTCCTGCGGGGGCCCGGAAGCCCCAGCGCCGCTGACCGGGCCGCATCCTACGTCAGGAGGAGGAGGAGGAGGAGGAGGAGGAGGAGGAGGCGGAGGATGAGCAGGAGGATGAGAAGGAGTAGGAGGAGGAGAAGGAGGAGGAGGAGGAAGTAGGAGAAGGAGGAGGAGGAGGAAGTAGGAGGAGGAGGAGGAGGAGGGGCGCGTTCTGGGCGGCGACAACGGGCCGGGGCGCCCCCATACCCCGCGCCGTTTGACGGCGTACACGCCCCCAACTTCTGGCCGCCACACACGGAGGAGCGTGGCCGACGGGAGACGTTGCCCGAAGGCAGAGAGACAGGAGGAGGAGGAGGAGGAGGAGGAGGAGGAGGAGGAGGAGGAGGAGAAACAGGCAGGACGATCACCCCCCGCTTCGACACCAGCTGCCGCGCCAAGTTCCTACGCCCACGGCGCGTTTCGACGCTCTCCCTGATCGCGCCCGCGCAGGCCAGCGAGCACGCCTCCAGGCAGCACAGAGGCACATCTTCATCTGGCATTGCCTTGGCAGCGCGAACTTCGCAGGCATGGAATGCGCCGGGAAAGATGTCCGATAACTTGCTAACTTCTGTAACCGAGTTCCCGCGAAACGCGGTTCTAGCTCCGCGGCTGCAGGCCCTGGCGGACCTAGCGGCTGCGCTCCGCATCCAGGCGCTGCGAATCGGGGCGGCGTTGCACGGGCTGGAGCGCATGCTGAACCGAGCTTGCGAGGCCGATGGCAACTAAGTTCAGGCGATCGCCCGCGCCACTCGGACTCGCGAACGAACTGCCGCCTGACACTGGCACGTGCGCGCCGATAACATGTAATCGCACCTGCGCTGTGGGGGGCACTCGTTTGGCGCGGCGTGCGCGACGCAGCTGAGCAGGCAATGTCTGTCAATTTGTGAGAGCCGCGCCCAGCAGACCGCGTGGTGGCTCAGTTCAAAATGGCCCACTCGCTGCGTGCACAGCGACCCCCGGTGCGATGGCCGACGCGCTGGTCGCGCTCATCGAGAGCGGGGGCTCCAGGAAGGTAAATCTTGGATCTGATGGGTACCCCAGGGGGGTAAGGGCCACGGCTCCCCCAGTTACCGCTGGTCTGAAATTAGCGATGGGGCGGAATGGCGTGCAATCTGCAGTGCCCCTGGTGGGGCGGAAAGTCCAGGGGGGAGAGGGTGGTGGAGGCGATTTTTTTCGAGGGGGATAACAATGCGGTGCAATCTAATTGGTGCTATTAATTTCTGTTCGCAGTGAATTGTCCACTCCACTGCTCGCGCAAACATGCCACCCACCCACCCGCAACTTGGTTCGCAAAACCCATGCGGAAGCGATTGCGATGAATGCTTGGCGTTGGCTGGTGCATCTCTGCGGCCGCGCTAACCTGCATATGCGCGCGCGCAGCGGCCAGCTCGTTTGGCGCGACCGACGCGGCCGCGGTGGCGCTGACAGCTGGGCACATCCCAGCGGGCACTTCAGTACGAATTGGCGACTTGGGCGGGCGCAGTATCATGGCAATGTCAACCACGGTAGAGACGACGATGATAGTAGCGATGCTGGTGACGATGTTGGTTGACAACGACGACGGCGCAGCCAATGATGGCGCCGATGCTGATCACGCCGACGACGATGGCGGCGTCCTCGCGTCGGTGACGCAAGATTTGGAAGGAATTCGACATGCGCGCGCGGCCGACGTGCGAGACTGGCCCGCATGATGTTTTTTTTTTGGACCGCATGATTCAATAACCACCGTCGTAACGCAAAAGCCGGTTGCACTTGAAAGCCGCGTTCTTCCTCACCATGCGTGTGGAGACGGACACAAGAAACGACAATGCAGATACCACATGATACGAGTACGCCTGAAAACGCATCACCCCCTTGCGGGAGTCGGCAGCAGTGCAGGGATGAAGGCAAAAACCTTCAATGGCACCAGGCTCGGGCGGGAGAGGGGAGGAGGAAGAGAAGGAGAAGGGGGACTAGCTACTGGGTGCCCGCGGGGCGCGCCAAATCGCGCGCAAACGCCGCGCGGAAGCAGCGTGCCCCTCGACCGCGCCGCGGCACTGCTGCATCTCCTCTTGGATGGCCACTTCTGCGCCTCCAGACGGGGGCTCCGGCAAGTAGCGCCTACGGTTCGTGACCATGTGCAGTGCGTGCGCCAGGACGGCCCAGCAAGTGCGCTCAGCGTCGTCGGTGCAGCGCGCAACGCCGAGGAAGCGCCGGAGGTGGCGGGCGCAGTCGCCATGGAGCCGCAGAAAACGGCCACCCGCAGCCCGGCCCACCGCGCACCCCACGTAGTGCTCAATGCTGTCTGAGCTGGCGCCGCAGCGCAATACGCATGCACGCTCGCCTTGATGCCGGCGCGCCGTGCACCATCTGTTCCAGGCCAAACCCCATGCCGCCGCAGCCACTCGAGGCGCAACCAAGTCGCCTAGCCGTTGCAGGCTGTCCCGCCGGCGCCGGACCAGCGTGTGCCGAGACTCCTGCAGGCGCCATCGCTTGAGCTCGCAGGCCAGCCGCGCGCCCCAGCAGCCAAGAAAGCGGGGGGGATTGAGCTTCGATGCTTCTCGCTGAAAATTGGTCTTCAACATCTTGCGGTCGCGCTCAACGTCTGCGCCTTTGCAAAATCGCGTCCGGAGATTTGCCATGGCGATGCCCCTCGTCGCTAACAGGTCCGCGTTCCGCACCAGGCCCGACACGAATGACTTCTGGTACCAGCGACGCCAGAAGATGAAAAACGGTGGAGTCGAGCAGGCGAGTAAGTTCCCTGTCCAAGTCAGCCGGCACGGCGTCCCAAGCCTCAAAGTGCAAGGTGCGAAGCATCGCCGCCTGCCCCCGCGCGCGCAGGCAATGAAAGGATCGACCGATCCCGCATCGCTCCCCCATGCCCCAAAAACCTGCAGCCGTGGCCCATGACGCAGGCCCCGTCGCGATCCCCAGCAACACTTCCTCTTCCTGCGCGGCCACCTCCTCCAGGATCGGCTCCAACTGCGCAAGGAAGAGGAGGGCGGAAAAGCAGCAGACGTTGTAGACCATGGCCGAGAATTGCAGGCCGAGGGCGTTGCCTGACCAAGCTTGCGCCCTCTGTCGCCGCTTCGCCACCGCCTTGGCCCGCGCCGAGTCGCCCCGGGCCAGGCCCACATAATAGCCCAAGAGTTCTGCGGCCCCTCGAAATTGCACTTCCCCCCGCCCCAGATCTTGCAGAAAGGGTCGGAGCTCCTCGCATGGGTGCTCTTCTCGGCGCCAGAGCGGGATCACCGCCGTCTTGGCGCAGTTGAGGGCGAGGCTGGAGGTGTCGGCGCACTCCTGGAACATCTGGGCCATGAAAGGCAAGGTCTCAAATATGTCCACCATCGCCGCCGCCGCGTCATCCGCGAACGCGCGAGGAGTCCCCTGCGGCCCCAACGTGCGCGAGAGCTTGCGTGAGAGCACGTCCACAACCACCGCAAAGATCAAAGGGGGGAGCGGGCACCCCTGACGAATGCCTCTCGCCATGAGGAGGAAGCGGTGGCTGTCGTGGCCTGCCAGCGCGATGGTGACAGGCGCGCGGTCGCATAGGGCCCGTGCAAACTGAAGCTGCCGATCGGGCATGCCCAAACAGCGCAGAGATGCCAGTAGAAACTCGCGCTCGACGGACGGGAAGGCCGCCGCGAAGTCAAACGGCGCCAGGGCGCCCCGTGGACAGCGCAGGCTGATCTTCATGGCCTCGTGGTCGATAACGAGGACGTTGTTCATCATAGAGCGCCCGCGAATGAGGCTTTTCTGCATTTTGGAGATCCACGCGCTGACGTTTTCTCCCAGCGGATCCGCGCAGCTCCACACATGAGGCGGTTGTCGGTGTTCACTATCGATAGGGGGCGCGTGCTGGGCGCATCGCAAACCTGCTCGCCCTCGTCGGTGGTCCCCGCGGGGGTCTTGGGCAGGCAGACCAGAACGCCCGCGTTGAACTCCTGCTCCCCGTCGTGCGCCTCCTGCAACAGCTGCAAAGCCTCCGGGGCGTGCAACTCCTGCATGGCGTCCCAGAACACATCGACGCCAAACTCACCTAGCTCACGCCACGCCTTGCAAGGCAATCCATCCGGGCCGGGCGCGGCGTTCTTGCAAAACCGAATGGCGCGCTCGAGGTCCTTGCGGCGCATTTCCCATGCCCTGGACTCCGGCGGGGGGAGACCCGCTTGCCAAGACGCGCCCCCGTCAACGTTGCGCTTGCGCCCCTGCTCGGGGCCAATGTCCTGCGGATGCACCTCCTCGAGCCACGCTGCCAGCCGCGCGCCGTCTGTGCCCCGGGATGCGAAGACCGCGGCCCAATGGTCCTGCAAGAGCTTCGTCATGCGCGCGGCCAGACCTTGCCGCGCTGGCCCCGCATGGCCCGGGTCGCCCCTGTCTCGCCCCCGCGCAGGCGCTTCAGCTGACGAATGATGTTCTCCGTGCCGCGCCTCGCGCCCAAATCATCCCCTTCCTCCTGCGCCCGACGCGTTTCGTCGAGGTCCTCCACGATGACGTCGCGGGCGAGTCCTAGTAGCCACTCCGTGAACTCCACGTCCCTGTGCCCGCGTCTGCGGGCGGCCGCTCGGTCGGCAAGCTCCGGGAACGTCTGCAGGGCCTCCGTCGCTCTGCGGGCGCGCCCCCCCTCGACGGCTCGAACATACCGCATCGCACAAGCCATCTTGTCCTGCGCAGTGACGAGGGCGGGCCGTCGCGGGCGCTCGCGACGCATTCGAAGCGCGACCTTTTTGATGGACTCCTTGACGCGCAGCAGTCGCTGAAGGCCAGCGGCGCCCCCGCCGACTTCTCGAAGGCGCGTGAGATAGTGCAGCTTGACCCGCTTCCGCCATTGAGGGCCCAACGTCACGCGCGTCGAGACGACGCGTTTCGCCACCTGCATCTGCGGGGTGCTCGCCGCGCCGGTGTCCTGCCACTGGCCGGCGTCGTGATGTGAAGTCGTGCCACTCGAGCGCCGCGCTGCCGATGTCCCAGTCTAGCCACTCCCAGCGCTCCATGCGAATGTAAGTGCGGTCCAGGCGCGATCGGCACTCCGCAAAACGATACCTGTACTCCGGCTGCTCCAATTCAACTAGGTGGAGGCGCCGTAACATACCGGCGGTTTCCTGAGCCTCGGCTGCATCGCCTCCTCCAATGAAGGCCAGGGGTTCGCCACCTAACCTGTCAGCCTCGGCGACTACGTAGTTGAAGTCACCAACGAGGAGTTGCAGCGAATGGTCCCAGCAAGTCATCGCCTCGATCAACTGGCGAATCGTCGCGGCTCGCCCCCGCCGCCCACCGCTGTTGCCCGCGCGCAGATACACCACCCCTAACTGTAGAAGGCTCGCAGCGCCCCAGCAGCGCAGGACAGCAGCGCGACCTGGAACCGCCTCCAGCCAAGCATGCCCGGCCCTGGTCGCCCTGCGCCTTGTGGAGGAAGCGCCTCTTGACCCAAAGCCCCACGCCTGCCGCTCCTCCTTCGCCGTGTGACCAAAACGCCTAGCAATCCACCAGCGCGCGGAGACTGGCGCACTTGCCAGAGTTGCCGTGTGTCTCCTGCAGGGCCAACAAGTCATGGGATCCTGCGAGGCGCCCGGCACGGCGCATCTTGACCTGCAGCCGCAAAACGTCCGAAACCACCAGCCCTTGGGCATTCCAAGATGTCAGCGACCAGTCACCGCGGTATGGGAACATGCTGTTCGCCACCTCGGCTGTCGCACTGTGCAAGACACCGCCCCCGGATGCCGAATTAGGATGAGAACTCAAGGAAGCCTCCAGGGAGAGGCAAATGCGGCGCCGGCGACGCGGGCGCCCCCCCCCCCCCCCCCCCGTTTGGATCAGCAGCCCCATCCTGGACACGTCCGCTCCGACGCCGGCGAGCGCGCGGCGCACGGCAGGCCGCAGAAGGAGAAGAAGAGGTGGAAGGTGTGGTAACGTAGTGAGAGCCCCAGGCAGGAGTAGCCTGCACGATGTACCCCCGCGGTTCGTCGGAGCTGGTTGACAAAGACTCCCCGTGCTCAGCCACCAGCCCGCGCTGCAAAAACAAACGCCGCAAGAGAAGACAATGATCCCACTGGATCCCCGGCGCGCCCCCAGCATCGAATTCAACGTGGCCACGCGGCCACCGGGGCCGTCAATGCACGACGTCGCACTCCGCAGCCCCACGCGCCATCTCCAGCGAGGAGACGCGGGGAATCACCTCCAGGAGCTGGAACGCGGTCTTGCCCTCCAGGAGCCAGGAACGCGGTCTTGACCTCCAGGAGCACGATCCTGCCCTGGCCGGCCAGGTCAACGGCCTTGCCCTCCAGGAGCTGGAACGCGGTCTTGACCTCGTCGCGAAGCCGGATCTGGACCAGAATGTCTCCGCGCCAGCCTGCCCGTGCATCGACGAGAGGCTTCCACTGGTAGACCGACGTCACCTCCTCCACCGCCTGCGGCTCAAGATGGAGTTGCGCAGCCTGCCGCGCGAATGCCATGAAAGTGGGGACCTCCGTCAGCCGCCCTCCGATGAGTTCACCGCTGAACCAGAGAGCCACTTGGAGCTCACGCCCATCAGGCGCACGATTGGCATTTCGCTTGAGGGCCCTCGTCTCGGCAAGGGCTGGCGCAGTCGCCAGCGACCCTCCTCCAGAGGAAGGGCGGTGACGGACGCACTCAATGTAGGCGTCGACATCCCCCTGGAAAGCCCGCCCCACCGCCGCGCGCCATTGAACCTCGGAGGCGGTCTCGAAGGCCAACTTGGGCGAGACCAGCGCCGCGTCCTCGGGCGACTCCTGGACCTTGAGCACCGCCGCCGGCTTCGTGATATCCACCGAGACCGCTTCCTGCCGGCTATGCGCGGTGTGCAAGCCGACGAGGACGTCCAGCGTTAGGGGGATTTCCTTGAGGCGCAGAAGAGATGCCCTCGCCGCCCAATTACCTCCCTGCGTGAGCCTGCCCATGTAGATGAGGCGTTTCTCCTGTGCCGTGGAGCCCGCCGCCTTTGCGGGCCCCTGCCAATTGATCCCGAAGTCGCGGGGGACTTGGCCGAGGAGCCCGAGCAGCGCCAGCTCGTCCTTTTCCGCGACGTCGAGGGCGACCATCGGTGAGGCGGGGATGCTGCCGATGATGCCGCGGGAGCGCATCATGCTCCACGCGCTGGCTCTGGTGGTCGAGGACAGGTGGGCCATGCATAGGCTTTTGACTTGGTGCATCGGCGCGCGCAGGCCGGAGACGACGATCTTCATGGGCTCGTGGCTGAACGAGGTGTTCTTGATGAAGGGGGCCCATCTGCCACGAAGAAGCTCGCGGGTCCCAGTGCCCCGAAACTGGTCGACCGAACGGCAGCCCGGTCGTGGGTAAAATGGAATGATGACGAACACGTCGACCGAGACGCCCTGTGAGACGGCATTGGCCATGCCGCCGCACGACCGACCAAGGTCCTCCTTGCCCGGCGGTGCCCGCGTCATAAGACCACGGCCGTTCATCGACGTCATGGCCTGGATGCACGCGTCGCCCCCCTGCAGAAGCTTGCCGCGCAAGTCCCTCGCCTCCTCCTGCGGGGGGGAAGCGTGGGATGGCGACGTCGGACACCGCGCGCGGAGGACCTGCGAGAGGTTCAGGAGGATGGCGCAGGGGAAGGGCGCCGCGTGCATCAAGTGCTCCACCACCGCGGGCTCTGCCTCCGCCCAGCGCGGGAGCCTGTCCTTGGCGACCTTTTGCAGCTTCCGCAGCCAGAGGACCTCCTTGAGTTTGTTAAGACGATGCGGGTGTGCCTCAGTCGCACGCAACGCCCATGCGCTTTTGGTCGCACGCTCGGACTCTGTCAAGAGCCCGTCAGCGACCGAGTCGCTCAGGTCGCCCAGGAGTCCTGCACGCACGGCGCATCACGAAGGCCTTGTCGGGGGCAGGCCCTTCCATCTTGCTGAGGCCGAGGCGGCCCCGGCCGTTCGACTCGTCCAGGTCGTAACCGAAGTGCCGCAGGTTGCGGCGCATGGTCGCTCAGGGCGGGCTGCCCGTGAAGGTGTCGCCCTCCCCGATAGCGTCGGCGGCCGTGCAATCAAAATTCAACAAAGCTTCCGAGTCGATGAAGGCCCGGATCGCGGTGTCGAAACGAGAGCCCACCGCGGCGCCCCGCCCGTTGCCCTCAGGAGCTTCCTGCGTGTGCGGGAGACCTGGAGGCATGGGCAAGGCCGCCGCGTGGCTGCTGGGTCCAGACGGCGGCACCATTGCCCGCCGCGAGGAGGGAAGGGGAAAGGGCGCGCGAGGCGGGGTAGAGTGACAAGGGGCGGGGCTGTGACCAACAGCGGCGGCGCTACCGACCTGGCCAAGGCCAGGCAGCTTGGACCAGAGCAGCTTGAGCCAGCCTGCGTGATGTTATTTGACACGGACCGTTCCCCCCCGCAGCACGCGCGCAAGGGCGTTCGAATGATTTTGGCGTGCGGCGCGAGAGACCCGTTTGGCAAAATTCAATGAATATGTTGAAACACCGATAATACTCTTAAGAATTAGCAAGAGCGCGATCGCAAGCTTTTTATCAAACTTGTTTGTTGTGAAATCATATGTTTCTTTGGTGCGGTTTCGGGACACTCGGTCGGTTCTGAATTTCTATCGGCACCAAAGGTTTTTTACAAGTGTCGGCATGCGCACGCGACGACGCGCGCGTGCGCACTTCGCCCCGTTTGTTGCAAAGGATTCTCGCGACAGCACGCGCGCAAGGGCGTTCGACCGATTTAGACATGCGCGCACGAAGCCCATTTGGTAGCATTGTACGGATGTGGAAAAACCAATGTTGTTCTTAAGCATCGCAAGAACGCGCACGCTTTTGAAAACCCGTGTTGCGAAACCATGTGTTATATGTATAGTTTGAGACGTCATATTGAAGTCCTTACCGCAAAACTCAAGGTGTTTGAAGGATTTCGGCATGCGCGCACGACGACGAGCGCGTGTGCACTTCGTCACAACTTTTGCAAACTATTCTTGGGAACTGAAGTTTTTTGATCAACGAATGCGCGCGCATACTATTTTCATAAAGGGATGATGGGGGGGTCGATACATGTTGGGCTGGGATGGTACGACTTCATTCTTAGGATGGACAGTGGGGCAGAACCATATGTAAATTGCAATACGAAAAAGAACTGATTACCCATGGTGCGAGAATTTGCTTTTTGATTTCAAGAAAAGATAGTACCCATGTGGCGCATTGGTGCAACAAACTGCAAAACAATGCAAAATAACATAACGCAGCGCAAAGCAATGCAACGCAACACAAAGAAATGCAATGTGAAGCGTTACATAGCAACACAAAACAATGAGACGCTATGCCAATGCAGAACGACGGAACACAATGCAAAGCAACGCAAAGCAATGCAAAACAATGGATAGCAATGCCAACACATCGATGCAAATCAATGCAAATAAACGCATATCAGCACAACGAAATGCAAAACAATTGGAAGTAACACAAGTCAGTTCAAAGCAATGTAATGAAGCAGGGCAAGGCAAAGCAATACAAACCACGCAGAACAACGCAAAACAACGCAAGGCAATGCAAAATTCGCCGGCCCAACGGGCCAGAGGCGTGCTAAGATCTACGGCAACTGGTTAACAATATTTCTAGTTCGCGCGCGAGGAGCGGCCCCTGGGGGTCCCCCGGCGAGAAGTACCCCGACCGCAGCCCGACCACTGCTACCCAGAGATGGTTTTCCTCCTGGGCGTGGCTTCTCAGGCCCCCCAGAGCGCGCCAAGAGTGCCCCAAGAGGCCCCCAAGACTGCCCAAAGGGCCCCCGAGACGCCCAAAGAGCGCTCCAAGACGCCGATGATGACCCCAAGACGGCCCAAGAGGCCTCCAAGTGGCCTCCAAGAGGCCTCACAAGAGGGCCCTTTTCGGCTATCCGATGCTCAAAGACGGCCCAAGAGGCCCCCAAGAGCGCCCCAAGACGGGCCAAGAGGCTCCCAAGAGGGCCCCAAGAGGGCCCAAGAGGGCTCCGAGACGGCCCCAGAGGCGCCCAAGACGGCCCAAGACGGCCCCAAGACGGCCCCAAGAGGGGCCCAAGAGGCGGACCACGAACCGAAACCTCGAGCCTTCCGCCCCAAGAGGGCCCCAGGAGGCCCCGGGAGGCCCCCAAGAGGCCCCAAGATGTCGCCAAGAGGCCCCCAAGAGGCCCCAGGAGGCCCCCAGGAGGCCCCCCAGAAGGCTTCAAAAATGCCTCCCAGGCGCCCCCGAACGGCTTCTCAAAAGACCCCAAGAGGCCTCCCAAAGAAGCATCTTGACGACGACCCTGGTTGGCCCCAAGAGCAGCACAAGATGCCAACGAGAGGCTTCCTCCTCCGCCCCTTCCTCTTCCTCCTCCTCCTCCTCCTCCTCCTCCTCCTCCTTCTCCTTCTCCTACTTATCATCATCATCCTCCTCTCCTTCTCATCATCTCCTCCTCCTCCCCTCCCCTTCCCCATCCTCATCTTCTTCCTCCTCGGCGGCGCCACAATGGCCCCGGGCCCACGGCGAAGCAATAGCGATCATGCAAAATGGGCCGGCAGAGTGAGCGAAGCGATTGAATAATACAGCAGCAACAGGCGGTCACAAGCCGGCCGGACTGACACCGGGGCCCAGCGCAAGTGGCGGCGACGGACGGCGGCGATGGGCGGCCACAACCGGGACGGACCGACACCGGGGCTCACCGTAGAGCAGAAGCGAGAACCCGTAAGTGCAAGCACTGCGTGAGATAAGTTAACACGTCCACCAGGCCTGGTATTGACCCGACCCCTCATCCCAGCCGAGTGATCATGTGCGGTGCACACGTGTTGATGTAAGGTGTGCTTTCTCGAAAAATCCTTCTGGTTGAAAGAAACCAGCTATGCGGGGCACATGCGCGCGCCGCCGCGCGCGCATGTCAAACCCGTGTTTTAAGAACAGATGCTTCCAAATACATTCCAGCTACAGCTATCCAACAGACATCTAACAATGTCAGTTCAGAACAATTGCCTGATTTCTGCGTGCGCAGAAGAAGCACAATATAACAATAACGCTTGTGCCATTTTGTCAAATCAAAGCATGCAAGTCACACGCGCGTGCATGCAGTTCTGGTTCAGGCGCCCCCCAACTGTTGCAAATAACACCATGCAGGCTATACCCCAGCGCCTCCGCGCGCGCAAATCGAAATCTGTCCAAAACCATTGGTTCTCTGGCTCTTGCAACACAAACATGAAAGCCAAATTGCTTATCAAAAGCGTATGCACGAGAACACAGAATTCTGCGAACGCGACTTCCTCAGGATCCTCATCATCACAATCGTTATCATAGACGCCAGCATTCTCTTTGCCATCGTCATCGTTGTCGCCAGCACGATCTTCGCTACCATCGTCGTCATTCACGAGCATCGCCAGCACGGTCATCGCCAGGACGATCACCCCCACCGTCATCATCGTCATCGTCGAAGTCGTCGCCCTCGTCGTATGAATATTTGCGCACATCATCGTCACCCTCACCAACACCATCGTCATCATGATTCCCAACGTCATCCTGCCACCATCATTATCAACACCATCCGCTTCATCATAATCGTCGGAATCGACAGCGTCACCACTGCCGCCATGAACATCACCATCAGCACCACAACCACCATCATCATCATCATCATCATCATCATCATCATCATCATCATCATCATCATCATCGTCATCGTCATCGTCGCTGTCGCCGCCAATTCGGCTGTTGCCAACAAGATGCGGGCGGGTGGGTGGGATGTCTGCACGAACGTCAGAAATGGTCACGCGCAGGCGCAGTCAACTTTAGCTGTACAGCATCGATAGCATTGCGCCGCGTAGCGCACATGGAGAATGCCATAACCCACTGATGGGGCTCCATGCTGAGAAACGCTGCCGATATACATACGCACATATGCGACACACATGCAAAACATATGCATGCCATTCAATCTCTGCATACACACATTCCTACACCAATTGACAACACACACACACACGCTACAAGACCTACGTGCACGTAGTGTACGTACGCCAGAGTGGGAAGGTCGAGCGGTCATTCATTGTCCCTGGGCGCGTGTCTGAAGTCAGGCTCCGCGGTGCCGATTGTTGTTGCGCTGTTGAGCTCTCATATCTAAGGAACAATTATTGCTGCGACCCCCGGTGCCCATTGCGTTTTTAAGTTGAAGTGCTCCTTCCGGGGCTCGCACCCCGTTTTTTACAAGGAAAGATCTTGGGGCTAAGAATACGTTGTTGGCCCCAGGTGTGCAACAACAGCGCCTCCCGGTAGAGACCCCCTCGCCATTTATTCCAAAATCACGCTCTCGAGCAGGAAATCCTCACAATGTATGCAGGAATCGCGCTCTCGCGTGGGACTTCTCGCAATTTATTCGGAGCGCCCTCGACACTCAGGAATCACGCTCTCGCTCAAGCCTTTCTTACGATTCATTTGGGAATCGCGCTATCGCTCGAGATCTCCTCGCGATTCATGCAGGACTCACGCTTCAGCAACCCGCCTGCCCGACCTGGCCGCCTGGGCCCGCCTTCCCGACCCGCCCGTCAGGGTCTACCCGCCCGATCTGGCCGTCTGGTTCTACCACCTGCTTTCTGCTCCTAGACCCCTCCTGGTACTTCCTCTCGTGCTCCATCATCCTCCTTCCTCCTTGCCCCTTCCCTCCATCCGTCCTCTCTTCCCCTGCTTTAGGGGCTGCACGAAATACACGTTGCAGGTAAGAAAGATGTACCCCCAAGGGGGGGGTACGATCGAAGACGAAAAGGGCGGGTATCGAGGGCTTTGGATACACGTTTTGAATAGCACGCGAGCAGATAAGAGCGAACAATGTATTAAACTTATTGTTGTTGTTACTGCTGATGTCGCCGTCCTCGCCCGCGACCCGCCCGCGACCCACCCTGCGACATACCTCGCGACCCACCCGCGACACACCCACATCGTTTTGACAAGACAAAAAAATCGGCGCCTGCGGTGGGCTGCTTATATAATGAAAAAATCGGCGCCTGCGGCGAGTTTCTTCAGATCCTCGCAGGCTGCCGACGACTCCGCCGCCCTTCACTGTTGTCCGTCACTGCGGGGTGCTACGTATGTATATATAATGTATCTGTATACGTATCTACATATATAGATATATGTATCATAAAGGAGCGAGAGAGAGAGAGAGAGAGAGAGAAAGAGAGAGAGTGAGAGAACAACAAACGCACATCGGGATTACTCTCACCAATGCCTTCATCCGCGTGCCCCCCCTCCCCAGTATCACTATATTGCTACGTCTCCCCCCTCCAACTCCTCTTCCTCCTCCGCCTACTCGTGCCTTTCCTGCGCTCCCTCTCTCCTCTTACTGCAATCCCTCCTCCTCCTCCTCCTCCTCCTATCCCTCCTCGCCCTCCCAGTCGTCCTCCTCCTCCTCCTCCTCATCGCCCTCCTCGTCCTCTTGCTCCTCCTCCTCCTCATGCTCCTCCTCATGATGATGATGATGATGATGATGATCATCATCATCATCATCATCATCATCATCATCATCATCATCATCATCATCATCATCATCATCATCAGCATCATCATCAGCATCATCATCATCATCATCATCATCATCATCATCATCATCATCATCATCATCATCATCATCATCATCATCATCATCATCATCATCATCATCATCATCATCATCATCATCATCATCATCATCATCATCATCAGCAGCAGCAGCATCAGCATCATCATCACAGCAGCAGCAGCATCATCACACCATCATCATCATCATCATCATCAGCAGCAGCATCATCATCATCATCATAACATCATCATCATCATCATCATCATCATCAGCAGCAGCAGCAGCATCATCATCATCATCACCATCACCATCACCATCACCATCATCATCATCATCATCATCATCATCATCATCCTCATCCTCATCCTCATCCTCATCCTCATCCTCATCCTCATCCTCATCCTCATCCTCATCCTTATCCTTATCCTTATCCTCATCCTCGTCGTCCTCCTCCTCCTTGCCCTCCTCGCCCTCCTTGCCCTCCTCCTGCTCTCCTCCAGCGTGGACGCCGGGCTCGCAAACGCCTCCAGCTCGGCAGCGGTGAGGCCCGTTAGCGGCTTGGCCGCCTCCTCGAGCTTCTGCGCGCTGGCCTCGGGCGGAAAGAGCAAGGAGGGCCGGATGGAGGAGGGTGGGGAGGAGAGGACGAGAGGGAGGAGGAGGATCAGGAGGGGAGAAGTAATGCAAGGGGGAGGAAGGAGTAGGAGGAAGGCGAAGAGGAGGAGGAGGAGGAGCAGGAGGAGGGGTGGAGAGGGGGAAGAGGAGGAGGGAACGCATGAGGAGGAAGAGGACGATGAACGCTTCCGAGAGGAGTGGAACGTGCAAAAAAAACGAACTCGAGCGGGCAGGAGGACATTCTCTTCCTCACCTGCCGTCCTGGCCCGCTAGTCCTGCTCCACTCCGCCGACCCTGTGGGCGAGTGTGAGGGGGAGTTCTGGCGCCCGGGCCGGTCGTCTGGGGGTCGTGATGAGGGCCGTTTCGGGATTCCCTTTGTGCCTGTTGTTTTGGGACACTCCTTTTCTCGTAGTCGATAGCCGAGTGTGTGCAGGAGCGTTTGGGAAAGGCCCCTTCGTGCCATTTGGAACCCTCGTCGACCCTCTGCTTGACACTCTTCGGCCGCCTCGGAGAGTCTTCCAGCTACCTTCGGCCGTTCTCCCGGCCTTTCAGGCCCAGCTCGGCTCGTTTGGCCTCCTTCTTGGCCCGTCTTGGGCGAGTTCACGGGGTCACCTGGGGCCTTCTGAGGATCCAAAACTGACTCGTGTCACTCCTTTCAACCTCTCTGTATCCATTTTCGGTGCCGTCCCCAGTTGTCGATCCTTTTCGACGTCTCGTTGGGTCGTTTTCGAAGCCTGTTGGAGCTCTCTTGGGGCTCTTTCGGGGTGCTCTTGGTTAGTTCTCTGTGGTTCTCTGGGGGCTACCTCGTTCCCCCGCCAGGCCTCCTCGACTCGTGATACTCCCTGTCGACTCTCCATCTCCACGGCTCTTCCCTCCTCTCCTCCTCCTCCCACCCTCCCTCTTCCTTCCCCTCTCCCCTCCCCCTCCCCCTCCTCCTCCTCCTCTTCCTCCTCCTCCTCCTCCTCCTCCTCCTCCTCCTCCTCCTCGTTTTCCTCCTCCTCCTCCTCCTCCTCCTCCTGCTTGGACCCCTCTTCTTTGTTTGTCTTCTTCTGGGCTTCCCTGGGAGTTCTCCTCGCCACGGCTGGAGTTTCCTTCCATCTCTGTTCCAAACGCAGCCTGCTGATGTTTGACGAGACCGCAGCGCAAGAGTAGATAGGGAGGAGGAGGCGACGGAGGAGAAGGAGGAGGAGGAGGAAAAGGGCGACGATGACGACGAGGCGGAGGAGGAGGTGGAGGAGGAGCAAGGAAAGGGCGTCCTCCATTGGGTCCACCTTTGCCTTCGCAACGTCCATCACAGCGTCGGCCTGCTTCTTTTCCTTCGCCACGACGTGTGCGTTCTTTTCCTCGGCGGGGAGGGCGAGGAGGCGGAGAGGGAGGAGGACGAGAAGGAGGAGGACGTCGGCCGAGGACGAAGAGAAGGAACACTTAATAGCGGCAAACATTGAAATAGTAAACGGAAGGGCGCAAGGAGAAGGAGGAGGAGAAGGAGGAGGAGGAGGTTAAGGAGGAAGAGACCAGATCACCAAACAAGAGACGAGGCGGGCGGACAAGAGCACGGAACGAAACGAGGGCAAACCTGCCATTGTCCTCTGATGGCAGCGCTGGGCGCGACAGAGATGAGCGCGCGGATGTGTGAGCTTTGCAGGCTGATGGCCCGCGCCCGACCGTGCACACCCTCGCAAACAAATCCTCGCGCTCCCGAGCGGCCCTTCGTTTTAGGGGCGCCTCGAGTCGACCCATGAGGGAAACCGGGAGGCGCCCCCCCCCCCAGCCCCCCTTTCTGGGAAGGCCGAAAGCTGCAGGCTGCGGGCAGAAAATCCTCGGGACAAAGCTCCCCTGGGACTCCGTTCCGTGGACGAGAGGCGAAGGCGAGGGCGACGACTCCTGTTCGTGGAGGAGAGGCAAGGGCGTGGCGAGGGCGAGGCGAGAGAGGGCGAGGACTTCTGCTCGTGGCGGAAAAGCGAGGGCGTGGCGAGGGCGAGGGCGAGGCGACGGCGAGGACTCCTGCTCGTGGAAGAAAAGCGAGGAAGTGGCGAGGGCGAGGGCGAGAGCGAGGCGATGACTCCTCCTCGTGGAGGAGAAACGAGGGCGTGGCAAGGGCGAGAACTCTTGCTCGAGGAGGAGATGCGTGGGCGTGGCGAGGGCGAGGTGGAGACTCCTGCTCGTGGAGGACAAGCGAGGAAGTGGCGAGGGCGAAGCGAAGCGGGGGTGAAGCGAGGACCCCTCCTCGTGGAGAAGGGAGGGCGAGGCGAGGGCGAGGACTCCTGCTCGTGGAGGAAAAGCGAAAAAAAAGCGAGGGCGAGGCGACGGCGGGGGCGAGCCGAAGACTCCTCCCTCCTCGTGGAAGAGAAGCGAGGGCGTGGCGATGGCGAAACGAGGCGAGGGCGAGGGCGAGGCGAGGACTTCTGCTCGTGGAGGAGAGGCAAGGGCGTGGCGAGGGCGAGGCGACGTCGAGGACTCCTGCTCGTGGAGGAAAAGCGAGGAAGTGGCGAGGGCGAGAGCGAGGCGACGGCGATGACTCCTCCTCGTGGAGGAGAAGCGAGGGCGTGGCGAGGGCGAAGCGAGGCGAGGGCGAGGCGAGGACTCCTACTCGTGGAGGAGAAGCGAGGGCGTGGCGAGGGCGAGGCGACGGCGGGGGCCAGGCGAGGACTCCGTGGAGGAGAAGCGAAGGCGTGGCGAGGGCGAGGCGAAGGCGAGGACGAGGGCGAGAGCGAGGACCCCTGCTCGTGGAGGAAAAGCGAAGAAGTGGCGAGGGCGAGGCGAGGGCGAGGGCGAGGACGAGGCGAGGACTCCTCCTCGTGGAGGAGAAGCGAGGAAGTGGCGAGGGCGAGGGCGAGGCGCCGTTCAGTCGTTTTGGGGGGCGGCCGTATACGGCAGCTGCTGGGCGGTGGCACCGGAGCGCCCGAAACACAATCATGTATGATCATGCCTGCTGGCAGCCGAATGCAACCAGCCTTCTTTCAGCCAGCCTCCTGCGAGGCGTCCTCCTCTTCCCTGCTCCTCCTCTTCCTACCTCTCCTTCTGCTCCCTCTTCCTCCTCCCTCCTCCTCCCTCCTGCTCCTCCTCCTCCCTCCTCCTCCTCCTCCTCCTCCTCCTCCTCCTCCTCCTCCTCCTCCTCCTCCTCCTCCTCCTCCTCCTCCTCCTCCTACTCCTGCTCCTCCTCCTCCCTCCTCCTCCTCCCCTCCTCCTCCTCCTCCTCCTCCTCCTACTACTACGGCTCCACCTCCCTCCTCCTCCTCCTCCTCCTCCACCTCCTCCTCCTCCTCCTCCTCCTCCTCCTCCTCCTCCTCCTCCTCCTGCGGCTCCTCCTCCTCCCCTCCTACTCCTCCTCCTCCTCCTCCACCTCCTCCTCCTCCTCCATCATCCGTCCTGCGCTCGCCTTCCGTTCCTCCTCCTCCTCCTCCTCCTCCTCCTCCTCCTCATCATCATCATCATCATCATCATCATCATCATCATCACCATCACCATCACCATCACCATCACCATCACCATCATCATCATCATCATCACCATCATCATCATCATCATCATCATCATCATCATCATCATCATCATCATCATCATCATCATCATCATCATCATCATCATCATCATCATCATCATCATCATCATCATCATCATCATCATCATCATCATCCCCGTCCTCCCCGTCATCATCTGCCGCCCCGCACCTCGGCCTCCTTCTTCAGGAACGCCGTCTTGGCGGCGGCGAGCTTCTTCTTCAGGGCGTCGAAGTCCACTCGCGCCTTGGAGACCTTCTGCCAGGGCTTCGGCTGCGCCGACGACGACGACCGCACCACCGCCACCTACTTCTACGAAAACGGCGCCCATGCCCGTCAGGACCCGCTCCAGCGCGGTGCGGTGAATAGCTGTTCGGCTCCGAGGGCCAGGAAACTATGCACCGTACCCTTCCTGGGTCGAGGATCGACGACGCCTCGCGAGGCTCCAGCGCGTCACGTACGGTGCACGCACGTCGTCCGCGGCGCTCCTCCTCCTCCTCCTCCTCCTCCTCCTCCTCCTCCTCCTCCTCCTCCTCCTCCTCCTCCTCCTCCTCCTCTCCTCGCTCACCCGTCCTTCCTGCCCCATCCGCGCCCCGCATTCCACCTCCTCCCGTTCCCCCCCATACCCTGCCCCCCCCCCTCCCCCCCCTCTCTTCCCTGTACACAATGACACCATCGGAGTACTGCTCTAGTTACTCTCCTCCTTCCCCCAAGACGTGCTGAGAGTAGCACGCTCCCCAACGCGCAGAACGTTCTGCCCACAAGGACGTGGCGGCATGTTTGTTTGTTCCACGACGCTGTTGTTCGATCCGAACGTCCCCGACCCTTCCAAAATGGCGCTCCCGCTACAGCGTGGACCTCATTGTCGGATAGGCGCATTGCTCCAGGCGTTCGGAATGGCGTTCTTTCCCCAGCGCGTGCCACTATTATGTATCTGGGTGCTTCCTCATCGTTGTCGCCCCCTCCTCTCCCTTCCTCCGCTTTCCCCTGGTCCTCCCGCTCCGTCCGCTCGAACTCCTGCTGCTGCTGTACGTAATGTTCCTCGTTCTTCCGCGTCCTTCTTCTTTTCCTCCTGCTCATCCGCCACCTCCTCCTCCGATGCACGGAGCTCCCTGTTTCGATTGCGCATAACACGATAAGGGACATGTTGGAGCTTCAGCCCCGCTACGACACCCGTTGGCGAATAGAGAAAACCCAGCGCACTGGGAAGGGAACAGCGGGAGAAGCAACTGGCAGACGCGGTGCGAACGCACTTGCCTTGCACTCCCCGTTCTCTCTTTCGCTATCCCTCCCTTTCTCCCTCTCCATCTCCTCTCTCCGCCGCCTTCCCCTCTTCCCCGTATCTCCCCCCCAACCCTGTCGCAGGCGCTGGGTCAAGCCTCCAACTCACAGGATTTACGGGCGATCCCCAGAGCTTGCCGCTGAGCAACCCCAGTGTGTTATACCACGTCCGTGTGGAGTCAACATTGGTATATTTATTCGGGTGGCCACTTCCCTGCTGCTGGTCAAAATCATGCTCGTCATAAAAAGAGGGCTCGAACACATTCATGGTTGTGTATTGGGTTGCATCCTGGATCCATGTAACCCTGAGCCCACAAACAAACATATTCAACTAGTGGCTTGCTGTCTGAACTCTGATAACTAGGAGCGTATGTTGTGTATGCTGCTGACTGTACGGTTCAATATTGCCAACCGGGGTGTCAGTGTTGGTCTGGGACAGCCCCCAGAGACGCTTACAACAGTTATAGCACGTTTTCGGACCAAGGCCACCCAATCTAGCTTACCAAGGGCTAGCAGCAACTGCAATACCCAGGCCCAGAATTACGTAATCGCGCGTGCCATGTCTCACGAGCTCGCTCCCCAATCCCCTCATGTGCTCTCTCACGCACGCCGTGCCCAAGGCAAAAGCATCACCACAAGAGAACCAATCCGTCGGACGACCAATCCACGCCCGTGCCTTCAACGCGATGTGGAACTTCGCAAAGCTCGTACAATAACAGCCGTGAGTGCTGGAGGGATTTCAGGTTCTGCCATGGCCCCAATCCCTGGTTTGCCAGGGAGTTCTCTGGCGATCTTCGGCGCTCCAAGGCGTGGGGGTCCAAGGACGGTCGAAGACTGTCCCAAGATGGCCCGAGAGAGCCCCACAGGGCCAAGACGTTTCGAGACGGCATGATCTGTCCCTGATCCACGATACGGACAATGGCGGGATGGGCAAGAGGTCATTCGATCCGCCGCCCCCGTTGCTTGCGATTGGGTGCTTGGCGTGCCGATGTGTTCTACCCCTCCCAGAAAGTTCTCGATGGCCTCTGGCCGCATGCGCTGGTCGTCCAGAATGCACCATAAAGTGTGTCTACCTGTGGCTTTCCCGCTCAAGATGGTTTCAAGAGGGCCTCCAAGATGGCCGAAGATGGCCCGAGACGGCCCGAGAGGCTCCGATGATGTCCACAAGACGGCCCAAAAGGCCTCTAAGAGGACTCCCGCAGCCAGGCGCCTCGCTGCAGCCGGCCCCCACGCAGAGGGCACGCAGCAGGCGGCTCCCGTGCGGCGGAGAGCACGAAGCGAAGCACGGCGTGCTTCTGGGTAGTCGGGAGATCGAAGCTGGTACGAGAAGACAAGGGCGGTGCTTGGCGCTGACGGCGGTCGCGGTGCTTGGCGTGGCAGCTAGATGTGATCACTTTTTCTGGCCCTTCCACAAGGTGCACGGTGGCCTTCGGCCCAAACCGCCTGCCACCTGGGCCGACCCCAAAGTGGACAAAATCATGCTCTGTGACATCCAAGTCTGCCAATATGTCCCTGTATGGCTTTCAAGTCGGCCCAAGATGGCCCAAGTCGCCTCAAGAGGCCAACATGAGGCAACCAGGAAGCCCAAGAGGGCCTCCAAGAGGGCCCCCAAGGGGCCCTGTCCTCCTCCTCCTCCTCCTCCTGCGCTTCCTCCTCCTCCTCCTCCTCCTCCTCCTCCTCATCATCATCATCATCAGCAGCAGCAGCAGCAGCATCATCACCATCACCACCACCACCACCAGCATCAGCATCAGCATCAGCATCAGCATCAGCATCAGCATCAGCATCAGCATCAGCATCAGCATCATCATCATCATCATCATCATCATCATCATCATCATCATCATCATCATCATCATCATCATCATCATCATCATCATCATCATCATCATCATCATCATCATCATCATCATCATCATCATCATCATCATCTGTAGTGTATGTAGGTGCTGATTGTTACAAGCTGTCGATAAGTCTCAACAGGTCGCGTGGTCGTAAGGTCATTCTCCTGCTCCTCCTCCTCCTCCTCCTCCTCCTCCTCCTCCTCCTCCTCCTCCTCCTACCTCCCGCCCTTTCTCCTCCTCTTCATCCTCCTGCTCCTGCTCCTGCCCCTGCTCCTGCCCCTGCTCCTGCTCCTGCTCCTCCTCCTCCTCCTCCTCCTCCTCCTCCCAAGTCTCCACCCCGAGGGTTTCCAATGGCTTGGCCGGGCTTTGGTCCAACGTTTGGCCACATAGGCGCTTCCAGGAAGGCAGGGGGCGGCGGTGACTCGCCGCAGGTAGGCGTCTCCGATTCTGACCTGGCCCGCGATCCGAACCCCACTCCAAGCTGTTTGGCCACATAGGCGCTTCCAGGAAGGCAGGGGGCGGCGGTGACTCGCCGCAGGTAGGCGTCTCCGATTCTGACCTGGCCCGCGATCCGAACCCCACTCCAAGCTGAGCTCTGGCCCCAACGCCCACGTCGACGCCCCAGCTCTCGCGCGAAGCACCCGCGGTAACCACAGGCCCCCAGACCTGGTAACTGGTGCCCGCGCCCGCGTCAACCTGGTGCCACCCTTTGTCTTACGATGGCCCCAATTCGTCGTCTCGGGGCTCTCTTGCAGCCTGCCGAGCCGTCTTGGAGGCCCCAGGGGTCGGCTCGAGAGGCCAGAGTCACCGAGCAGCCGGACGCATTCGAACGATCTGAACATTATCGCAAGGATGTCCAGGACGGCGTCCAGCATGGCCCAGAGGGGGGGGGGGCAAGATCTCGCCCCAAGACGCCCCCCAAGCCCCAAGCTTCCAAGAGGGGTCCAGGAGGCTCCAAGACGACCCCACTGTGGGCCCCAAAGAGCAGCCTCCATCGTCTTCGCGGCCTGGTTTTCGGGCCTCGTAGGGGGTCCTGTGGAGCTGTCGAGCGGTAGCGCCTCCCCGCCACGGAGTGTTCCAGCAGCTTCAGACACCGTCGGGGGGACTCCAGCGGCTCCCATGGCCTCCAGGGGCCTCCATGGGCTTCCCGAGAGCATCTCTTCCTCCGGGGGCCCCGCCTCCCTCGGCGATGGCCCTCGCCCTTCCCCCCACCTCCCCGCGTCAGTCAGATCTCGCTCTTGCCCAGCCCCCTTCGCCCTCCTCCCCGCCTCCGCTCTCCGCCCCCCGCTGGCCGTCCCCCATGACAGCGCCCCCTGCCTGCGACGTCCCCTCCCGGCACGTTCCCTCTCCCCGCCGCCCCCTCCGTCTCCGCTCTCCGCCTCCCACGGCCGTCCCCCCCGACCGCGTGCCCCCTGCCCGCGACGTCCCCTCCCGGCACGTTCCCCCTCCCCGCCCCCCCCTCCCTCCGCCTGCCTCGGGACCCTGGCGCGGCGGCGACCTGGGGCCCGACCACTCCTTCCACCCGCCGCCGAAGAAGGCAGTACGAGGTGTGCATCGGGGGAGGGGTCGGGACTGGCCGCGCACTGAGGGGAGTTCGTCTTGGGCCGAAGCTGGGAACATATGCTGTGGAGTGTGACGAGGAGAGACAAGCTGTGGTGTGTGGCCACAGCCGCCAGCAGGAGGGGGTGGAGGGGGAGGAAAGGTAGGACCAGAGCAAGCCCAAGATGCATCATCGATGCTGCAGTACACCCTCCCGTCCCAAGTCTCCTTCTCACAAATACCTACAGACCGCCCTTCTGACTACAACAAGCGCCCCCGAAAAGACGGGCACCTCAAGCAACCGCCCCCTTCTGTATGATAGTGGCACGGGCTTGCACTGCTGATAACGGCTCTCGTAGCCCTAAGGGGCCGACCCGACCACGACTGGTTGCAATTGGTACCAAAGAGTTGAGAGCGGTCCCGTGTGGTTGCGATCGGGCACTCAGGAAGGGAAGAGGAGGGAGGGAGGAGAGAGGCATGGGGGAGGGAGGAGTGAGGGAGGAGGGAAGAGAGGAACACAACGAGGCGGCGGTGACCTTAGGCCGGAGCTTCGTCAGCTCCGCCCGCGCGTCCGCCATCGGCCCCGGCCCCGAGGCCAGCTCCTCTGAGCAATTCAGTCTGCCCCGCTCTCTCTCTCTCTCTCTCTTTCAATGTGCGTGTCTGTGCCTGTGTGTGTGCGTGTGTGTGTGTGTGTGTGTGTCTCTCTCTCTCTCTCTTTCTCTCTCTCTCTCTTTTCTCTCTCTCTCTCTCTCTTTATCTCTGTTCTCCTCTTCTGCCGCATCCAAATCCGCTCCGTCCTCATACTTCTCCTCCTCCTCCTCCCTCCTCCTCCTCGTCCTGCTCCTCCTCCTCATCCTCGTTCCCTCTCCTCCTCCTCCTCCTCCTCCTTCTCCTCTACCTCCTCCTTTCTGGCATCCTTCCCTCCTCATTCCTTCCTCCACCCTAGCTCCTTATCCCTCCTTCCTCCTCCTACCTCCTCCTTCATTATCATCGTTCCTCATCCTCCTCCTCCTCGTGATCAGTCCTCTTCCTCGCCGTCGTCGTCGTCGTCGTCGCCGCCGCCGCCGCCTTTGTCCCCATCATCGTCGTTATCGTCGCCGTCATCGTCGTCGTCGCCGCCGTCGTCGTCGTCGTCGTCGACGTCATCTTCCTCCTCCCATCCTCCTCCTCCTCCTCCTCCTCCTCCTCCTCCTCCTCCTTCCCCTCCTCCTCATCATCATCCACCTGCTCCTGCCTGCTCGTCCTCCTCCTCGTGTTCTTCCTCTCCTCCTCCACCACCATCATTTTCCCGTTATCCTGTTTCACCGCCTCCTCGTCTTCCTCCTCCTCCCCCTCCTCCTTGTCCTCCTCCTCCCCCTTGCTACGAATTCGTAACACCCCGCAGATGCGGATGAGAGTGAGGGGGCGGCGAAGACGTCGGTAGTCTGCGAGGCTCTGACGGAGCCCTCCGAAGGTGTCGTTTTTTTCGTTGAAACCATGTGGGTGGGTCAGGGTGGGGCGCGGGAGGGTCGCGGGTGGGTCGCGGGGTGAGTCGCGGGTGGGTCGCGGGCCAGGTCACGGGGCGGGACGACGCCAAACAACAACAAACAAAGCAAACTAACTAGCAAACTAACTAACAACAAACAACCACCACCACCAACAACAACAGCAACAACAACAACAACAACGACAACGACATCAACACCAACAACACCATCACCACCATCACCAGCAACAACAACCACTGCAGCAACAACAACACCTCCACCACCACCACCACCAACAACAACAATATCAGTAGCAATAACAACAGCAACAGCACCACCACCAACAATCGACCAACCAACCAACCAACCAAACGAACAACCAAACAAACAAGTAAACGAACAAACGCACAAACAACCATACAAACAACAACAGCAACAACAACAACAGCAACAACAGCAACAACAACAACAACAATCATTTTACCCGAACGCTCAGTGTTCTCCCCAGTGCCAGGGTTTTCATGCGACGCCAGCCAATACCCCCACTTCGTGGGGGGGCAATGCAAGCTCTACCAAACATCCACACGACTCTCGGGAACCACCCACACCCAGCTTCCCGCCCTATGACGTCAGGACACTTCACTTCGTGGCGCGCGGACGATCGTGGATACTACACTGGCGTGGAGTACACACCCGCAGAGGTTAATCACTTGTTTGGGCCCCGCATGTGCCCCGCATCGTGCATTTGTTGCGCATGATATGAGAGCAAGACAGAGAGAGAGAGAGAGCAAGACAGAGAGACAGAGAGAGAGAGAGAGAGAGAGCAAGACAGAGAGCCAGAGGAGAGCTACGGTGCGATTCGTGTGATTTTATGATGCGCGGTGCTAAAATTCTTAAAAACCCAATGATTTTTGGAGATTTCGGCGTGCGCGCGCGAAGAAAAAACGAATGTGTCCCGCATGGTATTATTTGACAGGGATGATGGCCCTGGCAGGTGCGCAAACGTTGTCGCAGAAGTTCGAAAAAGTTGCTCGCAAAAGCCCGTTTGACAGAATTGTTTAAAAAGTGTTGGTTTTCCTACGAATCCGCAAGAGCGCGCGGAAGAACATTTTGACAATTTTTTCTTAAAAAACCATTGGGTTTTTGATGTTTTTATGTTAAAATCGCTACGAAACCTAAGGTTTTGGAAGGATTTCGTCTTGCGCGCACGAATGTCCACTTTACCTTATTTTTTGCAAGGGATTCTTGCAATTTGATCAAGTAAGAACAAGAATTTTCATTTTATAGTGTTTTTTGCAAGGGAAAACGGAGTACAACAAAACAACCGGATCCGGTAATAATTCACTTTTCTGAAGCTTTCGCTAAAAAATGATGAAAATGTAGCTGCGGCCTAGGTTTTGGAGGGGGGTCGCGCACCAGGGGTCCCAACAATAATTATTCTTTAGAAGTAATAATGTTCAACAACAACAGCAACAGCACCGGCAACAACACCACCAACAACAACAGCAACACTCAATTTAAGACTGTTCGCACTTACAGGCACGTGTGTCTTGAATTCTATATACTCCAGCCCTCGATATCCGCCCACTTCGTCTTCGATCGCACCCACTTCCGGGAGGAATATCTTCCTTGTCGGCCACTGTCTGAAGTGTGAAGAACTCTCGAGCGAGAGCGCCGTTCCTGAGTTCGGGAGCTTCCCCGGCCAGGGGCTCTCGGAATACACATGGAGAAATCCGCCGATCCGGCGTGAGTTTCTGAGAGCGTGGACTTGAACTCGCTCAAGCTTCGAGATGCAAGGGGGGGGGGGGGGGACGCCACTTCCGACGCATTGAATGCTCGGGGGCAGGGGGGCCCGCAGGCCCCCAAGAAGCCCCGAAAGGCTCTGGAAGGGGGGGGCGCCATTCCCGGAATCTATGGGCAGTTTCCAACGGGTTGAATGGCGCGTCCGCTCGGCGCTTCCCCTGCGATGAATTCCGCGGGCACGGAAATCGAGCCCGCAGAGTTTTTGGGCAGTTTCCACAAGTTCTACTTGCGCGCTCGCTCGGCGCTTCCGCTGCGGCGAATTCCGCGGGCACGACAATCGAGCCCGCGGAATTGCTGGGCAACTTCCAAGGGGCCGAATGGCGCACTCGCTCGGCGCTTCCTCTGCGGTAAGTTCCGCGGCCACGAATATTGAGCCCGCGAAATTGCTGGGCAACTTCCAGGGCAGTTTCCACAGGGTCGAATGGCGCGGTCGCCCAGCGATTCCCCAGCGATACGACTGGAAAGTCCTGCTCAGGGTCGTAGCAGTGAGGCCTACTACGAGTCTCAGTAGGGAGCGATGCTTAGAGTTCTCACGAGGGGTCCTAGAAACAATTCGACTTAGATTCTTGGTAAGGGGCCTTGCTAAGGAGTCCTGGTTGAGATCCTTGGCAACGGGCCTAGTAAGGAATCCCGTTGAAGAGACCACGTAGGGAGTCGGACTAAGAGTCCTCGGGTAGGGGTTCGCGCCAACAGTCCCAGTACCTAGGAAGTCCTCCTAGGAGTGCTCGTAGGGAGTCATACTCAGAGCTTGTGCAGGGACCTCGCTAGGAGTTCTCGCAAGGAGACCCAATCTTACAGAACGGGTGCTGGCATGAGTTTGCTGGCATTCAGGGGAGATGTGGCCGCGAAGGGCGGAAAATGCACGTCCGTCGCCCCGCGCGCCAGACGGCGCACGCCTGTAGGCGGCCTAGATTTATAGCTGCAGGGTGAAACTATCATACCTTCGACGTCATTTGACCAGGCAGACGTCGTGGTTTGTCAGGGGAGGAGGTGAAAAGGGAGGAGGAAGCAAAATGGGAGAAGGAGGAGGAGGAGGAGGAGGAGCATGTGGTGGAGGAGGATGTTTCCGCATCTACCACGCAGCCTCGATAGCCAGCCGAGGGAAAACTGCAGGTCCGACCTGCAAGAATTACAGGCCGCATCCCACCAGCACAGGGCCCCAAGAGGCCCTCAAGACGGTCCAAGAAAGCCCCGAATCACCGAACGATCGGTCCAAGACGCCCAAGATGGCCCCAAACAGTACTTGTGATAATGATAATAATAATTATCAACATGATAAAAATAGTAAACACCACGAATAATGAAAACACGACTACTACTACTACGACTACGACTGCGACTACGACTACTATTACTACTACTACTACTACTACTACTACTACTACTACTAGTACTACTACTATTATTACTACTACTACTACTACTACTACTACTACTACTACTACTACTACTACGACTACTACTACTACTACTACTACTACTACTACTAGAACTACTACTACTACTACTACTACTAATACTAGTAATTATACTAACATTAATATCAACAACAACAACAGTAATACGATTAATAAGAATAGTAATAACAACACTAATAAGCATCATCATCAACATCATCACAACCATCATCATCATCAACATCATCATCATCAGCATCATCATCGTCATCGTCATCATTATCATCATCATCATCATCATCATCATCACCATCATCCGGAGTACCCAAGATCGGCGGCACTGGCCGGAGGCCAGCACAATATCGAACGGGAACCCTTGTAGCCGTGTCTGGGCCTCCACCAACTAACCTGAATTATAAGAATGTGTCGAGCGAAAGCGCCACTCTTGAGTTCGGGGGCCTCTCTGGCCAGGGCTTCTGGGAAGACATCTTGAAGAAGTATCGGACGAGAGCCCTTGTCGTCGTAGTTGGGCCTCCGCCAATTTGAGTGAATCGGAAGAAAATCTGGAACGAGAGCGCCATTCCTGAGTTCGGGAGGCCTTCCTGGCCAGGGGCTCTCGGAGTAAATCGTGAGGAAGTATCGAACAGGAGCCCTTGTCGTCGTGGCTGGGCCTCCGCCAACTTGACTGACTTGCGAGGAAGTCTCGAGCGAGAGAGCCGTTCCTGAGTTCGGAGGCCTCTCTGGCCAGAATGTCTCGGGGCAAATTGCGAGGAAGTGTTGAGCCGGAGCCGTTGTCGTTGTAGCCGGGCCTCCACGGACACACATTTACAATCAAGCCCGCGCTCGAGCGGGAGCCTCGTTTTCAGAGGAGTTGCAGCAAACGTCGAGGCGAGAGCGCGGAACCGTTCCCAGAGATCAACAACAATCATTATCTAGAAATGGGTATTCAACAACAGCAACAACAACAACAATTACTAGCACGTGGGGACACACCGTTCTCACCAGTGCCAAGGTTTTCATAGGAGGCGGGCAATACCCCCACTTTGTGGGGGGGCCGGTTCAAGCTCTACCAAATTTCCAAACGACTCTTCGCCACCACCCACACCCAGCTTCCCGCCCTATGACGTTCGGACACTTCACTTCGTGGCATGCGGACGACCGTGGCTACTATTCAGGGCCCCGCGGCCGACGACGACGGCGTGCGCGCGCGAAGAAAAAACGAATGTGTCCCGCATGGTATTATTTGACAGGGATGATGGCCCTGGCAGGTGCGCAACCGTTGTTGCAGAAGTTCGAAAAAGTTGCTCGCAAAAGCCCGTTTGACAGAAATGTTTAAAAAGTGTTGGGTTTCCTACGAATCCGCAAGAGCGCGCGGGATGAAATTTTGACATTTTTTTTTTGAAAAACCATTGGTTTTTTTGATGTTTTTATGTTAAAATCGCTACGAAAACTAAGGTTTTGGAAGGATTTCGTCTTGCGCGCGCGAATGTCCACTTTACCTTATTTTTTGCAAGGGATTCTTGAAGTTTGGTTATGTTAGAACAAGAAATGTCCACTTTAGCTTATTTTTTGCAAGGGAAAACCGATCGTAACAACACAACCGGATCCGGACCAACCCGTTTTGCCTGAGACTTCCTCACGAAAATGATGAAAATGAGGCTGCGGCCTAGGCGCGGCGGGGGGGTCGTGCACCAGGGGCCCCAACAATAATTATTCTTTAGAAGTAATAATGTTCAACAACAACAACAACAACAACAGCAACAGCAACAACAGCAACAGCAACAGCAACAGCAACAGCAACAACAACTACAACTACAACTACAACTACAACTACAACTACAGCAACAACAGCAACAACAACAACAACACCAACAGCAATCATCATAAGTCTGTTCGCTCTTACTTGCCTGCATGTCAAAACGAGTTCCCCACACCCACGATACCCGCCCTATTTGTCTTCGATCACACCCCCTTTGGGGGGATTATTTCTCTTTGCGGGGGGCGGCGGGCTTAGGCAGGCGGACAATCCTTCGTGGGCGTACATGTGCCCGCCATTGGAATTGGTGTGGGCCCTGCAAAAAGATGAGGGGGGGAACGAGGGAGAGTGGGAGGAAGGGAGGGGGAGGGACGAAGGACGAGGGAAAACGCCAGGAGAGAAGGAGCGAGGAGGGGGGCGGTTGATTAGAGGCAGGGGAGGGAGAAGGGAGGAGGGAGAGGAGGGAGAGGGGATAGGGCAGAGAGGTATAAGGATGAGGGAAGGAAGGAGGGAGAGAGAAGGGAGGAGGGAGGAGGGAGAGGGGGGAGGAGCAGGAAGGTAAGAGCGTGAACGTTCGAGGAAGTCCTAGGCGAAAGCGCCGTTCTTAAAGGAAGTCTCGGGCGGGAGCCCACGACGGGCGGGCGATCCCCTGACGGGCGGGTCGGGCGGGCGGGACATTCAAGCGGGATGCCTGAGTATGGCGAGAGCGCGATTACTAAGTAAATTGTAACAGCGTCCTTGGCGCAGCGTGTTTCCTGAGCGTCGAAAGCGCGATTTCTGAATACATTGAATGGAAGTCACGGGCGAGAGCACAACTCCTGAAGTCTCTGGCGGGAGCGGGGGTCTTCACTAACTTGCGAGGAAGTGTTGATTCAATCGCGAGGAAGTCTCAAGCGGGAGCACTTTTCCGGAGTAAATTGTGAGGAAGTCTCAGATGGGAGCGGGGTCCTGACTAAGTTGCGAGGAAGTCACAGGCGGGAGCAATGAGCCGTTGTTGTTGTAATCCGGGGGGCCAGGGGCCCAGTTTGAGCACCAAGACTTTCCCTGTCAAAAAACAGGGTGCGAGCGTCGAGGGGCACACTTTGATGGAGAAAAAAAGTATGCACCAGTGAGGGGGGAATCAGCAATAATTATTCTTCAGAAATGAGAGTTCAACAACAACACCCACAACAACAGCAACAGCAACAGCAACAGCAACAGCAACAACAACAACAACAACAGCAGCAGCAACAGCAACAGCAACAGCAACAGCAACAGCAACAGCAACAGTAACAACAACTGCAACAACAGCAGAAGTAACAACAGCAACGAGAATCCGCATCGCGGCATCCCGCTTCAGCCACGCACCCAGGGACAGTGAATGACCGTTCGGCCCCCTCACTCTGATTTTGCTCCTCCTCTTCCTCCTCCTCCTCCTCCTCCACTTCTTCATCCCCCTCTACCCGCGGGGAGGAGGGAGGGGGAGGGGGAGGGGGAGGGGGAGGAGGGAGGGGGAGGGGGAGGGGTACTGTGCTGTCCTTGGACTTCGTGGTCAGAAAGTTGTCGGCCTTGCCGATCACCTTGCCGGCCTCCACGAGGGCCTTGTCCATGTCCGCTGAACATGTCTTGAAGGGCGTCACCTCCTCCAGGTACGTGGTGCCCTCGTTCCCCTTGATGGTGACGAAGCCCGCAGTGTCGCTGGACAGTACCCTGCACTCTATGCGGGTCATGCCTCCCTCGTCGGTCTTGGTGCTGGAGCAGGAGGGGGAAGGTTGAAGGCAGGAGGGAGGAGGAGGAGGAGGAGGAGGGGGCTGGGGAGAGAAGGACTAGAAGGAGAGCGAGGGGGGGAGCGAGGAGGGGGGCGAGGGGGAAGGAAGAGGATGGAGAGGAGGAGCGACCTGGCCAGGCCAGTCGCTTCTAGGACCTCGCCAATCTCTATCTTGGAGGTCGTTTTGCTCTTGGAGATCTCGAACACGTCAGTGACCGCGATCTGCTTGACGCAAGTAAACCTCCTCTTGAACATGTCCTTCCGTCTTTCTGAGGGGAGATGGGCGACGACGACGACAAAGAAAACGACGACGACGACAACGACGATGACGTAAACAACGCACGACGACGACGACAACGACGATGACGTAAACAACGCACGACGACGACGACAACGACGACGACTACGATAACGACGACGACGACGACGACGAGGCCGCAGGCTTGAGGCCAGGGGCAAGCTGAGGGGGGGCACGCACGCCCGAACGGCCGCAGGACGTGTCCTTCCAATTCTCCAGGCTGACCGCGCCCGACTTCGACGCGTCCAGGTGCCGGAAGACGGCCCTCCGCCGGTCCTGGGAGGCCCCGTGCCCCATCCGGCCCCGCGCCGTGCCTACTCCGGCACGGCCCCGCTTGGGGCGGCGAGCGAGAGGGGGGGGGGAGAATGAGAGGGCCTTCTCGGAAGGCTCGGAAGCCTCCCAGCCTTCCGAGAAATTTGCTGGGCGCCTTTCCCGACGACACAACAAAGACTTGTGAGAAGGCGCGAGGGCTTCTGAGCCCCGCCGCCTTCTGAGAAGGCCTTGTCCTTCTCACTTCCCCCCCTCGCTCGCCGCCGATCCTTCCCCAAGGGCTCCCAACTTCGCGCTTCGCGCTGCGCGAAGCGCGAAGTGCGAAGAACTTCGCGCTCTCGCGCCGCCTCCCAGGGGAGAAGAGAAGGATGAGGAATCGGAGCCGAACCGCGAAGCGCGAATAACTTCGCGCCCTCGAGGGCGCCCTTGTTCCCCACCTCCCAAATGCAGAACCAGGCGCGCATGTGTCACCGACGCCGCTCACGCAGATCACCCATCACCCCCAAGGTATGCTTTCGGGCTGTCGGGTTGCGCAAGCACGAGACCACCATAGCTGGGCAGCCGAGCACACCCGCCATCGGTGCCAAGGCGGTGTACGATACGACCCGCCACCGTGCCTGCAAGATGTCGATGTGTTTGAATGCTAAGTGCTGTCTAGGAGGGTTTCCGCCAATGTTCCAAGTACCCACCCCGTACCCACCCGCTCGCATGCACCACCGCCTCCTCGCGAGACTCACTGGCCCGCGGCACGGTGGCGGAATTTACCTCAGGCGCCTGGAGATATCAAAACCGGGGTCCCACTCAGGCTTGCGTGCTAAGATGTGTTTGTCCTACTCGAACCTCGTGCAGGCGGAAAAGCAAGTATTGGGTGCATCGTGTAACGCAGCTACCAGACGCATCAACTTTCAAATGCCATTACATAGAATGCAACGCCCATCAACATAAAGCGCACAGGAATGGGAGAGGGCACTGCTTTTCCGTCAGTCGGCGGCGAGCGAGGGGGGAAGTGAGAAGGAGAGGCCCTTCTAAGAAGGCTCGGAAGTTCCCCAGCCTCCCGAGAGGCTCTCTAAGCCTTCAACGAAGCCACAGAAGACTCCTCAGAAGGCGCTAGGGCTTCTGAGGAGCCCCGCCGCCTTCTGAGAAGGCCTTCTCCTTCTCACTTCCCCCCCATCGCTCGCCGCCGAGTTGGTGCACAAGCGCATGCCCGCCTGTGGCCGAGACTGAGGAGACGTCCCCATCGTGGCTCTTTCTTCGCCGCGGCTGCCCGCTGCAGGACCGACGCGCACCCGCAGAGCCTGCGCGACGGCGCGATCGGTCGGCCAGAGCTGTGGACTCTGAGGCATGTGGATGCCATGTCGAGCTCTGACCAGACAGACGCAGACAAGTCGAAGCATCAGGCAAGGGGCGATAATGCAGCACGCGGCTGATTTTCGTTTCCATCGCCGCTTTGTCTTACCCTCCAGCAGGGGCGTGCATGCAACAGCAGGCAGAATTGTTCGTTGAGGAGCTGACAAAAAGTGATCCAGCCAGCGTCCCATGCGTTCATCGCGGCCATGTGGCTTGCCTGTGTTCGCTCACCGAGGTCGCTTCTATGTGACGTCTGCAGCGAACAAATCGACTGTAGCATCAAACTGCGTCATGTACTGGTCTGCTTGCGGTGCTCTTCGTATCCTTGGCGTTGGATCGCATCCACAGCGCTTGTACGGTCAGTCGCCGACCGTGATCACCACCAACGCGCGAAAGACCAAAACTCTTCACTTACCTTCCTTCATCATCGACGCCCTCGGGGAGAGGGGAGGGGTACTGGGGAAAGGGACCTCTTCCTCCTCCTCGCTCCTCGTTCCTCATCCTTCTCTTCCTCCTCCTCCTTTTCCTCCTTCTCCTCCCTCCCCCTTCTCCTCCTCCTCCTCCTCCTCTTCTTCATCCTCCTCTTCCTTCTTCTCCTCCTGCTCCTCCTCCTGCTCCCCTCCTGCTCCTCCTCCTGATGTGGGAAACGCGGGGCAAGGTCGTCGCTAGGGTCCTCGTCGAAGCTCACCTCCTCCCGGCCGATTTTCTCCGGCAGGGCCGCAAGCCACGCCGAGAACGCCTCCTCGGAGGTCCCTCCGATCTGCTGGAAGAGGCCCTCCTCTGTCAGATCCTTCTCGGCCGCGTGCTCCCGAAGGACTGACGCGAGCGTGGTCGCGCCTTGGTGCAACCACCCCTCTTCATCCTCTTCGGCTCGTGCACAGTGTATCCTCCTCCTCCTCCTCCTCCTCCTCCTCCTCCTCCTCCTCCTCCTCCGTCTCGTCCTTTCCTCCATCGTGATCCTCCAGAACCCCGCGCCTACTCTCCGATGTATGCTGTTGCTTCTCCTCCTTATTCCCCTCGTGATCTCCCCCTTCCTCTTCCCTCCTCCTCCTCCTCCTCCTCCTGCTCATCCTCTTCCTACGAATCATCCTCTTTATGGTCCACTTCTCCATTCATTCTTCTCCTCCTCCTTCTCCTCCTCGCCCTCCTCCCTCAAACTCTCCCTCCTCCCATCTCTTTTCGCTCCCTGCTTCCTTCCGCGTCCATTTCCCTTCCTCGATCTACCGCTAAGATCACGCGTTCGCTGACGGTCTGTTAGCAACAAAAAATCGCCCGTCATCCCATCTCGCGGTTCCCCTTTTACCTGGTCCCTGTTCCATGCTAACTCCTCCTCCTCCTTCTCCTCCTCATCCTTCTCATCACTATCGTCCTCATCACCCTGACCATTCTCCTCCTCATCCTCATCCTCATCCTCATCCTCACCATCATCCTCATCTTTGTCATCATCCTCATTATCCTGCTCCTCCTTCTCCTCCTCCTCCTCCTCTTCCTCATCATCATCATCATCATCATCATCATCATCATCATCATCATCATCATCATCATCATCATCATCATCATCATCATCATCATCATCATTGTCACCATCGTCATCACTATCATCAACATCATGGCCATCACCATCATCGTCATCAACATCCTCATCCCTATACCCGTCCTTACCATAACCACTATCATAATCCGCATCACCAGCTCCATCCTCAGCATCGGCATCATTAGCATCCCTTTCGTCATCGTCATCCTCATCTTCATCGCCACCACCACAACGAGCACCATCGTCATCAGAACAAGACTGGCTCACACGAGTTGCAGCAGCGGCCTTGGTCCAGAGCTCGGCGGAGGGCGAAAAAGCCGATGCTCTGTGCACTGTCATGCTGGAGTCCTACCGACAGTCTGACACGTGGGCCCGACCTCGGCGAGAAGATTCCGGACACGCTTCCCGCGAAGGGCAGCACGGAATCGCTGATTTGGCCGCGCAGCCTCCAGGAGTGAAGCCTTGACCCCGCGGGTGGCGGCGGGGCTTGGGCGGCGCGCACACAGCCGGGGCTGTGGGGCGCAGCCATGCACGTGTGTGCAGATGTCCGGGATGTCCGGAGGCCTCCCCTGGTTGGGGACAGCGCGCAAGAACTGACACCTGCACAGGTTGCTAGAGGCGGCCTTCAGGAGAGCGGCGGAGAGCGAACGCCGATGCAGATGAAAGCATGGATCCGACCACAGCGAGGAGGTGACAGAAGCAATTGCCGAGCACGACTGCATGGACTCACTGATCTGGCAGAAACTCCCATACCCGCATGGCCGAGCAGGGTGGTAGCTGGGGCAGCGGATGGCAGAAGTTGAACACGACACTTGCGAAAGGAACTCTTGAGCAGGTCCGGAAGCGTGCGTCTGGCAGAGATTGCCGAACGCCTGTCATTTTGTGCAGCTGACGAAGACGAGTTGTATGTTTCTCATACATGCGAACGGATGCAGGGACACTTCGATGTTCTGCGATCCTGTACTTGTTGGAGGCTTCAGGACTTGACGAAAGAGAGAACGCATTTCACGGGCGCTTGCCTTGGCAACATTCGGCGGCGCGTTTCAAACTGGGGGGTGGGCCCCCCCCAACACTCGGCGCCGTCGATCGAATCCAGGGGGACTCCCCTCCCCCCCAAAGTCCCCCCTCCCGACACCCCCCCCTCCCAGGTGGGCGACCGGTTGTTACTGTGGCCCGATGGGTGTTAGTATGGCCTGGTGGGTGTTAGTGTGGCCCGTCGCGCGGCCGGATGGGAGTTACTGTGGCCCGCGCTGGCCGTTCAATGAAAAGTAATATGTAAGGATATCTCATGTTAGATCTGAAGAGATTCGCAACGTTGAAGGGGATGCATTCTCGCGCAGGCAAAAGAGGCCACAGTAACTCCCGACTGGAACCAACGTAGTAGTAGTAGTAGTAGTAGTAGTAGTAGTAGTAGTAGTAGTAGTAGTAGTAGTAGTAGTAGTAGTAGTAGTAGTAGTAGTAGTAGTAGTAGTAGTAGTAGTAGTAGTAGTAGTAGTAGTAGTAGTAGTAGTAGTAGTAGTAGTAGTAGTAGTAGTAGTAGTAGTAGTAGTAGTAGTAGTAGTCGTAGTCGTAGTAGTAGTAGTAGTAGTAGTAGTAGTAGTAGTAGTAGTAGTAGTAGTAGTAGTAGTAGTAGTAGTAGTAGTCGTAGTCGTAGTCGTAGTCGTAGTAGTAGTAGTGGTGGTGGTGGTGGTGGTGGTGGTGGTGGTTGTGGTGGTGGAAGTGGTGGTGGTGGTGGTTGTGGTAGTTGTACTAGTAGCAGTAATCGTAGTAGTAGTGGTAGTAGTAGTAGTAGTAGTAGTAGTAGTAGTAGTAGTAGTATCAGTAGTAGTAGTCGTAGTAGTAGTCATCGTCGTAGTCGCAGTCGTAGTCGCAGTCGTAGTAATAGTAGTAGAAGTAGTAGTAGTAGTAGTAGTAGTAGTAGTAGCAGTAGTAGTAGTAGTAGTAGTAGTAGTAGTCGTAGTAGTAGTAGTAGTCGTCGTCGTCGTCGTAGTAGTAGTAGTAGTAGTAGTAGGAAGAGTAGTCGTAGTGGTAGTCTTAGTAGCAGTAGTAGTAGTAGTAGTAGTAGTAGTAGTCCTGATGATGGTAGTACGTAGTAGGAGTAGTAGTAGCAGTAGCACTAGCAGTACTAGTAGCAGCAGTAGTAGTAGTAGTAGTAATAGTAGTAGCAGTAGTGGTAGTAGTAGTAGTAGTACTACTACTAATAGTAATACTGATAATAGTAGTAGTAGTAGTAATAGTAGTAGTAGTAGTAGTAGTAGTAGTAGTAGTAGTAGTAGTAGTAGCCGTAGTAGTCGTAGTAGTAGTAGTAGTAGTAGTAGTAGTAGAAGTAGAAGTTGTACTAGTAGTCGTCGGCGTAGTAGTTGTAGTAGTAACAATAATAGCAGTAGTGGTCGCAGTAGTACATCTTTGTAGTAGCAGTAGCTGTAGCAGTAACAGTGGGAGTAGTAGTAGTAAAAATAATAGTAGTGGCTTGTAGTAGCACTACTACTACTAGTAAAACTAGTTGTTGTAGTGGTAGTTGTAGGCGTAGTAGAAATACAAGTGGTAGTCGTAGTAATAGTAGTAGAAGTAGTAGTAGTAGTAGCAGTAGTAGTAGTAGTAGGAGTAGTCGTAATAATACGAGCAGTCGTAGTTGTAGTAATAGTACTAGTACCAATGGAAAAAAGGTAGTAGTAGAAGTAGTAGTAGTAGTCGTAGTAGTAATCTTAGTAGTAGTAGTAGTAGTAGTAGTAGTAGTAGTAGTAGTAGTAGTAGTAGTACTAGTAGTAGTAGTAGTAGTAGTAGTAGTAGTAGTCGTAGTAGTAGTAGTAGTAGTAGTAGTAGTAGTAGTAGTAGTAGTCCCCCCCAAGGCTCTGGGGAGCCTGTGGGCGGGGGGGCTACCGCTGTCCTCAAACCGCGGGTGACAGCCACCCTTCCTTTTCTCGCGCCCTCACTGTTACGAACACTCTTCCTCGCCCTGAAGGGACGTCCTGGGATGGCGGCGGCCGCTGGCGGCGCTGCGGGCGCAGGTGCGGGGGCTCGAGTGGCTGGGAGTAACGCCGCTGCGGCTCGAGGCGAAGGCGGAGTGCTGGCAGCTGCGGGAGGCAGCGGAGGTGCTGGGGTCGCCCCGTGCGCCTCCGCTGCCGCCCCCGCGTCGGCAGGCGCGAACGCAACCGACACCCCAGTGGATGGCAACATCGACGTCCACATGCGTGACAACGAGGGCCAGCCAGCACAGAGGCGGCGCCGCATGACGGGCGGACGCATCACCCGTTGGTGCGTCGCCGCCCAGGCGGCCCGTGGCAAGAAGGCTCACTGCACGCGCTGCATGGGAGGTTTCGAGGCGGGCGAGTGGCGCGTGGCAGGCGTCGCGACACCACCCGCGGGGTCCCAGGCGCACGCGGGCAGGAAGTGGTTCCACATGGCCTGCGTCGATGGCCCCCTACCACCAGCTACGGCGATGGTGGGCTTCACTCAACTCCTTGAGGGCGACAGGGATCGCCTCGCGACAGCCCTGGAGGCCCGAGGAGGCCCCATCCGGCCCCTGCTGGAAACAGTCGAAGGCCAGGCCCCCGCCCCTCCCACCCAGGGAGATGGCGCGGCAGGGGGCACTGGGGCAGCCCCGAGGCCCCCTGCCGCCGCCGCGCCAGGGGCGTACGGCCCAGGCGCGCGGGGGACTCCCCTGGGCGCGGCCGAAGCAGCGGTGCCGACCACGGCTGACATCCTACAACCGCCACTCGACGTTCCTGCGGAAGCAGGCGATGATGGCGGACTCGAGACAGGCGTCTACGACGACTACCTGGGCGACCAGGTGACGAGCGAGGGCGCGTACCACGAGGTGGGCTTCGTCAACCTGGACTGGTGGGGCGCCATCGGGTGGGACCGCATCCTGCTCCAAGGGGCGCCCACCACAGCCATGATCCCCGACAGCATGGCGGCAGCCGCCAGCCACGTGAAGGTGCGGCTGTGCTTGGCCATTGAGCAGGCCCGCCAGGGCAACGACGCTCAGACGTCGAGCACGTTGACGAGGCTGTGGAAGGTGTTCCTTTCGCTGGACGGATTGCTGTTCAGCGAAAATGCGACCCCGACCCCGACGACACGGCGTGAGCGTCTCCAGGAGCGCCTGCGGTGGATCCAGGACGGCCAGTGGGATGTCGCCTGGCTTTCCATGGAGGACCAGACGCGCACCACGGTTACCACGAGGGGCCGCGATGATCACGTCGCAGCCCGTGTACGCCGTGTCACCGAGCTCGCACGAGCGGGAGAGATGTATCGGGCGGCGGCGGCAGTGTGGCCCCAGGGGGGCATGGCGGACGCAGCGGCGGTGGTGAGGAAGTTCAGCACCACCCAGCAGCCCGAGGCGCCTCGCCCAGGCGAGTGGGGCCCTCTCCCTGGCACTGGGGCCGCCCCGCGTGGGCCAGGGAGAAGGGCCGCAGGGGCGGGGGCCGACGTGGCGATGCCGCCAGCCGCAGCTCCCCGCGAGCTCGACGGCGCAGCAGAACTCCACCGCCGCGTGGCCAACCACCTCAAAGGTCAGTTTGGCCGTTTCCCCCGCCGTGGAGGGGCAGGGCATGGAGGAGGACGCTACGAGCACTGGGCCCCTCTCAAGCACGACGAGGATGGGGCAGAGGCGGTGGCCAACACGCTGGCTCGACTGGCCATCGGGGACCTCCCCTCCGAGGCGCTAGCCGCCATGACGGCGGCGCGCCTCACAGGCATCCCCAAGGCAACCCCTGGGGATGTGCGAGTCCTGGGCTGTGGAAACGTCACCCGCCGCATGGTGGGCCGCAGTGCCGCCAAGGTCCACCACAAGGACATGCGGACGGCGGTGGGAGACCAGCAGTTCGGCCTCGCCAAGGACGGGTGTGGTGCACTCCATCGACGCCTATGCACGATGGCCAACCCGAGCCCAGGCAAGTGGGTGGTGGCGGTGGACCTCGGGGATGCGTTCAGCAACATCCCCCGCGACCTGGTGAAGGAGGCCGTGCGCACCAAGGTGCCTGCGCTGGCCCCGTTGGCGGAAGCCTGGCCCCCCGCCCGAACACGCCACGCGGCGGGGGGCGGGTCACAACCCGCCCAGCTGGTCGACCAGATCCGTGGCCTCGACCAGGGCTGCCCGATGAGCCCAGGCTTCTACGCGGTCGGCACCGCGGATATTCTCAGCATCGGCCGCATGGCAGTGCGCGCGGTGGACATGGAAAGGGGGCTGCTTGGTCTTCCTGGACGACACGTACTTCGTGGGCACCGCGGCCGCTGTGTTCCGCGGCCTGGATGCGTGGCGAGCCCGCATCGAAGCCCACGGGATGAAGCTCAAGATGTCCAAGACCCAGATATGGTCCCCCGATGCCCAAGCTGTCTTGCCGCCCGAGTTTGCAGAGTACGCCCAGTACCGCGTCCAGAAGCTCAAGGCGGTGGGGTCCACCGTGGCCTACGCGAACCACGACGTGGACACCGACTGGAGGGACGTCCCACTCACGGACTTCGCCGTCCCAAATGACCTCGATGAGGGGGGCCACGGGCAGGCTGGCGGCGCCGTGGCCGCCCCGAGCGCCGCCACGCCACCCCCCTGCGGCGAAGCCTTCCTCCAGAAGCAGGACCGCTACTTCAAGGAGCTTCTGACGCTACGCAGGCATGGGCTCTCTGCCTTTGACGCATTCCAGTTGATGCGGATCTGGTCGAGGGGCGCCTGCGTCCACATCCAGCGGGCGCTCCCGCTCACGGCGGCGTGGAGCCGCAGGGTGGATGACGGAGTGGTCGCCTTCGTCAACGCCCTGCTCGGAGTCACGGCGGCCCCCCGAGAGCAGATCTTCATGAAGGTCAGCGACGGAGGTCTGGGCTGTGGCAGCGCTGAGCAGCGTGGCCCAGCCGCCCTCCTGGCATCCTGGGAAGCTGGGATTCACGCGGCAGCCCAGGAGCTCCGAGAATCGACAACGATCGGCCTCTTTCGGAGGTGGCCAGGCCTTGGCCGTGCCCTCTCAGCAGCAGACGAGGAGCAGGGGCGGCTGACTGGCGGCCGTCGCCCTCAGAGTGACCGCTGGCAGGGCCTTCTGGAGGGCGGAAGGGAGAGGACCAGAAGACGTACACCCAGCACGTGCGGGACCACGTCACCAAGACGTCCACGGCCGCGCTGCCAGTGACGGCAGCGGCGGCGGTGCACAGTGCCTCGTGCAGCTCAGCGGGCGCCTGGTTGGATAACTTCGAGGTGGTCTCGCCCCTCGCCGACCACGCGTTCTGCATTGCAGCCAAGAGGCGCATGCACCTGCCGCTGCTGCAGTCCGAGTGCACGTGCCTGAACCGACCAGCAGCGCCCACCCGCGCGATGGCGCAGCACGGCCCGACGTGCGGCCGCACGGTGGACGTTTGGGGCGTTCATGCGCTCAACTGTCCCAGGGGAGGCGGCCCGACGCGCCGCCACAATGCCATCCGAGACGCCGTGGCGCTCTGGCTGCGCGGGGTGGGCCACCATGCCCTGCTGGAGCAGGTCATCCCAGAGTGGTACACGGAGGAGCAGGGCGCGGCCACATTGGACGTGGTCTACCATCGAGGCATCCATGGCCGAGTTTGCCTCGACATCAGCTTGGTGGACGAGGTGGCAGTGGCCCAGACGGGGCGGCCGCGCCAGGCAGCCCTGCAGCGCAGAGGGAAAGTGAAGCACCGTAGGTACGCATTTTCGGGCCGGGTGCCCTGTGTCCTAGATGTCAACGGCCGCTGGGGCGCAGAGGCGGAGACGTGGCTGCGCCGTGCCGTAGGGGAATTGGCTGAGGCCGAACGGCCCGCGGCTCGTGCAGCCCTGCGGTCGGCAGTAGCCAACGCCCTGCAGGGGCAAATTGCGGAGCAGGTCGCCCTGGCGACGGAGGACGCAGCGAGACTGGATGCAGGGGCCGCCCCGAGCGTCCAGTCTTGACTAGCTGTGGCCCCACCCCACTTGCGCGTGGTTACTGACCCTCCTCTCCCCCCCCCCCCTTTCCCGCAGCCCTGATTAATCGTAAAAAATTAGTCACATCTGCAGTGTGCAAGGTATCGCTCAGTTCCCTTGTCGCGCGCACAGTGCGCTATTGCAGTGCCATGTTTGGTCTGCGCGCCATGGTGTGTTGCCTCCCCGCTGTGTGCATGTTGTGGTCTCGGCATGTCACACTTTTGATGCCCGTTATCTCTGGCATGAGGTGGTCCCGCAGCCCATTTGGGATGAGCCTTCATCCAACCAGTAGCACCTGTCCAAGGCCGCTGGCTAAAGATGCGTCAAGAGGCGTTGAAGATCGGGGCCGCCCCGCGGGTCCCGGGGCCGTCGGCGGCCCGCCGCCCGCTTTGTCGCCCGCCCGCGACGTGGTTTCCTCGCCCCCCTCTCCCCTCTCCTGCCCGTCCAGGGCCCCGAACGGGGGTCAGGCCGTTTTCCGCCATCATAAGGAACCGTTGGTTTCAGCCCATAGTCTTCCTGTGCCACCTTTGTCCCGCCCTGGCAGTTGGCCGCCCCATTTTGGTTCGGTGTACCGCCTCCCCCCTTCCCCTCTCCCCCCCGTCAGCTGTTCGGCTCGTGAGCACCTGCCTCGCACATTCTCTCGAGCTGCACCTCCCGCGCCATCCACCCGACCAAGTGATGACGCCCAAGTTCTCGAAGCCTGTGCCGATGCCGTGGCCCGCCAAGACGTGCGCCGCGGGGGGGGCACCAACCCCCACAGCAAGGCCGACGCAGCGCCCAGTCCAGCAGGTAAGCTCGTCGGAGAGCGAAGGCGAGGAGTACGACATGATGTCCGAGGCGGCGACCTTTCGGACGGCACCGACGGTGCACGCGGAATCAGCGGCCCCCGCTGAGGACGCCGATGGAGGTGGCGGCACGGGGGCCGCCCCCAGTGCCGCCGCCTCCGATGGCGCCTCGGCGATGCCTGCATCGGCGGTGGTGCCAGTGACATCGGCCGCCCTGGCAGCGGCAGCCGCGTATGCCGACTTCACCACAGAGCAGCGGCGTGGGCTGGACGCGCTCGCCCTCGCGCTCCACAACCTTCAGCTGAGGGGGCATGCTGTGGGTGGCCGTGGCGGCCGTGGGGCGCGCAGCACTGCCGACGGCGAGCGCGCCGTGGACGACGGGGCCGCCAGCGAGGCCCCGAGTGCTGCGACCACGGGTGCCCTCAGCGGCCATGGGGGCAAGCGCCACCGCCGACGCAGCAACGAAGCCGTCTACGGCCAGCCCCCCCCAGTCGAGCGACGGCACACCGGCCGCGCTCGAAGACGTAGATATGCTGACGGAGGAGGACTACGCTGAGGCGGGCTACGCCCACTGCGTGGGCGCATATTGGGTCCCGCCGCACCGCCTGGGCTGGTGTCGGTAGTGCGCGGCGCTGGACGACTGGAAGATCATGGCGGTGGAGTACGTGGACGAGCTCAGCTGTGCGGAGATGCGCCGCCATGCGGAGGCCAAGGAGAACAACGAGAAATACACCGATCTGAGGGGGGGCAAAGAGGGGCAGTACAAGCTGTACATGTGCTCGAACTGCGTGGCGACGACGGAGGGCATCTCCGAGCACGAGGCCGTGACGCGCGCTGCGCGCGCGAACAAGGGCCCAGGCTCCATCGACCATGCCGCCAAGCGGGTGGCGAAGTTCCGTGCGAGCTTCGACTACATCAGGGAGGGCATGGACGTCCTGGTGGGGTTCGCGCTCTCAGAGGAAGGCTTGCTTGCCCTGCAGAGGTCAACGGAAGGCGTGGGGGTGGGCATCGACCCCGAGAGCACAGGCGCCCCCCCAGCCACAGAAGAAGTGGCGAGGGAGGTGGGCCGCCCAATGGCGAGGGAGGCGGGGGTGGTGCCAGGGCCGCCCCGTGCGCCACCCCCGCCCCTCGAGGAAGAACCCCCCAGTGATAAGGAGAACGACCCTCAGCCCGACGTGGACGCGGAGGACGAGAGGCTCCAGCTGACCGAGGCCCAGACCGTAAAGGAGGTGACGGACATCGAGCCCTTGCTGCGGCTCGGCATATCCAAGAAGTCGCTGAAGCGCGTGGCGCGGGCCTATGGCGCCCTCAAATTCGAGACCATGCGCGCCCACATGCTGGGCGGCCTGGGGGCCATCCTGGAGAAGAAGGAGGACATGGTGAGGGGCACCGAGGCGCAGGACGCAGCCCAGAAGTGGCTCGACGCGCTGGACGAGGAGGCGGAGGTGGATGTGGGAAGGCTGAAGAGGGGTGTCCTGGAAGCCTCGGGGATCGCAGATGCCCACCTGGGACACAAACGCGCCTGGAAGGAGGAGTGCCAGGGCAACACCGCGGCGCAGGAGGCCTACCGCCGCATGGGCGACTACACAGACCAGTTCTACCGTGACAAGGGCTTCACGTTCAACATGTGCTACAAATGCGCGGCCAACAAGACCTGGGATAATCCCAGGGGGTGCTGTTCGGTGATCCGCTCGGATCGGTGGTCACAGCTGTTCTCATGCGCCCAGGAGGCAGCGGGAGAGACGGGCCAGCGCTGGTACTGCCACTGCGGGGCGCGCTACTCGACCTCCTACGGAGTCTGCGTCGAGTTCATGGAGGAGGAGGCGAACCCGCCACGCGCGTACTACATGCACGCGGAGCATCCCGAGGAGGACACCCGCAACCTGAAGGCCCTGTTGCGCTACGACAAGCTCAAGAAGGAGGGGGTCGCAGTGCTCAACGCGGTGGACCTTCTGAGGCACCTGCCCAAGGTTGAGCCGATGGCGGTTGGCGCCGTCTTCAAGCGCTATGCCCCACATCAGGCACAGTGGGAGGGCCACTATGTGCTGATGGAGGGGCTCACCTGGGAGAGCCTCAGGGCAGGCGGGGGGCAGCGGCGACCTCGGCGGGGAGGCGCGGGCGCTGCCGTCGCAGGTCTTTGCTGCCATCGCGCAGGGAACAGGCCAGCAGGCCTGAGGGATAATGCCTAGCAGGTTCCAGGGCCTTGGCAGGCCGCGTGAGGCCATGCCAAATTGTCTACTTGCTGCTCTCTGTAGTGGGGCGGGCCCACAGCGGCGCCCCCCTCGCGCGGCGGCACCTGTAGCCATTGCTTAGGCTAGGCGCGAGACTACCTGTGCGCCCAGCCACCTGGGCTCGCCAACTGGCTTGCCATCTCGGCTTCCTCACGCTCACTTGCGCTCGTTGGCCTCGCTGGCGGTGCTGGGGCAGCCCCGTGTACTGCAGCGTCGCCGTCAGGAGCCTGGCCATTTTGGCTTGCCATCCTGGCCTCGTCTCGCGCTTTCTTGCGCTTGTAGGCTTGGGTGGCAGTACTGGGGTCGCCCCGCGTGCTGCTACGCTGCTTCCGGCGCCTTACTTTTTTGCCGTGGGGACCAGCTGCCCTCGGCCAGGCGCCAGCTGCTGCGTGCACGTCAGACCCGCCCTTGGCTTGCCATCCAGGCCTTGCCTCGGGTCTTCTCGCGCTAGTCGGCCTGGGTGGCGGTGCTGGGGTCGCCCCGTGTGCTGCTGTGTCGTTGCTGGCGCTTCACTCTGGGCTGTTAGTCCAACTGCCCACGGTGCGAGCGCCTGACGTTGCAAGCATGTCAGACCCGCCCTTTCACCCAGAAGAGGTGCGCGCTACATACTGGCAATGAGGCAGCCACAAGGACGCTCTTCCCTAGGTGGTTGAGCCGTGGTGATGTGGTGCACGAGACCGCCAGTAGTAGTAGTAGTAGTAGTAGTAGTAGTAGTAGTAG
>CAUYUJ010017223.1:49046-84555 GCA_963575745.1 Prorocentrum cordatum
GGACCTCTTTAGGAACCCTTTGGGAGTAGAACGCCAGACCGTGCGCAGGAGCAGAGCTGGCTCCCGTGATGCCCCATGTACGAGCTCAGATAACGCAGTGTACCGACGGGAAGTTCCTCGGGATCGAGGTGGAGGACGGAAGAGCCTGGCGTAGAGGATGAGTTCGTCCAACTCTACCTCTCACCCCTCTGACTCGGGGGAGGAAGCGGCAGCGGGCCGCGCGAGAGAGCAAGGCGGAAGACGGAGGGGGAGGCGGGGGGCAGAGCCAACTGCGCCGCACGGACTGCAGCCGGGGGCACTCCTGGCCTCCGAGCCTCACACTCTTCAGCTCGGCACTCGCAGCGACGCCGCTTCTGCAGATCATCGGCCGGGCCCGCCCACTGGCGGGTGCATGCGCCGCACTGGGCGGCCGTGCCACGCTTCGCGGCCGTCGGCCCAGGGTGAACTGCTGATGCCCCATCTTTGAGGTACCACTGTCGTGACAGGATGCGCGCCAGAGTGGCATGCTCCCTTCAAGGCACACTCTCATGCTGGCACCCTGCATTGCCCCTACTTTGCCTTGGCTGCGCGCTCGCGCTTGCGGCGCTTGTCCTCCTTGTAGCGCAGGTGGTCCAAGTACCCACTGAGAGATTCGACTCTCTGCTCGATGGACTTGGGCACCGCCTTGCCCTGTTTGTGCTCGCCCCTGTCCTCGTTACAGGCGTCGCTGACCACAAAACGGCTATCGATCTTCTTCGCCTTCATTTCCTTGACCTAGGAGCCAGTAGGAGGAGGAGTGAGGAGAGAAGAGGAAAAGGAGGACGAGGAGGAGGAATGCGGAGGAAGAGGATCGATGATCGTTATCCTCCCTGCCTTCTCCTACTGTTGCTTCTGCTGCTGCTCCTCCTCCTCCTCCTCCTCCTCCTCCTCCTCTTCATCCTCCTCCTCATCATCCTCCCACCTCCTGCTCCTCTTCCTCATCCTCATCCTCCTCCTCTTCTTTTTCTTAGTATCATTATTTTCATTGTTATTATTATCCCTCTTCCTCCTCCTCCCTTCCTCCACCTCCTCCTCCTCCTCCTCCTCCTCCTCCTCCTCCTCTCCTCCTCCTCCCCCCCCCCTGCCTCCTCCTCCTCCTCCTTCCTCCTCCTCCTCCTCCTCCTCTCCTCTTCCTCCTCCTCCTCTCCTCCTCCTCTCTCCCCCTCCCCTCCTCCTCCTCCTCCTCATCCTCCTCTCCTCCTCCTCCTCCTCTCCTCCTCCTCCCCTCGCGTCTCCTCCTCCTCCTCCGCGTCGTCCTCCTCCTCCTACCCCTCCTCCTCCTCCTCCGCGTCGTGTCCTCCTCCTCCCCATCCTCCTCCTCCTCCTCACCTCCTCCTCCTCCTCCTCCTCCGCCGCGTCGTCGTCCTCCTCCTCCTCCTCCTCCTCCTCCTCCTTCTCCTCCTCCGCGTCGTCGTCGTCGTCCTCCTCCTCCTCCTCCTCCTCCTCCTCCACATCCTCCTCCCCGTAGATCGGGTTGCCGCCCGAGGCGGCGCGCTGTTGGCCACGAGGAAGTCGAGGCCCGCCTCCTCGAGCAGGGGCGCACAGACGTCGGTAGCCTTCTTCAGCTCCTCCTCGAAGGCCGAGATCACCTGGCCAGCCTGTGGCCGAAAGGCGAGAGGCGAGGGAGGACGAGGAGGACGAGGAGAACGGGGAGGACGGACCCGGACGGACGTGGACGGCGCAGGGAGGAAAAGGGGAATTATAATCGGCACAAGCATCAACTTTCAGAGCTCGGCGCGGATTTCTCGGATCGGCGCCAGGTCCTCTGGTAGCGCCTCCAGCGCCACCCCTGGCGCGCTCAGCGCGCCAAGGGGGGGGGCCAATGCGGATCCCAAAAATCCGTGTGGAGCCCTGAAATTTTCAATGTGGGCAGATGTTCTTGAAGGGCGGGGGGGAAATGGGGAGGAGGGGGGTTTCGAGGCTTTCAAAGGTTCAATCGACGGTTTTCTAAAGTTTTCGGGCGCTCTCAGAGGCTTTCTCGCGAGGGAGGAAGAAGAGGCGCGGGGGCCAGATTTCCGACGATATGGTATACGTTTAGCCAATGTGTTTTCCTCGATTAAAACAGATCGGGGGGGGTGAAACATCAGTTCTTGCACCGACCAGGTGTTCCTGGCATGCGCGCTGCCCCCAAGGCGAAACGCTGACACTTCCTTTTTGCCTTGGCTTGGGCGTCTGCCCCACACGGTGTTTGCCTCCTTGGCTGCCTCTCCCCCCCTTCGCGTGCGCACTCGCCGCGCCGCCCGCCACCGCCCCGCTGCTTTTGCGGCTGGACTCGCCGCTGCTTGGCTGGCCAGGCTGCGTTCCGCTCCGCCCGGCTGCGTTGCGTGCGCCTGCCGGGCCGGGCGCTCCTATAGCCCCCCTCTTCCCGCGCCGCCACGCCGCCGCCCGGGCCGCCGCCGGGCCAGCCAGCGCTCCAAACCCAGCTGCACCGCCTCAGCAATCACAAGCATCCCGGGGTCCTCGTCTGGCAGCGCTCTGGCCACGCGCCTCGGCGCAGCTCCTCGCAGGCTTCTCGCACGGTCATTTGGGCCGTGTTCCAGCTGGCACCGACCCTCTGCAGCAAAGCCTGACGCTCTCGGCATCGAGGTGGACCATCGTCGGATGCTCTGGCTCCTGCAGCCGTGGGTCCTCTTCATGTTCTCTGTGGCGCACTGCTTCGCCTTGCTCCGCACGCCCCTGCGCCTGCAGCCCTTGTTTCAACTCCTGGGCGTGGTCGCGACGCCGCCCCGCGCCCACTGCCAGGTCACCTCAGCCCTGGCTGGCCGCCCCGGCGCGCTCATCCTGAAATTATTTGCCGCGGTGATTGCCCTCCGCCCCTCCTGTCCTCCGCGATTTGCCGCGCCGCGACAAAAAAGTGCCCCCCCGTGGGCCCGATATCGAGCCCCTGGGCCATCAAACGTGGATCCGCGACGAGAGAAAAAAACACTACTCCAAGGGAAATGGTCGGGACCTCTGGGGCCGCGGACAAAAAAGAGCACATCGACGGATGTCGGTGTGGGAGGGGGGGGTCAAGGTACCCCGCCTCGTCGAGAGCGTTCCGGCGGTGCCCGGGTCGTCGCGAACGGCCGCCAGAGGCCAAAGCTATGTCCAAAAGGCCAGACCTCCTCGAATGGAGGCACCCAACGTAGAGGGTGGGTTCGTCCAACTCTACCTCGCACCCCTCTGACTCGGGGGAGGAAGCGGCAGCGGGCCGCACGACCAACAAAGAGGAGCAACGGCGGCGGCAGACACCGCGGCCAAGGAGGCGGGGCAGGGAGGTGGCTTGGGCAAGCCTGGCCTGTCGAGCGGCAGGCCCGGGTGGCCGAAGACGGCGGCGGCGCGCGGGGCCGCCGTTTCAATCGCGACCAGCTCATGAGACGGAACACGAAGGGAGAAAGAGGGGCGCATAGCAGCGGCGCCAGCAGAGCCCAGGAGCGAAGGGCGATGGGGGCGGAGACGACAGGCTGCAGGCGCATGGGGAACAGCATGACACGGCGCGAGCGCAAGGGGGAGGAGAAGCGAGCGGGGGGCAAGCAGCGGCAGAGGCAGAGCTCAGGGGCGACGGGCGGGCAGGGGGAGGGCGGGCGCTGTCAACGACGCGCGCGTCCGGTGGGGGGGCCAGTGAGGAGCAACGGGTGCGCGGGGAAAATTGGGGCGGAGTGAGTGGGTGGGGCGGCCACGGAGCGCGGGCAGTCGGGGTGCCCATGCTGCGAGCGATGCTGCAAGCGATGCGAGCGGCAGATGGAGGAGCGGGGGTGGACGGGACCCACTCGCGCAGATGGGGGGGCAGGGGGCGGTCGAGAAAAGCGGAAAGCCAGGAGAAGAAAACAACGGGAGCGAGGGGATGGGCAGGCTCACTCTCCCCAGGATGGGCTCCGTCGACAGGCAGCGCGGCGGACGGCGGCTCGCCAGCGAAGGAGGAGCGGTGGGAGGCATCGAGCACGCGGGGCAGGGCGCCACTGGTCTTCGCGGCGACACAAGGTTTCTCGCGGCAATCGATGCAGGGGGCGACATCGCACAGCTCGGAGACACTGACCTTCTCGGAGCAACTAATCTTCGCGGCGTCACTGATCTTCCCGCAGCTATCGAGGCCGAGAACGACATCGCACAGGTCGGGGTCACTGACCTCGTCGGCGCAACCGATCTTCTCGAAGAAGGCGCCGCACGGGGAGGGGCCAGCCTGCCAACAACCGCGGATGAGCCCGACAGGGGCGAGCGTGCGCCATCGGGGCCCTCGCGTGGTATCGATGATCCTGACCGCGACAGCGGGGCACGCGTTCTGGCGCGACCGCGCGCGCGGGGGCCAGCATTTCCCCCGGCAGGTGGCGACGTCGAGCCCGAACACGACAACGGGGCTTGCGATCTAACGCCAAGAAGCACAAGGCCCGCGCCGAGGCATCCAGCGCGTCGCGACGTCGAGCCCGAACGCGACAACGGGACTTCCACTCTAACGCAAGCGGCGGAGGACACGCCGCACGACCCAGCGGCAAGTGGCGACGCTGAGCCCGAAAGCGACAACGGGACTTGCGCTCTAACGCCGAGCCGGGGAACCGCCAGAGAGGAAGACGCACGTCCAGCAAGCGGCGACGCTGGGCCCGCGCCACCAGGCGGGACTTGCGCTCTGACGCCAGGTGGCGGAACCGAAGGCGACGGGCAGCGGGCAATGGCGCCGTCGGGGAGGATGACGCCAGAGGGCCTCGGGAAGTCGCGGGCCTCCACCAGGTCGTCATCACAGATGTCCACAGACGGTTGCGGCGTAGCAATAGCAGAGGGCGAAGTCGTCGGCGCGGGCGACGAGGTGGGCGACAGGGATGTAGACGCACACCGCGGTTTCGGCGCAGACCGCCCAGCACGTGACAGCGGGGTCCCTGAAGCGAGCTCGGGCGACGTCGTGTCACTGTCAGAGTCGGGGGGGACGGGCGGCGTAAGTCTCGGAGACGAAGGAGGCGAAGAGGGTTATGAAGAGGACGATGGGGCCACGTGGTAGTCGCGCCGACGGAGCACTTCGCGCTCTTGCTGAGAGGCGCGGAGCGGGGCGGCGAGCTGCATGGCGCGCGCGCCCGAGACAGCGCAGCTCCGAATGACGGGCGAGGGAAGCGGCCAAGCGTCAGAGAGCCGCGCCTCGTTGCACATGTGGTAGGCGGCCGTCATCGCGAAGAAAGCCGCAAGCGAAGGCTGAGAAAGGCCCCGCCCCATCGGCAAGTCGCGCGGGAAAGGGCGAGCGAGCGCAGATCGAAGGGCACGGTGCATCGCAAGGCAGCTCACGTAGTGGCGGGGCGAGTCGAGCTTCCCCGGGCAGCCGGAAGAGCAGACCCGCTGACCGCGCGGGAAGATGATGAGAGCGGACGTCATCCACCCGCCAGCCCAAGTGCGAAGGACGGCCCAGACCCAAGAGCACGGGCAGCGACGAAGAACACTCTGGCACGCGCCCCAATCGATGGTGCGGAGGAGATGCTGTGAGCGGCCAGCGAGCTTGCGAAGGCGGAGCGCGGGCGCGGCCGTGATCGGGCGCGCGGACAGGGCCACTGAGCGAACAGCACGGCGCGCAGCGCGCTGAAGGCGCAGGCGCGGAGGATCGCCTTGATCCAGAGCTTAGCGCGCGGCAGCAACAGCATGAGGGCCCAGCGCGGCGAGCGGGCCGCGCGGAGGTGGCCCAGCCGCAGCAGCCTCGAGTTTCTCGACGAAGGCGGGAGACTGCCAAAACGAAGGGCACGGCTTACCAGAGGCCAGCGTCCCCAGGGTGGCCCAAGACGGGTTGTCGGCTGCGTCGCGGCGAAGTTGAAGCAACCACTTCTCCCGCCTCGGGAAGTCAGCAGCGCGGCCCTGGCGATGGAGGCAATGGCGACGTGGCCCCGGCGGGTGCAGCGCGGGCCGCCCCGCTGTTCGAGCTGCACCCAGGTGTCGAGCGCGAACGTGCCAAGCGGAATACGGAACACCTGTGCGAGAGCAGCAAGCTCAGGCTGAAGCGCGGTGGCTGGCGGCAAGCAGAACTGGGCAACGTAGGAGATCGTGGGGGCCGCGCGTGTGTTGCACAGTGTCGAAGAGAAGCTGGCAGGAGTGGCTCCCCGCCCAATGGCTTGAGCCCGAAGCCGCAACTTGGCAACAGGGTCGGTCCAACACGAGCACGGGGCGACGCCGGGGCCCAGCCAGATACCCAAGTATAAGAGGGACGGGGAGACCTCGAAAGAGCTCCACTCGGGGGCCACCGGCGAGACCTGCTGCGAGACCCGCTCAGCAAGAGGCTGCGAGGACCTGTCATTTAGGGGGCCAGCTTGAATTTGGAGACCTTCAAAACGAGATTGGCCATCGAGTCGGCCAGAGACATGGATAGCCCTCTGGATGTGGACCAGGTGGTGGGCCGCCTTCAAGGCGCCCCCGACGTCGTCAGCACAGGCCCTCGCGAGGCTGGGGCCCAGGTCTTCAACGCGCGAAACCAAGTCGATCAGAAACACAGCAGCACTAAGAGCGAATGGAGTTCCAGAGAGGGCGCGCCCTTGGATAACGACGCCCCGAATCCAAAATATGCGCACCAGGGAGCCTAAATGCGAGAAAACGCCCTCGACAGACTCGCGAGAAAAGAAAGAGAGCGGGCAAACGCAGTCCAGGGGGCACAGGACGGGGATGTCAGAAGTGCCATGGGGGAGAACTGACAACGCCCTGCTAGACGCGTCTAACTCCAATATGTCAGGGAGCACAGGACGGGGATGTCAGAAGTGCCATGGGGGAGAACTGACAACGCCTGCTAGACGCGTCTAACTCCAATATGTCATGTAATTGCCGAAATTACGCCCAGGGGCGACGCCGCGTTGACAGGGCGGCGCCATAGCCTGGAGGGCAGGGCGGATGGCCATGTTCACCGCCGCCGAGATAAACTTCAGACCGCAGTTGCGGAGGCCCAGAACCCGGACTTTGTCAGGAGATCTCACGCAGCTGCTGGCCCTGTGTTCCAAATCAGTCACGTAAAGATCTGGATAGTGTCACTAGCATTTGAGAATAACTCTTGTCCTCCCAGTACCCACTCCAGAGCGCCCCACGGCACGTCGACCCCCGCGGCGAAGCAGCCCAGGCGGCGCACGGGAGGGCATCGGGCCAAGGGGCGGAGTGGCGAGCAGCACGGATGGCACGTCGCAGCATAGAGCGAGACGGGGGAGGGGGATGAAGATCACCGGGGACTTCGGGAAGGAGGCGACGAAGGTAAGGGGCGGCAGCAGCAGCATCCCACAGCTTCTTCTGGAAGACAGGGGCCCAAAAATTGGTGAGCTCGCGCGTGCGCTCAGATGGCTCTCCAAGAGGCGGAGGAGGTGCCTGCGCTTCAGCATGGCCTTGTCACCTCCAGCTTGAAGGAGAGCGCGAGCATTTCACGATGCGGCGCGGGGAGCAGGGGCAGGGGCGCCATCTGGAGGGGGAGGAAGACGAGATAGATCAGCCGCACTAACGGCACCGCCGACTAGGATCAGCAGGGCGCGTGAGCTCTTGGAGAGCAGTGAGGAGCGCATCCACAGACACCTCGCGCTCGCGCAGCTGGCGGGGGCCCCGCGGGATTTTTTTGTGGGGGTCTCCATGGGAGATCTCGAGTTGCATGATTATGCCCCGAACGCCGCGCTCGCGGTCGGAGAAAAGCCTCTTGCCAGGGCGCTGCGCGCCAACGAGCTGCCTGGCCATGCGGTGCGAGACCTCCAGCTCGACTGGCTTCGGACTCTCGTCGGTGCCGAGGTGGGGGGCGGCAGCGGTCAGTGCCAGGCGGGTCGACCCAGAACTCGCGCCAGCCGCTGGCGTCTCTGAGGAAAGAGGTAGCCTCGGCCGCTCCGCGGGCGGCAGCGCCGATGAGGCCAGAGAAATGAACTCCAAAGCAACGCGCGGGCAATTGCCCGCGCTGCTTGATCTCATGGTCCACATCCTCAAATCCAATGCCACTGAGCGACGGGCGGAGAACAGCAGCGATGGAGGCGATAGTGGTTGGTTTTTGCGAGACACCCACGACAATAATGGAGTCCACCTCGCGAGCGAGGGAAGACGGCGTGGGCGGCGCCATTCTGCCCCAGCCAACAGAGAGAACGCCGCGCTCGCGGTCGGAGAAAAGCCTCTTGCAAGGGCACTGCGCGTCAACGAGCTGCCTGGCCTAGCGGAGCGAGACCTCCAGCTCGATTGGCTTCGGGCTCTTGTCGGTGCCGAGGTGGGGGCGGCAGCGGTCAGCGCGGGGCGGTCGACCCAGAACTCGCGCCAGCCGCTGGCGCCGCTGAGGAAAGAGGTGGCCCTGGCCGCCTCGCGGGCGAGGCGGCGCCGATAGGGCCAAAGAAGCGAACTCCAAAGCGACGCGCGGGCAATTGCCCGCGCTGCTTGATCTCATAGTCCGCATCTTCAAATCCAATGCCACTGAGCCATGGGCGGAGAACAGCAACGATGGAGGCGATAGTGGTTGGTTGTTGCGAGACGCCCACGACAATAGTGGAGTCCACCTCGCGAACGAAGGAAGACTGAGTGGGCGGCGTGATTCTGCCCCATCCAGCAGAAAGAACGCCGCGCTCGCGGTCGGAAAAAAAAAGCCTCTTGCCAGGGTACCGCGCGTCAACCAGCTGCCTGGCCTAGCGAGGCGAGGCCTCCAGCTCGATTTGTTTCGGGCTCTCGTCGGGGCCGAGGCGGGGGCGGCGGCGGCCGGCGCCGGGCGGGTCGACCCAGAACTCGCGCCAGCCGCTGGCGCCCCCGAGGGAAGAGGCAGCCCTGGCCGCCTCGCGGGCGGCAGCGCCCACGACAATAGTGGAGCCCACCTCGCGAACGAAGGTGGGCGGCGTGGGCGGCGTCGGGCGGGGGGCCTCAGCGGCGACGACCAAATGGCGTTGGGGCTCGGACACCAGGGCTTGCAGCGCGGCGATGGCAGCGCCATGGGCATCAGCTCCCGAGGTAATGGTGGCAATGAGCTCGGCGTGCTCGTCAATCTGCATCTGGATGCGCCGCGTGAGGGAATCCATTCTCGGGGCGAGGGCGGGCGGGACTTGGGGCTCGATGCTCGCGGACTGCTTGGATACTTCATTATGCATGTTGGAGAGCATGGCGAGGAGGGTGGAGGGATTGCCACCGAGTGTCTTGGAGGCGGCAGAGCTAACCTCCTGCGCGATGGCGCCACGCATGGCCGCGAACTCCTCGCGGCGCAGCTGGCGAAGGAGGTCGTCCGAGTAGAGGTCGCCCACGTCATCCCGAAGGGGGCGGGCAGGAACCTCATCGCCAGGGGCAGCTGCTGCGAGGCGCTTGCGGGAGACGAGGCGGCCCGCGCCATTGCCCTTGCCGCTGGGCTGCCGGGGCTCATATTCTGGAACCGCGGGGGCGGCGTCGAGGTCGGCCGCGAGCGCGCGCATCTCCTGGGGGGAGACCGTGGACACATCGGCAGCGGCATCGGCCATGGCACGAGGGAACTGGAAGGGCCCGCCAGCCCTCGACAGCTGGCAAACCCTGAGAGGAGGGCTGCCGCGCTCATAACGGGCCTGCCCCGATATTGAGCCACAGTGGCAACGGTGGAAGAGGGGGAGGAGGATAAGGAGGAGGAGAAGAAGGATGAGGAGGAGGTCCCGTGGACCCCCCCCGTCCAAACTCCTCTTCACAAGCCCCCTACAACGGTTCATTTCCATCGATGGAACTGCCTCGTTGGAAGACGCCCGATTGAACACCCCGAGGCATGCTGAAACATTGTTCTGGGGATCCCAGCGCCGCGGATCAACCTGACTGCTGCGTCTTGACAATCCATAATCGCGCCAGAACGCCATTCCTAGGACTTCAACACAGAGAACCAACGTAACTGCTGCATCCGCATAATCTTGAACCTTTCCAAAACACCACTTCTGGTACGTTGATGATGGGAATCCGTGAAACGCTTGCCAATGTGTCTTCTGTAAAAACAGATGTGCGCGGTGCTGAGGCGAGAGCCACATTTTGAAAAAGAGCCGCCCTCCATCCGCGAATATCTTGCAATTTGTTTGAAGCGAATGTGCGCGGCGCAAAGGCGAGGGCCACAGTTTGAAATCCACTCGCCCTCAATCCGTGAAGCTCTTGCAAATATTTCCGGCGAGTGCGCGCGGCGCTAAGGCGAGAGCCGCATGATGGAAACCGCTCGATCTCAATCAGTGAAACTCTTGCAATTTATTCGAACGAATGTGCGCGGCGCTAAGACGAGAGCCACATTTTGAAAAGCACTCGCCCCCAATCCGGATGTTTTACCTATACGACCACCCTCCGGGCGACGGGGAGGTTCGGGGGGAGGGGGAGGAACCAACGTCTCATTCGATCGGTGTCACTATCGATCTCACGATCGATCTCACTATCGGTCTCGCTCAATCGATCTCACACGATCGATCTCACAAGCGATCTCATTCGATCTATTTCATTGAATCGATCTGACAATCGATCTGACTATCGATATCACAATCGCTCTCACTATCGATCTCACTATCGATCTCACAATGCATCTCACATTCGGTATCACGATCGATCTCACTATCGGTATCACAATCGGTCTCACAGCCAACGTCATCATCATCATCGTCATCATCACCAACATCATCGTCACCAACGTCATCAACATCATCACCATCGGGACACCAGCATCATCATCGCATCCTCACCATCATCATCAACATCATCATCACCATCATCATCATCAAGACACCATCATCGTTACCATCATCACCATCAACAGCATGTCCATCGGGGCACCATCATCATCATGGAATAGCCACCATCATCATCATCTCAGCATCGTCATGAACAACATCATCAACATCATCAGCATCATCTGGACACAGTCATCAGCAGCAAACATATCATCATCAACATCATCACCACTTGGAATCCATCATCATCGCCACCATCCTCATCATCGGGACACCATCATCACCATAATCAACATCATCATCGGACCACCATCATCAAAATCAGCATCACTTCGTCATCATCCTCATCAGCAACATCATCATTATCATCGGGACACCATCATCGTCATCATCACCACCCGCAACATCACCATCATCGGGACATCATCATCATCATCACCACCATCGTCATCAACAGCATCATCACCAACCTCATCACCATCATCGGAACACCATCATCGTTATCACCATCATCACCGAAATCATCTCATCATTCCATCATCATTAGCATAATCAGGGTCATCAACATCATCATCATCATCGGGGGCACCATCATCATCATCATCAGCAACATCCGCACCATCAACATCATCATCATCATCGAGAGAGACACCATCATCATCATCAAGAGCAACATCATCATCACCATCATCATCAGAAACGGGACACCATCATCGTCACCATCATCATCATCAGCATCATCATCGGGACACCATCATCATCATCGGAACACCACCACCACCGTTACCATTTCATCATCATCATGAACAACATCGTCATCATCATCAGGACACCATCGTCATCAGCATCAGCAACATCATCATCATCACATCATCATCATCATCATCGGGACACCATCATCATCGTCACCATCAACATCATCACCAACATCATCATCGGGCCACCATAATCAAAATCAGCATCATCACCTCATCATCATCATCATCAACATCATCATCATCGGGACACCATCATCGTCATCATCATCATCATCATCATTATCAACATCATGATCAGGATACCATCAGCATCATCAACAGCAACATCATCAACCGTATCATCATCATCATCATCATCATCATTTTCATCATCGGGACACCATTCACCATCCTCATCATCATAAACATCTTCATCACCACCACCTCATCATCAGCAACATCATCAGGAACATCCAGATCATCATCATAGGGACACCATCATCATCATCATCATCATCATCAGCAACATCAGCATCATCAACATCGTCATCACCATGGGGACACCATCATCATCATCACCACCGTGGCCATCATCAACATCATCGTCATCATCATCGACATCGTCATCGTCATCGTCATCATCATCATCATCATCATCATCATCATCATCATCATCATCATCATCATCATCATCGGGACACCGACGGGACACCGGCGGGACACCGGCGGGACACCGCGCGCCACTGGCCCCCGGACAGGGGGCGAGAGCCACATCTTGAAAACTACTCGCCCTCAATCCGTGAAACTCTTGCAAATGTTTAAAACGCATGTGCGCGGCGCTCAGGCGAGAGCCACATTTTGAAAACGACCCGCCCTCCATCTGTGAAACTGTTGCCAAATTTTTAGCCTCAGAATCGTACATGGTGAGAACGTCTCAGGCGAAACGCCCGGCCAGCTCCAAAAACTGGCCTCGGGGTGCGACACGGAAAAAATAGTAATAAGGAAAAGGAGTGGAGGAGGAGGAGGAGTAGGAGGAGGAGGAGGCGGAGGAGGAGAGGAGAAGGAGTGGAGGGAGGAGAGGAGGGAGGATACGGGAAGAGGGAGGAGGCGGGAGTAAGAGGAGGAGGACAAGGAGGTGGAGAAAGAGTCGGAAGGCGGGGAGCGGGACTCGGAGTGGAAGAAGTCAAAATGTCAGCGGGAGAAGGAGGAGGGCGGGTGGTGGTGGTGGTGATGACAACGACGACGACGACGATGACGATACTGATGCTGATGCTGATGATGATGATGATAATGATGTCGATGGTGGTGATGATGATGATGATGATGATGATGACGGTGATGATGATGATGATGATGATGATGATGATGATGATGATGATGATGTCGATGATGATGATGGTGATGATGATTATGATGATGATGATGATGATGATGATGATGATGATGATGATGATGATGATGATGATGATGATGATGATGATGATGATGATGATGATGATGGTGGCGGTGATGGTGACGATTACGATGATAGTGATAGTGATGATTATACTGGTAGTGATGATGACGGTGGTAGTGAAGACGGTGATGGTGCTTATGTTGATGCTGGTGATGCAGAGGAAGTGGGGGAGGAGAGTACGGAGGAGAGCAATGAGCGAAGAGAGAGAAAGAGGGCGAGAGACAGAGAGAGAGAAAGAGAGAGACGAAGAAGGCGGAGGAGGAGGAGGAGGAGGAGGAGGAGAAGAGGCAGGGGGATTAATGGAGGATCAGGCGGAAGAGGGGCTGATAGCAGCCGGTGAAAATCCGCCGGCCCCCTTGCGGGGCCATCAGGCTGCGAGGACTAGGTTCGCTGCTCCCTGCACCAGTTCCAGTTTCCAATGTTACAATACTGATTTCTGCTTCCGACTGTAGATTGTCAGTGTCCGCGCGAGGGGGGGGAGCCGAAAAGGACCCAGACTGCCACGCCCGAATCGTTTGCTCTGAATTTCTGGGGGGCGTGATGTACATAATCCCTCGCAGATTACACCGCATTCGCGCCCCCGAGGCGCAGATCCTTAGTAGATTACGCTGCGCTCGCGTCCCCGAAGCCACGACCCTTCGTAAAATACACCAAGCTCACGCTCCTGAGGCCACGATCCCCTATGAATCGCTCCACATTCTCGCCTCTGGGGCCACGATCCCCCGCAAATTACGCCACAGTCGCGCCCCCGAGGCTATGATCCCTTATAAGTTACACCACGTTCGCGCCCCCAAGGCCACGATTTTGTATAAATTACACAACCTTCGCGCCCCCAAGGCCACGATCCCAGGCAAATTGCGCCACATGAAGCCACGATCCCTTGTAAATCGAGCCGCAGTCGCGCCCACGAGGTCACGATCTCCTACACGAGGCACCAAGAGGCGCTCAAGACGCCCCCAAGAGGCCTCCAAGAAGCCTAAAAGATACCCCACGAAGCCCCAAGAGGCCCCCAAGAGGCGCCCAAACCGCCTCCAAGAGGCCCCCGAGAGGCTCCCCAGACACCCAAACACATGTACAAGAGGCCTCAGACCCACAACCCAAGCACGGTGGCGGGATGGGCCGAAGGCCGCTAAAGATTTTGGCATTTGCTTCTTCTCTGGATTTCGACGGCTCAAGACGGCGCAAGAGGTCCCCAAGATCGCCCAAGAGGCATCCAAGATGGCCCCATGACGGCCCAAAAGGCTCCCAAGACGGCCCCCAGAGGGCCCCAAAACGGCACAAGAGGCCTCCAAGACGCCCAAGATGGCTTCTAAGAGCCCCTGATATGTCCCAGGAGGGCCCCAAGACGATCCAGACAGGCCCCCAAGACGGCTTCCGACGGCGTCAGACAAGCCAGGAACACCCTAAGACGGCCAAAGATGCCTCCGAGAAGCCCCGAAGGCCCCCCAAGACCTCCCAGGAGGCCCCAGGAGTGCCCCAAGAGGCGCCCAAGAGGCCTCCTCCTCCTCTTTTTTCCTCATCCTCCCCCGCCTCCTCTTCTTGCTCCCCCATGCGTTCCCCGAAGTGTTTCCAAACCGACTCGGGGAACAACTGGCCCGATAGCTTGGCCAAGCTCTGGCCCAGCTGTCGGCCACAGAGGCGCTTCCAAAGGGGCAGGGGGCGGCGGTGATCCGCCGTAGGCGTCTTCGATAACGCCGATGACTCCTATCCGCTCCCGCATGCGGTTCCCAGATGCGCCAAGGCAGCGCCGAGACGCACCGGCGCGACTCTGTTATATCCCATTATGATAGAGAGGGGGCCGGCGGCAGGGGGCGAAGCCCTTACGGATAAAGAAGGCAGGAAAGAGGAATGAGGCGGAGACGGAAAAGAGTGAGGATAGAGAGAGAGAGAGAGAGAGACCGAGGAGGGAGGAGAGATCAGGAGGGATGGGGAGGAGGGCGAGCAGGAGGCAGATGTCTAGGGGAAGACGGGGGAGGAAGAAGGCAACGACGAGGAGGCCTGGAACAGCACCCTCTTCACGACGAACTTGCTCTCGTGAGCAGAGGCCTGCTTTTTCGACTCGGCCAGCCGCTTGCTCACGTCCGCGAGCTGTTTCTGCAGAGTCGTAACGGTCTCCCTGGCGCTGGGCTCCTCCAGAGGAAAATGACAGGGCGGGAATGCGGATCCGGGAGAAGGGTGGAGAGGTGGAGGTGAGCGGGGTTGCGCAAAAGGGTACGCGGCCTGCGTTTTTCCACACACGCACACGCACACGCACACGCAGACACACATACACACACACACACACACACACACACACACACACACACGCGTGCACGCACGCACGCACGCACTTACGTGCATCCACACACCCACCCACCCACACACACACAGGGACACACACACACACACACACACACACACACACGCGCACGCACGCACGCAAGCACGCACGCACGCACGAACGCGCACGCACGAACGCACGCACGAACGCGCACGCACACGCACACGCACGCACGCACGCACGCACGCACGCACGCACGCACGCACGCACGCACGCACGCACACACACACACACACACACACACACACACACACACACACACACACACACACACACACATACGCACATGCACAGACACACACACACACACACACGCACACACGCACACACGCACACACGCACACACGCACACGCACACGCACACGAACACGCACACGCACACGCACACGCACACGCACACGCGCGCACGCATGCGCACACCTCCCTCCGAAGCGCAAGTGGGATAAAGCCAGCGGTGACAAACCGACCAGGGGCACTGCCAAGATCATCACTCCACCTTTGCGGACACGTGCAGAATTCAGAAAGCGCCTGCGAGAGCCAGGCATTGCCGACCGCCGAGCCTTAGGATGGAGGCGATGCAGGAGGAGAAAGAGGAGGAGGAGGAGGAGGAGGAGGAGGAGGAGGAGGAGGAAGCGGAGGCGGAGGAGGAGGAGGCGGAGGAGGCGGAGGCGGAGGGGGAGGCTCCCGAGGAGGAGGAGAAGGAGGATCCGCGCGCATCAAGGGGGGCGGGCTGACGGCCGCCTCCCCAGCGCCCGCGGTCGCGGGCGCGCCGACAGGGGCCCTGCCGCCAGGCGAGGGCCCCTGGCCACGGGAGCCGCTCAAGGCAGGCTCCCGACGATGAGAACAGGGGCCCTGCCGCCAGGCAAGGGCCCCTGGCCACGGGAGCCAGGCTCCCGACGAGGAGACAGGGGCCCTGCTGCCTGGCAAGGGCCCCTGGCCACTGGAGCCCGCAGGCGACGACCTCCCGACCACGGGGGCCCCCAACTGGGCCAGGCCCCCGACCATGCAAGTAGGTACTCGCGCATCTGGGTGCAGACCATCACCATCAGCGCGAGCCAGCACCGCTGGAGGACAAACTTCCGTCCAGCATCTTCATTGAGACCACGACCTTCGCGGAGATCGTGGGCGCCAACCTCTTCTCCAGCCTCGACAGCACGGCCTTGCCTTTGCTGCCAGGGTGGCCGCACTCTTTCTTGAACGTGGAGGGCCTGGCTGCAGCTGAGGCGCCACACACCAGGCATGCAACCACCGCCATGTCCTTGACAAGCTCGGAGCTTCTCACAGGCGCCAGCTCCACAAGTACATGCTTCTTGTCCAACTGGGAATTCATCTCCAGCACCGTCGTGACGATGCTCCCTGGGCACTCCGATCTGCGGTCGTACCATCTGCACCTGGCACACCACTTGGCACCCTCATCGCCCCTGAGGTCACACAGCAGCTTGGTTGCCACAGGTTTGACGGCTGCCTTGGGCGCTGGCCTGTTGGGCTTCGCCGTGCGGTGTGCCGAGGAGGAGGCTCCCACGCAGGGCAACGCCACATGGAGGGAGGGCGAGGGAAAGATGGCCGACGGCAAATCCGAAGGCGGCGCGAGCACACGCACAGACACAAACGCTCACATACATGCGAATACGGCATCGGGGGCGGAGGAGGAGGAGGAGGAGGAGGAGGAGGAGGAGGAGGAGGAGAGGAGGCTCCCGAGGAGGAAGGAGGAGAGGAGGAGGAGGAGGAGGGGGAGGAGGAGGAGGAGGAGGGGGGGAGGAGGAGGAGGAGGAGGGGAAGGAGGAGGAGGAAGGGGAGGAGAGGGAGGGGGGAGGAGGAGCAGACCTAACTACTGGATCCTCTCGGGGGGCCGGGGCTCTCCGCGCCCGGTGTGCCGCAGGCCCAGGGAGGGGTCGGGCTCGGCGGGCGCGGGGCCGCAGGCCTCGCCGGGCGGCGCCACAGCGTGCCCGCGGCGCGGCGCGGCGGCCTCCCAGAGACTGCCGCCGGGTGCGGGAGCCGCAGGGATGGCGCCCTGGCGCGATCTCGGGTGGCCAGGACGAAGCAGCCACGGTGCTTTGGCACGGCTGGGGATCATCAGACGGCTGTCTTCCAGCGGAGCACTTCCCGCAATGAAACCGATGCGTCGAGACCTGAGCAGAGAGGGAACTTGAAGGGAGGCTGCATAGAAACGTCGTTGACACGTCTTGGACGTGCACTTCTCTTCCTCCTCCTCCTCCTCCTCCTCATCATCATCGTCATCGTCCTCAGCACCACCGCCATCACCACCACAACAACCACCATCATCATCGGCAGTATCAACGTCAGTATCAGCATCAGCACCAACATCAGCATCATAATCAGCACCAGCATCATACACATAATCATCACCATCGTCATCATCATAATCATCATTACCACACGCATCATCATAATTCTCATCATCAACATCATCATCACCATCATCGTCATCATCATCAACACCATAATCACAATCGTCATCATCGTCATCACCGTCATTATCATAACCATCATCAACATGATCGTCATCATCGTCTTCCTCAACGTCATCATCATCATCATCATCAGCATCATCATCATCATCATCATCATCATCATTCTCATCATCATCTTCATCATCATCATCATCATCATCATCATCATAGACATCATTATCGTCGTCATCGTCATCATCATCATCATCGTCATCAGCATCATCATTTTCAACATCACCGTCATAGACATCATCATTAGCATCACCGTCTTCACCATCATCATCACCATCACCAGCGCATCATCATCATCACAATAATCCTCATCCTCAGCATCATCATCATCGTCGCCGTCATGGTAATGCTCGTCATCATTACGTAGTAGTAGAAGTATCATCATCATCGCCATCATCGTCAACATCATGGTCATCACATCATCATCATCATCATCATCATCGTCCTCGTCAATATCATGATCATCATCGTCACCATCATCATCTCGCCATCACCATCGGCATCATCACAATCAGCATCGTCATCACCATCATAACCATCATGACCATCATCATCATCATCATCATCATCATCATCATCATCATCATTAGCGTCGTCATCGTTATCGTCATCGTCATCGTCATCATCACATCACCTGGGTCATCGTCATCATCATCGCCACTACCATCATCATCACTATCATATCATCATCGCCACGATCACAACCATCGCCATCATCATCATCGTCGTCATCCTCAACATCATAATCGGCATCAGGTTCATCATCACCATCATCATGAGCATCGTCATAATCATCATTCTCGTCGCCATCATCACTATCATCACCACCACCACCATTATCATCATCACCCCTCCCTCCCTCCCTCCCCCCATTCATCCATCCCCATGCTCCACCATCCCTTCTGCCTGCTCCGCCCTTATGCTAAACTTTCTCCGTGATCAACTTCCCCCGTACTCCCTCGCTTTCTCCGTCTCCTTCGCTTCTCGCTGCCGGGCCGCCAGGAAGTTCCGGGCGCTGTCGGCGCTGTTCTGCGCGGCCTTCACCGCGGCGACCAGCTTCGCGCAGGCCTCCCCAAGCAGGAGGATGAGCAGGAGGAGGGCGAGGGAGGGCGAGGGCGAGGAGGAAGCGTGTGGACACCTCAGGTAGTACCTCATATAAGAAAACGAAGAGCAGCAGGAAGAGCAAGACGACGAGGGTCGATCAGATCTGTCTATTGGCTACTACTGCGCAAGGGGGTAAGGGAGGAAAGGGCCCGAGGGAGACGAGGAGGGAGCAGGAGGAGGAGAAGAGAAGAGAAGAGAAGAGAAGAGAAAAGAAGAAAAAGGGAGGAAGACGAATACCAGGAGTTGTGGGAGAAGGAGGAGAGGGAGAAGGAAAACGAGGCTGAGAGGGAGCGAAGAAGAGAAAGCAGAGGTCAGGAAGAGGAGGGATGATGAGGAGGATGAGGAGGGCGAGAAAAATGGAGGCAGAGACGGTAATCCAGAAACAGCAGGAGCATGAGGAGCATGAGCTGTTCAAGGCAGGAGGGGGAGGAGGAGGAGGAGGAGGAGGAGGAGGAGGAGGAGGAGGAGGAGGAGGAGAAGAGAGAGGACCAGGAGGATTGGCCAAGGACCAGGAGGATTGAGAGAGACAGCCACGAGGGAGGCAGAGGCAGCAGGAACGGGAAAACATGCAGGGACAACAGGGACAGCGGGAGGAAAAGGAGGAGCAGGATGATGATGAGGCGACGGATGCCTAGAGGAGAAACAATCCAATGAGGAGGAAGATCATGGGAAGGAGGAAGAGGAGGCGAGGAGGAGACAAGGCGACGATTACGACATCACGCCAGAGGAGGAGGAGGAGGAGAAGGAGGAGGAGGGGGAGGAGGAGGAGGAGGAGGAGGAGGAGCCCAGTTGGGAGAAGGTTGACGCGCGGGCCTCCTCGGCGGCCTCCCCAGACAGCGTGTCGGCGTCCTCCTCGGAGCGGCTGGAAGTATATCCTCCTCCTACTCCTTCTCCTCCACCTTCTCCTCCTCCCCACTCCTCGTCCTCCTCCGCCTCTTCCTCCTTCTCCTCCCCGTCCTCCTCCCTCCTCACCTCCCTCCTCCTCCTCCTCCTCCTCTTCCTCCTCCTCCTTCCCCCTCCTCCTCCCTCCTCCCTCCTCCTCCTCTTCCTCCTCCTTCTCCTGCGCCTCCTCCTCTTCCTCCTCCTCCTCCTCATCATCATCATCCTCATCCTCATCGTCATCATCATCAGAAGCAGCATCCTCATGACCAGCAGCAACCGCATCATCATCATCATCATCATCATCATCATCATCATCATCATCATCATCATCATCATCATCATCATCATCATCATCATCAGCGTCATCAGCGTCATCAGCGTCATCATCAGCAGCAGCATTATCATCATCGTCATCGCCATCATCACCATCATCACCATCCTAATCATCAATCGTCATCAGTCGTCACCAGTCATCATCATCATCAGCATCATCATCATCAGCCTCATGATCAGCATCACCATCATCAGCCTCAGCATCAGCATTATCATCATTATCATCATCATCATCATCATCATCATCATCATCATCATCATCATCATCATCATCATCAACGTCATCATCATCATCATCATCAACAGCACCCTCATTACCAGCATCATCACCACCGGCAGCATAATCATCAGCATCACCATCATCAGCATCAACATCATCAGCATCAGCATCATCCGCATCATGCATCATCGTTCCTCCTCCCCCTCCTCCCTCCTCCCTCTTTCACTTTTCATCATCCAGCATCCCCATTGCCACCCCGATGCGCAACACACAGCTCCCCACGTTCCTCTCTCCTGCGCCTCCACCCACTCGCTTCCACCTGCTGCACCTACTGCCGTTCCTCCGCGTCCACTTCCAGATCCTCTTCCACTTCCTCCTAATGCCGCTCATTCTCGTAATCCTCCTGTTCCGCTGCTGTTCCTGTTGAATGTATTCCTTATGCTGTTCCTCACTCCTCCCGTCTCCTCCCTCCCTCCTTCCTCCTCGCTCCTCCTCGCTCCTCCTCCTCGCTCCTCGCTCCTCGCTCCTCCTCCTCCTCCTCCTCCTCCTCCTCCTCCTCCTCCTCCTCCGTCTTCTCATCCTCCTCCCCCGCCTCATCCCTCCCTCCCTCCCTCCCTCGCTCCTTCCCGTCTCCTCCTCCTCTTCCTCCTCGCTCCTCCAGCTCCTCCGCATCCTCCTCCCTCCGCCGCCTTGCCCTACTCCTTATTTTCCGCCTCCTCCTTCTCCTCTCTCCTCCTCCTCCTCCTCCTCCCCCCTCCTCCTCCCCCCTCCTCCTCCTCTCCTCCTCCTCCTCCTCCTCCTCCTCCTCCTCCTCCTCCTCCTCCTCCTCCTCCTCCGTCTCCTCCTCCTCCTCCTCCTCCTCCTCCTCCTCCTCCTCCCCCGTCACTTCTGCTTACTACTTCTGCTCTTCACCTCCTCCTCCTCCAACTCCTCCTCTTCCCCTTCTCCTTATCCTCCTTCCTCGCCGATATGTTCCTGTCCCTTCTCCCTCCTAAGCATCCTTCCCCGCCCCGCCCAAACCCACCTCCCTCCTCTTGCAACCGCATCATGATTCTCCTCCTCTTCCTCCCGATCTCCCAGTCTCGTTTGTTTGTCACCCTCCCTCCTTCTCATCCCCTATCCCTCATGCCCTCCGTCGTCCCTCGTGCCTCCGCGTCCTCCGCATAATCATCACCATCAGCAACAGCAGCAGCAGCGGCAGCATCATCACCATCAGCATCAGAGGCAGCATAATCACCAACAGCACTCTCCTCCTCCTCCTCCTCCTCCTCTTCCTCCTCCTCTTCCTCCTCCTCCCCATTGTCCTCCTCCACCACCTCCTCCTCCTCCTTCCCCCTCCTCCTCATCCTCCTGCTCCTCCTCATCCTCCTCTTGATCACCTCTGTTCCTCTACAGCAGCATCATCATCATCATCATCATCATCATCATCATCATCATCATCATCATCATCATCATCAGCATCATCATCATCGTCGTTGCCATCATCCTCATCATCATCATCAACATCATCAACATCAGCACCATCATCATCACATCATCATCATCACGACCATCAACATCATCAGCATCATCATCATCGGCATCATCATCCGCATCATCATCAATATCAGCATCAGCATCATCATCAGCATCCGCATCATCATCATCATCCCCATATTCCTCACCATCAGCATCATCATCATCAACATCACCAGCCATCGTCATCACCATGATCATTCTCATCAACATCATCAACACCATCATCATCATCAACACCATCAACATAATCAACGCCATCATCAGTCATCATCATCATCATCATCCTCATCAGCACCACCATCAACACCATCGGCATCAACACCATCAACTCCTCCTCCTCATCCTCATCCTCCTCTTGATCGTCTCTGTTCCTCTACATCATCATCATCACCATCATCAGCATCATCATCATCATGATCATCATGATCATCATCATCATCATCATCCGCATCTACAGCAGGTTCGTGTCGTGTCGACCCCGGCGTTGGTTTCTGACCCCGCGGGGATCGTTCAACCTTGAACGATCGGCCGTTTCAGCAACGTCCGATCGTTCAACGTCGACCGATTCTGGGCCTCCGCCGGCGTTCAACGTTGAACGCCGGCGTCGGGGTCGCCGCCGGTCGACACGACGCGAACCTACCGTACATCTGCATCATCATCATCATCATCATCATCATCATCATCATCATCATCATCATCATCATCATCATCGTCAGCATCATCATCATCATCATCATCATCATCATCATCGCCATCATCATCATCGGCATCATCACCATCATCAACATCATCATCAGCATCATCATGGTCGTCATCATCACCAGCATCATCCTCATCGTAAGCATCATCAACATCATCTGCAGCAGCATCATCATCAGCACCACCATCCTCCCCCTCATCATCATCAATTTCATCATCATCGTGACCAGCATCGTCATCACCATCACCACCATAATCATCAGCATCCTCATTACCATCGTCATAATCATCAGCATCCTCATCATCATCATCCTCATCATCATCATCAGCATCATCATTGTCACCATCATCATGACCATTCATGTCATCATCATCACCATCACCATCATCATCATCATCATCATCATCATCATCATCATCAGCAGCATCGTCATCGTCATCAGCATCATCAGCATCATCATCCTCCTCATCATCCTACTAATCATTGTCCTCCTCATATCCTCCCTGCTCATCATAAGCATTATCATCATCATCCCCTCCTTCTCCTCCTCAGTCGTATTTTCTCAGACTCCCGCCACCCACGCCTCAGACAGAACCCTCTGCGAGGCCAATGCCTTCCGCCCTCCGCGGGGCCAACGTGGGGGTGCCTTCCAGCCGCCGGTCCTTGGATAGGGGCTCAATGGCCTCTGCGAGCTTCTTGACCTCCTCGTCGGCCTTCTCGACCTTGTCGCAGGGCGCAGGGGGGGCAGCAAAGGGCTCACATCGCTGAGTTCCTCTTCTTCCTCTTCTTCCTCCTCTTTTTATTCTTCCTCCTCCTCGTCCTCCTCCTCGTCCTCCTCCTCGTCCTCCTCCTCTTCCTCCCGCTCCCTCGCCTCCTCCTCCTCCCCCTCCTCCTCGCCTCCTCCTCCTCCTCCTCCTCCTGCTCCTCCTCCTCCTCCTCTTCCTCGCCCTCCTCCTCCTCCTCCTCCTTCTCCTGCTCCTCCTCCCATCGACCTCCTCGTCCTCCTCCTCCTCCTCCGCCTCCTCCTCCTCCTCCTTCTCCTCGTCCTCCTCATCATCCCAGCACGCTTCGATCTTCGATCCTGCGAATCAGCTCACGCAGCTGACTTCCATGGCGCCTCCTGCGGAGCCAACGTATCGAGGAGAGCGCCTGGCTGCGGAGCCGAAGCCAGCTGCATGCAGCAGAGCTGGCTTCCCCGTCGCCTCCCAGCGCTGGAGAGCCAGTGTATCGAGGGAAGCGGTCGGCGGGGAAGCCGAAATCAGCTACGTGCAGCAGGTTTCGCACTCTCTGATGGGGGACGTTAGGGGGGGGACTGGCTTAGGGGGAGAACATCGAGCTACAATCGGCGATACATCGCAGATAGATCGGCGATAGGCCTCCGAGCCAACATGATGCGTAGCCTAGCCTATCCCGTCCTGCAACGTTGCCCTCGGTTCCCCTTTCCCAATCATCGCCACCCCCCGCTTCACCCGACCCGAACCTTGTCCCCGGCCTCCTGGAGCTGCACGGACTTCTTCCGGCCTTCGGTCTCCTTGCGGAACTGGGACAGCTTCGACGCGGCGCTGTTGATGCGCTCCGTGAGCTTGGTGAACTCCTCCACCGCCGGCTTGGTGGCGGCTTCGGCGAACTTCTTGACCTCGAGGCTCTTGGCGGCGATGTAGTTACGTGCGTCGGTCACGTTCTTGGAGACGTCCGTCGCAACCTTCGTCGCCGCCACCGTCGGGCCAGCACGCGGAACCGAACACACAGCAGAACAAGAGACTGCTGCGACGGCGTCGGCACGCCGGGCAGCTCGGGACAGCCCTCGTGAACGGGGCCGGCGGAGGGAGCGCGGCAAGCGCCGAGCAGCTCGGGACAGCCCTCGTGAACGGGGCCGGCGGAGGGAGCGCGGCAAGCGCCCGCGCGCCAGCGCACGGGCCCGAGGAGCTGGGATCGGTCCTGGTGCGCGGCCGACCCGAAGGACGCCAGCGACGGGGCACGCGGACCGAGCAGGGGGGCGGCCTGGGGACCAGGGCCGCACGCCCTGACTCCAGATCCGCCCTACTTTGGGCAATTTCGTAAGTAGGGCCTGGAACTTCCGCCTCACTTTTCGAGCCCCGCTGATGCCAATTTCCGCCTTACTGTTCTGCTGCTGCTTCCGCCCTCCTTTTGTGGATTCCCGCCCTACTTTATGTCGGGTTTCCGACGCAAGTTTAATCGGCGTTGGACAAACCTCCCTTTCGTAAACCTCCCCTCAGTGAAAACGACCTTGGGCCGAAATCGACGGACCTGGACCCGCAAAAATGACGGCCGCGACGCCCTCTCGCGAACCGAAAACGGCCAATTCCTTAATCGACGTGTCAAGGTAGGAGGTCTGTCCACCTCCGATTTCAGTTGGGGAAACAGCCAAAGTAGGGCGGATCCGGAGCCAGGGCGAGCCACATCGCCGGTCGGAGGCCGCGCCGCCAAAACGGAGGGGACAGCGGGCGGGCTGTGCCTGGGCTCTGGTGCGGTGCCCGCAGGAGGAGGAGGAGGAGGAGGAGGAGGAGGAGGAGGAGGAGGAGGAGGAGGAGGAGGGGAAGGGGGGGATGGGGGGGGAGGAGGAGGATGAGAGGGTGGAGGGGGGGGGGAGGGGCAGTATGGAAGAGGCGAGGGAGGGAAGGAGCCTCCTCGCGGCTGCGCTCTCATTCTGCGCCGCGCACCACCACTAGCAAAACCAGTTGCCACCATCACCATCATCGTCGTAACCATCACCATCATCATGTCACCATCACCATCATCGTAACCATCGCATCACCGTTGCCATCGTCACCATCGCCGCCAGCGTCGTCACCATCGTCGCATGTCACCTTCTCTGACTCTGTGATGGTATCCTGGGCCTCCTTCAAGGGCAACACCTCGAGCCCCTTCAAAAAGGGGAGTTCTGCCGCGTTAACCTTGTCTATGCCAGCCTCGGGGGGGGAAGGGTTAGGCGACGACAGCGAGGGAGAGGAAGAAAAGAAGGAGGAGGAGGAAATGGAGCAGCTGGAAGAGGATGATGAGCAGACAGATATGAAGCTGAGGAAGGGGGAGGAACGAGGAGGGAGGAGGAGCGAGAGGGAGGGGATGGAGCTGGACGGCATGAGGCCAGGGGGAGGGAGGGAGAACACATAATGATGGGGAGGATGAAGAGGAGACAAGGGGAAGATGCAGGATGCAGACGGGAGGATGACGAACTGAGGAGGAAGGAATGAAACGTGGAGGGGGGGGAATGACGGGTAAAGGGAGGAGAATGGGAGGAGGGAGGAGGGAGCAGCAATGATGGAACTAAAAGGTAGAAGAGGCAGATGAGGAGACGGGGGTATGATCAGGATGAAGGAGTGCAAGGGAACTGGGCGGACGATGAGGAGGAGGATGCAGAGGATAAGTGAGAGAGGGAGTCCAGGAGGAGGGACAACACCTGGCACACTGACATGCGGATTGGTTGAGACGCCATGGAAGTATGCTGTTGATGCGGCGGCAGCGGGTACCGCCACCAATTACATATCAAACATACCTAGCACAAACGAGCGCATGCGAACGCGGTGCTACAGTTGAACCCGCGGAGGCAGGTTTATACTCAAGGCGTCGTAGCACACGCACTCGGGCAAAGAACGGGGAGGACAGAGGCGGGAGATGGGAGCAGCGAGGAGGGGGATGGAAGAGGGATGGCACGTATAAGTAGGGGGCGGCGAAGGCACGAGGACGGAGAGAGGAAGGACACACGAGCGGGGAGGAGGGAAGAAGCCGAGCAAAAGAGGAGGAGGACAAAGAGGCGGGAGAGAAGGAGACGGAGGAGGAGAGAGACGGATGATCAGAGCGATGATGTAAAGCAGCGCGCAGCGAGGATGGTTGAACACATGACCCATGGGAGGAGAAGGGAGATGATGGATGACGAGAGGTGGAGGCGGGACAGGAGCAGGGAGGGGGGATCAAGTAGAAGGAGCAGGAGGATGAGGAGGACGACGAGGAGTATCTTGACGATACGGAGGCAGAAACGGAGAACTGGGAGGAGGAGGGGAAAGTGGAGGATAATAAGGAGGACGAGGAGGAGGAGGAGGAGGAGGAGGAGGAGGAGGAAGGGGAGAATGAGGAGGAAGAGGAAGGCAGGACGACGACGAGAACGAGAACCGACTGCGAGGCGGAGGAAGGGGAATAAGGGATGAAAGCGCGGGGGGGGGGACGAAGATCTTCCCGCTGCCCCCCCTCGCCTCGATCTCGACTGTCTTGGCCGTGGCCTCTTTGACGTAGCCCTCGCTCACGACCCGCTCACGCTGGTCCTCAGGGGCTCAGAACAACGCTCAGGGCTTGGGAGGATGTGCGGAAGGGAAGGAGGGGACGAGTGAGGATCGAGGATCGAGGATCGAGGATTGAGGATCGAGGAAGGAGGGGAAGAGTGAGGATCGAGGATTGGGGCGTGACGGGTGAGGAACGGGCTACGTGAGGTGGACATGGGAGGGGGGCGGGGGCGGGAGAGGGGAAGCGAAAAGGGAAGGAGCGGAAGGGGGGCAGGTAGAGAACAGGAGAGGGAGGGGAAAGGGGGCAGGGAGGGATGGGAGGGCAGTTAGGGAACACGAGGTGCGACGGGGGTGGGAGAGGCGAAATCAGTACGAGAGAGGGAAGGGGAGAGGGGGGAAGGGGGGAGCGGAGCAGCACTGGAAGGCGGGACGTAAAGGGTGGGAGCGGTGGGCGAAGGGGGGGGGGTCAGAGGAGGAAGGCGAGAGGTACCCACCCACCCCTCCTATCCCCTCTTCCCCTTCTCCTCCTCCTCCTCCCCCTCCTCCTCCTCCTCCTCCTCCTCTCCTACTCCTTCTTCTCCTCCTCCTCCTCCTCCTCCTCCTCATCCTCATCCTCCTCCTCCTCTTCCTCCTCCTCCTCGTTCTCCTCCTCCTCCTCCCCCTCCTCCCTCCTCCTCCTCCTCCTCCTCCTCCTCCTCTCTTCTTCCTCCTCCTCCTCCTCCTCCTCCTCCTCCCTCCTCCTCCTACTCCTCCTCCTCCTCCCTCCTCCTCCTCCTGCTTCTTCCTCCTCCACCTCCTCCTCCTCCTTCTCCTCCTCTTCCTCCTAATCCTCCTCCTTCAACCGTGTCCGCGTCGAGCTCGCCGCCGCTGGGCCCCCTGGCACGCGGCGGGCCTCCGCTGGCGGCGGCGACGGATCGCCGCGCAGCGCTGGCTGCGGCCCGCGGGGCCGCGCTGGCGGTGCATGACGCTGCTGGCCTGGCGCGGGGTGCGGCGGCGGCTCGGCTGCTGCGCTCCGCGGAGGGCATCGTGCGTGCCGCGGCGGCGATGTTTGAGGCCGAGTTTCGGGCTGCACGTGCCGCGGCTGCAGATCGTGATGGTGATGGCGGTGACGGAGGCCCGGGCGTGCCACCTCGCGCTCCAGAGGCGGACGCCCCGCCTGGTGGTCAGGGGCCACGGCGGAGGCGACGTCGCGCTTGGCGCCGCCGAGCTCGCGGAGCGCAGGACGGGCCCATGGTGCTCAGTTCTCGACAACGCTGCTGGTGCAGCTAGCGGCGGTGGTCTGGGGGTGGACGGCGGCAGCGACCAAGAGGACGACGCCTGGGCGGACACGGTGGTATCGCGCCCTGCGCCCTCGGCCGCAGCGCCTGCTGCGCTGCCTGGCGCCGCCGCTGGGGCGCCCCCCAGTCGTGAGTCGCCTGGAGCTTCGCTCGGCGGTGAGGCGGGGAGCGCCGAGGCGTCCTGGCCCCTCGGCCCTGCGGCGCCTGCTGCTGCTCCTGGCGGAGTCGGCTGCCTGCTCGAGGAGCTCATGGCCGCCAGCTCCATGGAGGCCGCCTCCGACTTCCTCCTCCGCCGCTGCGGCGGCGACGAGGACCGCATGCGCGACTTCGTTGCGCTGATGGCCCCGGGGACCGGGGTGGGGTTCACTGGCCGCGGGAGCAGGTGGTACGCAGTTGTCCTGAGCTGTGCGCACTGGGCCGACTCCTTCGGCCACTTCATGGGCCTCTTCTGAGGCGGCCCGCAGGCGCGGACGGCACCGTCCCGCCAGTGACTCGCCCCTCCTCCTCCTCCTCCTCCTCCTCCTCCTCCTCCTCCTCCTCCTCCTTCTTCTCCCCCTCCCCAAATCGACTCCACTCTTCGCCCAGTCAGCACGCTGGAGCCAACGTCTAAGGCAGGAAAGGGTGGAGGCGAAGACCCCAGCAGTGGGAGCCCCAGACTCGGGGCGCGTGGAGCAGTTGCCCCCTCGCACGTGGAGTGGCTGCCGCCGCGTGCCCTGCCCCTTGCGGGGGGGGGGCAACAAAACGGGCACAACATGAACCCATGCCTGCCGTGTCGCCTCATCCGTGCAAAAAGAAAACGACGCTCGCCCGAGACCGTCCCGCGAAAGCACGTGCGACCCGCAGGCACGCCTCCTCCTCCTCCTCCTCCTCCCTCCCTCCTCCCTCCCCCCCTCCCTCCTCCTCCTCCCCCTCCCCCTCTCCCACCCACTCATTCCGCTCCCCCTCCCCTCCTCCCTCCCCTCCCCTCCCCCTCCCCCTCCTCCTCCTCCTCCCCTCCTCCTCCTCTCCTCCTCCTCCTCCTCCTCCTCCACTCCTCCTCCTCCTCCTCCTCCTCCTCCTCCTCCTCCTCCTCCTCCTCCTCCTCCTCCTCCTCCTCTCCTCCTCCTCCTCCTCCTGCTCCTCCTCCTCCTCCGCCTCCTCCTCCTCCTCCTCCTCCTCCTCCTCCTTCTCCCTCCTTTCCTCCCCCTCCTCCCTCCTCCTCCTCCTCCTCCTCCTCCTCCTCCTCCTCCTCCTCCTCCTCCTCCTCCCCGGCCTCCCAGGCCTCTTCCGTAGCCATTTTGGCTCAAGATAGCCATTTCGGCCCAGGAAGTTCTGGGTTTGCAACGGCCGTCTTCGAAGTGGCAGTCGCCGTGGCGGGTCTTTCTGGCTCGGTACGCAGGTCGAGGGACCTTTTCCCTCCAGCTATCCACGACGCCTCATCGGCGGGTCCCATGGCCAAGGACGATGAGGCGGTGCTCCCTGGTCCGAGGCAGCCCTGCTGGGGCTGCCCCCACTGCGGGCGCAACCAGAACTGGGCATGCCGTGTCCGCTGCGTCTGCGGCAAGGCAGCACCCCAGTCAGTCATCCACCGCGCCAAGGAGAACGCCAAGAAGTCCAGCCCTGCAGATGGGCCTCGTCATTCTGGTCCTCGCGGTGCATGGGCGCGTGGTCCACCGGCAGTCAAGGCAGGTGGGAACTCATCCAAGATCGAGCAGCAGCTGGCCAACCTGGCGAACAGGTCGAGCAGCTCACCAAGGGCGCAGGAGCCAATGCGGGAAGTGCGCGCGCAGGGGGCGCAGGCACTGGTGCTGCCCGCAAGCCTGATCCCAAGCCCGATGCTGAAGAAGGTGATGGTGTGGTGGGCACGGAGCTCGTCGCTCTTCGCGCCAAGGCTGACGCCACGGAGGAGGCGCTCGCCATCATCAAGAAGTGCCCTGAGCTGGGCTCCTCGGCCACCCAGGCCCAGATGGAGTCCGAGCTGGCTGCTGTGCGCAAGTCGATCACGGAGCGCAAGCCTGCAGTCACGAGGCACACCACCCTTGGCCACAAGTTGGCCAAGCGCCAGCAGCAGCTGGCCAAGCTTGAAGAAGAAGCTGCTGAACATCTTCAGGCCATCAAGGACGCTCAGGAGGCTTTGGCGCAGGCTCGCGACAAGATCCAGGCGGTCAAGGTCGAGATCGCAGCGTTCCAGGTGGAGCTCCGCAGCACGTTGCAGCAGGTGGCCCCGTCCCAGGAGACCGCGCCCTGCACGCAGCTGTCGCCCGAGGCGCTCGAGCATGCGCCGCCCGAGGTGCAGCAGTTGGTGGCCTCACCGTCGTTCGCCGAGTACCAGGAGCTGCTGGCGGCACAGGCGGCACAGGTCAAGGCCAACACACCTCCCTCAACCCCCACTCCTGCTGAAGGTACCCCTGGGGGCCCAGGTGCTCCAAAGCAAGAACCAGGGGGTGACTCTATTCCAGTTCCAGGGGATGATGAAATGGACGTCGACCTGGACGATCTCGATTCTGAGGACATCTCGAAGCTTCTGGCAGTCGCTAGGAAGGATGGCGAGGAGCATTCAGAGGAGTTTAGAGCACTTCTGCGCACAATGGGGGTCAAGGCCAAGAAACAAAAGTGTGGGTGACACTATGTTCGGCATCACTGGTCCTCTGCTTTCGGAGATCCCGCTCTCTACATCAGGTCGGCCAGTGCCAGCCCTGAGAGGGGGCCCCAAGAGTGTGCAGAATAGTTCTTTTTATATTGAGTCTTTCAACGGTTCGTGCTGGAAGACACTTCGACGCCGTCTCGCTGAGACGGATGCAGTGGTACTCTGTGCCCAGGAGCTGGGCATCAGTGACGATTTTCTAGGGCAGGCCACCAGCGCGGCCCGTGGTCTCGGCTGGCACGCTCTCCTTCCCCCTGCTCGACTCAACCCTGAGACTGGAAAGTTATCTAGTGGAGTGGCGTATTCGCTCGGTTGGCGGTGGGACTCAGGTGGCCCACTGAAAGGGGAGGTGATGGTTGCATCGTGGCCCATCGTGCTATCAAGGTTCTCCTGGATTTCCCTGGATGGCCCACGGTATCGCCCTACTCGGTTGACCTTCGTTCGGCGGAAGGCCTCAGTGAGGCCAACCTCAACATCCTGAAGGCTCTTGGAAGGTCAGTCTTGGACTCGGAGAACGCCATCATCGGAGGGGATTGGAATCTATCGCCACAAGTTCTTGAGAGGCTGGTTTTCCCCGTCGATTAGGAATGGTGATCGTCGCCCCGACGATGCCCACGTGGAGGTCTCCAGCCTCCAGCAGCACCATCGATTTTTCCTGCTGGGCCCTGGGATGGCCAGACTGATTGACGGCGTCGCAGTCGACACCAAGTGGGAGGTCAAGCCGCACCGCCCAGTACGTTTGAAGATCAAGGCAGAGGCCCTGTCCCTCAGGCAGCTCATCGATCGATCTCATCAGAAGCTTCCTCATGATCCTCCGTATGGTCCCACACCCCGTCCTGCAGAATAACGACATGCACTAGCACACGCTGCTCAAGCTATTGCTCACGCTTCTCTCTCCTCGGCCTGCCACGCTTGGAGAGTGCTGTCGAAGGCTTGGGGCCACTTCGTTGACGTTGCCGAAGTGGAGCTATGCAGTGTTCTGGGAATTGAACCACGGGAACTAGGAGAGAGGAGCAGGACGATCAAGGCATCTGGGGCTTCAGTTTTCTATCGGCCGAAGGACCCAGATGCTAGGCTCCAGGTCATCGCAGGTTGGAAGTGGCTGTTTAACGCGTTCACTGAGTTGTTTTTAAAAAAAAAAAAAAAAAAAATCTTTTTTTACGGCGGCCCAGTCGGACGAGTTAGATGAGCGCACGTGCCTACACCTCCAGGTAGCCTTGCAGCACGGCTGTGCGGGAGAAGGTCAGTGTGCCAGGCTTGATGCTTCCTTGCGCGTCATGCGTGAGATTGCTCTCCTCTGGCGCCCCGACCCCTCGGCCCAGCAGTCATGGTGTGAGCGTTCACAACCATTCCTGCAAGATATTCAAGCTGATTTTGATGAGGCTGTAGCTGAAGGAGAGCGGGTTGCAAGGGAATCTTGGGACACCTGGACCACTCAAGCTCTACAAGGCTCCGCAAGGCTCATGCACAGGGTCACCAGAGCTCAGAAGGTTTGGGCCCCCACGGTTGTGCAAAGCTCCCCTGGTATATTCACTTCGGACCCGAATAGCCTCCTCATGGACGAGACGGTAAAGTTAGGTGAGTACGGGAATGCTAGTCTAAGTCCGCCAACAGCGCGGGTCCCAAATCGTGAATGCTTCCCGCGAGCTACACCGATGGAGCTCCGCGCCGCGGCGAAGTCCTTCAGCAGGCACACCTCCCAGTCGCTGGACGGCTTCCACCCGCGTCACTGTGCCTGCCTCAGCGACATGGGGCTGGAGGTCCTGGCGCCACTCTTTGAGGCTGTGGAACGGATAGGAATTTTGTCCGCCCCAACTGCTGTGGATGCTGATGCCCCTCTTGGAGAAGCCGAAGGGAGGTTTACGGCCCATCCTGCTCCTGGGGTCGCCCGTGCGCCTGTGGGAGAGGCTCCGACGGGGCCACGCTGATGAGTTCTTGGAGCGGGCCCAACGGCCTTACTGGTCTTTCGGGAATGGAACTAGTTCGGGGGTTGCCATCTGGAAACAAAGCGTCCTCGCGGAACAGGCTTCTTCGACTGGGAAGGCTACAGCAGGTTTCATTTCGGATGGTACGAAATACTATGAGTCGTTAGCCTGGCTCCGAGATCGAGCCGTCTACTGGGGCATCCCCTTGGTCCTCATCAAGACCCTCTACAATCTATGGCGAGGTCCCCGTGTACTCCGATTGGGCCCCGGCTGCTCCCCTCTGGTGCTCTTTGCGGGCTCAGGCCTTCCTGCGGGGGACATCTTTAACGACGTCTTCGTTCAAGCATATGCTATGTACGATTTCGACCAGTTCTCTCTCCGAAATCCACAGGTATCGCTAGGCTCCTACATAGATGATGACACGGTAGTCGCGCATGGAGACGAGGACGAGATAGTGGCGGACCGAACCAAGGCAGGCCACGACTTGAAAGCGATTTTTCGGAACGGCTGAACGTCCACCTAGCGGAGGACCAGGCCGTGACTTTCGCATATTCGCAGAGACTGGCGACGAGGCTCTCCAGGAGGCTGCAAGTGGCATGTCCGTCGGCGGCCTCGAATGCAGTAGTATCTTTTGGGACAGATTTAGCCCCAGGCCAGAGGAGGGGATGCAGAGGAGGACTACACAAGCGTCACCAACGATTACGAGCTATGCGTAAAACGCACCGTTTTTTGTCATTCTACCGCAAACGATTGTCACGGGACAAGTCCAGAATGTCTAAGATTTATGTTGCTGGGGTTCGTCCTGCAGCGGGCTACGGAGCCATGGTTCTCGGCTTTGCGGATGGCGAACTACGGGCACTTCAGAATACTTCAATGGCGGGACGCAGTCCAGCACACAAAGGTGCCCCCCTCACTGCTAAGTTGGTCTTGCACGGTGACCCAGCGTGGAAGCAGGCGGTTGCGCCAGCGGCCCAATGGGCCCCGAGCATCTGGAGGTCCATTACCCAGCCGCGTTCACCGCCCTTATCGTTTCGGGAACGCATCCAGATATGGCGGGACACGGTGGAAGCTCAACCCCTTGTTCTTGAACCTTCTGGCTGGAAGCTATCTCGGGGACCCATACACCGCATGCTGTTGAGCCTACGCAGAATAGGGTTGACAGCCACAAGTTTCACAGTGTGGCACGACGACCGAGGGTACGTAATCGATCTCCTCTACACGGCGCCTGCACTGGTCAATAAGCTGCTGCAGGAGGGAGTTCAGAGATCACATGAGCGTCGTATGGCGCAGGCTTTGCCAGAGTTCAGCGCTGACAGAGTTGCTTCGGACCCGCTCCAAAGAATGATGCGGTCCAAGCGCACCTCCCCTCGTGAAAAATACTGGCTGAGTGCAGTTTTCCCTGGGGCCTGTTGGACGGGAGATAGGCTGAGATCCTCGGGGTACGTTCACGACGGTTTGTGTCCGCTTTGTCGCCAGCCTGACTCCCTGGTCCACAGACAGTTTTTCTGTGATAGCCCCGAGCCCCGAGCGGCTAGGCGAGAGCACCTGTCTGAAGGAGAAATCGCAGAGGCGAGAGCGGCTGCGCCCGACAGACTGCTTTTCTGGTCTCGGTTGATAATGGCTCAGCCCACTCCCCCTCCTCCTTGTCTGGACCTTGACCCCGTCATCCAGGGACCTGAGGGAGAGCCATTAACGATCGATGAGTTTTGTAGACGGACCCTCGACACGGAGATCGTCGTGGGTGGGTCGGCCACCACTGGAGTTTTTCGAGAGCTCAATCGGGCCACCTATGCTGCTGTTTTCCTAGCCCCTGGCACGGACTACATAGTAAAAGCTCGCACTCCCGGCACGGTGTGGCCAGGTCTTCCCCAGACAGCGCAGTCTGGAGAAAATCTGGGGATTGCTACTCTTAGCTGCCTGGCCACGGGACGAAGTGATGTGCGCAGCGACTGTTTGGGGGCGGTTCGGTTGGCCTCCTCGAGCCCTGCTGCGCAGTTGGACCCCAATCAGATTTTTGCGGGCATCCGACGAAGGGCCCTGGCGGAAGATGGCCAGGCCAGCATCATATCTGTTTCACATGTGCCTGCGCATCGCTCTGAAGGGGTGATCGCAGCACTCCCACCGCACGAGCGGAAGATCGCCCTAGGCAACGCCGACGCGGACAGGTTGGCGAAGCATGCGCTGTGCTTTCACCCCAGTCTGGCCCCAGACGAGCTGGAGAGGCTGGATCAAGATTTTGTCAAGCTGCACAAGCTTGTGGCGATGTTTACGGCAGTGCTTTCCTGTTTCCCGAAACTCGAGTTTCGTCGGGAAAAGACGGGCCCCAGGATGCCGCCCCCGCGTGCCCTGAGCTGGCACGAATGGGTCATCCTCGACCCTGGCGACGAGAGCTCCCAGGAAAGTGTGGCTCGATGCAGTAAGTGCTTTAAGGTGTCATATGGCGACGACCGGCCGATGCTAGGGTGCAACGGACTCCCTACGGCCCTGCGTCGCCTGCAAGGCGCGGAGAGCGAACCAGGCCACCTCCTGTGCTCGTCCCTGCGCCAGACCGCCGAGTGTGAGATGCTGGTTTTCTGCTTCAGGTGTGGAGCCTTCACCAGCCAGCGATGTTTCCTTCTCGGCGAGCGGTGCAAAGGGAAGCCTGGACCAAGTGGCAGGGGCGCTCTCCACCGAATTCGTCAAGGCCTTCATCCTCACTACAGATCGGAGGAGAAGGTAGCTGCAGGTTCTGGCGCCACATGTCGCGCCTCTGCCAAGTACGTGCTGCTCCCTGCAGCCACTACTGGTAGTCCCTCCGCGCACTCGGGCGTGCGTCTCCTGCCATCACTGGAGGCGCTGGCGGCCCGAGTCAGAGAGCGTGAGGAGAATGCAGCTCGGGCTTTGGAGGAGCATGGAGTGCTGCCTCGGCTTTCGACCCGCGGCAGTCCCGCGGGTTAAGTCTAAGTGGCTAGGGGAGAGACGGTCATCTCCTGCGTTGCCACACCCGTCAGACTGCCGTGCGGTGCTGGCTGGTAATGCTCTGTTCTGCCTCGTGGGCCCCCGAGGAAAAAAGTCTCCTAGGCCTCCCCCACCCGTCCTCCTCCTCCTCCTCTCCTCCTCCT
>CAUYUJ010017223.1:84655-87155 GCA_963575745.1 Prorocentrum cordatum
AGCTATCTATACGCGTCTTGGAGCGCTCGCGGGCCGTTTTCGGCGGTCTCGATCTGTTCCTGGCGGTCCCAGGGGCCCTCCGGGACGCTTCGGACGCTCCCGGGGGCGCCCTGCACCCCCCATGGAGATTACAGGCACCGCCCCGGGCCGCCCCCGGGCCCGACTCCGATATGTGTATATATATATATATATATATATATATATATGGAAACATACGTAAGACATGTAGGATTGTGTACACAGGAGAAGGACAAGCTATAGAAACATACGTACGTCGTCCAAGGCGCCTCGGAAGGCGCAGAATACTCCTCCAAGGCGCGGAATCATGTTCCCTGACCGCCTTCCGGGAACATGATGGGGACGACCTCCTGAGGGCCTCCAGTGGGCCTCGTGGGGGCCTCTCGGAGGCCTGTGGGGCTCTCCTGGAAACGTCTTGGGGCGCGCTCAGGGCAATTTTTGGGCATCTTGGGGGCCTCTCGGGGGCCTCTAGGGAGGCACTTGGGGGCCTCTTTGGGGCCTCTTGGGGCCTCGCGGGGCGCTCTTGGGGCCCGCTGGGCTCGCTTAGGCAGTCTTGAAGCCCTGTCGGGGCTCTCCTGGAACCGTCTTGGGCGGTTCCTGGGCCATCTTGGGGCTCTCCTGGGCCGTCTTGGGACGATTTTGGCGGTCTTTTGGGCCGTCTTGGGGCGGTCTTGGGGGCCTCTTCGGCCGTCTTGGAGCGGTTTTGGGAGACTCTTGGACGGCCTATATATACATATATATATATATACACATACATACATACATACATACATGCATACATACATACATACAGACAGACAGACAGACAGACAGACAGACAGACAGACAGACAGACAGACAGACATACACACACATACATACATACATGCATACATACATACATACATACATACATACTTACTTGCATACATACATATATATATATATATATATATATATATATATATATTCATATACATATATACACATATATATACACATATATATACACGGACAACATGAAATACGTGGAAGGAAGTGGCACGACTCGGGAGGGCTTGGGGGAGGGGTATATACACATATACACATATATATCTATAGAAACATACGTAAGACATGTAGGATTGTGTACACAGGAAGAGGACAAGCTATAGAAACATACGTGCGTCGTCCAAGGCGCCTGGGAAGGCGCCTCGGAAAGCGCAGAATACTCCTCCAAGGCGCGGAATCATGTTCCCGGACCGCCTTCCGGGAACATGATGGGGACGACCTCCTGAGGGCCTCCAGTGGGCCTATATATGTGTGTATATATATATATACATACGTAAGACATGTAGGATTGTGTACACAGGAGAAGGACAATATATAGAAACATACGTACGTCGTCCAAGGCGCCTCGGAAGGCGCCTCGGAAAGCGCAGAATACTCCTCCAAGGCGCGGAATCATGTTCCCGGACCGCCTTCCGGGAACATGATGGGGACGACCTCCTGAGGGCCTCCAGTGGGCCTCGTGGGGGCCTCTCGGAGGCCTGTGGGGCTCTCCTGGAACGTCTTGGGGCGTGTATATATATATATATATATATATATATGTATGTGTATATATATATATATAGAGGGAAGAAATTGAAATACGTGGAAGGAAGTGGCACGACTCGGGAGGGCTTGGGGGAGGGGTGTATATATATATATACACATATGTATGTATGTGTATATATATATAGACATACACACATACATACATACATACATACATACATACATACATGCATGCATGCATGCATACATACATACATACATACATACATACATACGTACATACACACACCTATTCATATATACATATATATATATATACATACGTAAGACATGTAGGATTGTGTACACAGGAGAAGGACAAGCTATAGAAACATACGTACGTCGTCCAGGGCGCCTCGGAAGGCGCCTCGGAAAGCGCAGAATACTCCTCCAAGGCGCGAAATCATGTTCCCGGACCGCCTTCCGGGAACATGACGGGGACGACCTCCTGAGGGCCTCCAGTGGGCCTCTTGGGGGCTTCTCGGAGGCCTGTTGGGCTCTCCTGGAGGCGTCTTGGGGCGCGCTCAAGGCCATTTTTGGGCATCTTGGGGACCTCTGGGGGCCTCCGGGGAGGCTCTTGGGGGCCTCTTTTGGGCCTCGCGGGGCCCTCTTGGGGCCCGCTGGGTTCGCTTAGGCAGTTTTGAAGCCCTGTCGGGGCTCTCCTGGAACCGTCTTGGGCGGCTCCTGGGCCTTCTTGGGGCTCTCCTTGGCCGTCGTGGGACGATTTTGGGGGTCTCTTGGGCCGTCTTGGGGCGGTCTTGGGGGCCTCTTCGGCCGTCTTGGAGCGGTTTTGGGAGACTCTTGGACGGTCTTGGAGCGTCGGAACTCCGAAAAAGCGAGAAGGCCAAAAACATCGAAAAAAGCAATAAAAATCTACGATTTTGGCTTGTCGGGGCTCTCTTGGGAGGCCTCTTGGGATGCCTTCGGG
>CAUYUJ010017223.1:89655-189655 GCA_963575745.1 Prorocentrum cordatum
ACCCGGAGTAGTAGTAGGAGGAGGAGGAGGAGGAGGACGAGAGGGAGGAGGAGGAGGAGGAGGAGGAGGAGGAGAGGAGCGAGGAGGAGGAGGCAGGAGGAGGAGGAGGAGGAGGAGGAGGAGGAGGAGGAGGAGGAAGAAGGTCCTTCTCCTGCTCCTTCTTCCTCCTCCTCCCCTTCCTGGTCCTCCTATGCCTCCTCCTTCTCCCCTTCTCCTCCTTCCTCCTCCTCCTCCTCCTCCTCCTCCTCCTCCTTCCTCCTCCTCCTCCTCCTCCTCCTCCTCCTCCTCCTCCTCCATCCTCCTCCTCCTCCTCCTCCTCCTCCTCCTCCTCCTCCTCCTCCTCCTCCTCCTCCTCCTCTTTCCCCTACTCCTTGTCCTCCTCCACCTCCTCCTCCTTCTCCTCATGTTCTCCTCCAGGAAGGGGCGTTCTCTTTGGAGATCCGCGAAAGGTTCCAGGGCTTGAGGCTCTCCTGGGAGCTAATTGGCAACTATCGGAGTCTGTTGGGGGGCTCTGGGGCATGTAGAAGTGGTCTAGGGCCTCCCTGGGGTCTGGGGCATTCTCTGGGGCTTCGGGGAATCCAGGAACGGCGAAAGGAAAGGCGCTGGGGCTGGAAGCTCTCGTGGGAGCTCCTTGGCAACTGTCGGAGCCTACTGGGAGGCTCTAAGGCACCCCTGAGTAGCCCTTCTAAAACCAGCTCTTGGACCCCTCTTGGGCCATCGTGGGGCCTGATTCTAGGGCTCCCAACGTCGCGCTTCGCGCTCCGCGAAGCGCGACTAATTGGCGGTTTCGCGCCGCCCACCCGAAGGGAGAAGAGGAGGACGAGGAGGAGGGGGAGGAGGAGCGAGGCCCGCGAAACGCGAATAATTTCACGCCCTCGAGGGCGCCCTTGGCTCTTGGACCCCTCTTGGGCCATGGTGGGGCCTTATTGGGCCACTTTGGGGCCCTGTTGGGCCATCGTGGGGCCTCCTCCTACTCCTCCTCCTCCTCCTCCTCCTCCTCCTCCTCCTCCTCCTCCTCCTCCTCCTCCTCCTCTTCATTGGGCCATTTTGGGGCCCTCTGAGGCCGCCTCGGGGGCCTCGTGGCCGTCGTGGGGCCACGGTGGCGGCCTGGGGCGCCCTCTCGGGCAGCTCCTGGTGCGCCCGTCGGGGCCCCCTTGGGCCCTGGGGCGAGCTGCGAAGGACCTGGAGCCATGCGGGGCCCTTCTGGGCCCGTCATTTGGAGAATACGAAAAACCTGGCCCAGGCCTCCGGCGGGCTGGAACAAGAAACGGTGCGGCCGACTTGTGTGTTGCCGCTGCCAGCCGGAGGAGGGGGAGGAGGAGGAGGAGGAGGAGGAGGAGGAGGAGGAGGAGGAGGAGGAGGAGGAGGAGGCCCTGGGGACGCATAATCGGTCGGAAGAAGTAAGTAAAAACATGGAGTAGGGAGGCGGGCAAGGTGGATTGGGTCCAGGCCCCCACAGGGAATAACAAAACACAGCAAAAACGTGCCGATTCTTGAAGTAGGAGGGCACTTGAAGCAGATTGGGATCTGGGAGTCCAGAAATACCTACTTTCAACGACCGGCGTGGATGAAAAACCTGGGAAATTCAGAGTTTTTGCCTGCTTATTGTTCTCGTGGGGCCGTCATCGGGGTCCTCGGGGGCCGTAAGGGGAGCCTCCTGGCGAGTCTTCGGGCCCTCTTGGGCCGCCATGAGGCTCGCTCCGGGTCATACTGGGCCGTCCCGCCGCCCTCTTTGAGAGCACCAGAGCTGTCCTGAAGCCGTCTGAAGCTGGCTTTAGAGCCATCGGGGGACCCGCTGGAGGTGGCGTGGAGCGCCCAGAGGCGCGCAGTGATCTCGGAGCGTTCGCCCCTTTCGCATGTGCTTCGCCCAGAACAGCAGTACAGACGGGTTCGAACTTCATTGATTCTAAAGCCCAAGCCCACTGCCACTGATTGCCCTTCTCACACGCGCTGATTCCAGCGCGATGGCTGATTACATCAGGACACATCTTCGCCTCCCCATCTCGTTCAGCAGCACCAAAGCATAATGCCACTGATCGCTCTTCTCGCGCGCGCTGGTATCAGCATTATACATCAAGACCCATCTTCGCCTCCCCCATCTCGTTCAGCAGCACCAACGCAGAATGCCACTGATCGCCCTTCTCGCACGCGCTGGTAATAGCGTTGTAGCTGACTAGGGCTGACCCGCGGCCTTCCGGCCGCGGAATCTGCCCGCCATGGCGTGGACGTGGAAATGGAGCGTCTCTGGGGCCTTGCGGGTAAGGAGTGGTTGGAAAGGGACGGCGTAGATGGAGGAGGTGGCCGCTGGAGGTGGAGGCGGGCGAGGGATGCAAGCAAGCAGGCCTGGAGGCAGGAACGCGGTGGCGCAGACGGTGTCAGTGTAAGCACACCCATGTATGCATGGCATGGTGTGGACAGAAGCTGTTTCTTACGTCGCAGTTTGTGTTCATCATATCTTCTGCGGGGAGGGTAGCCGTGAGAAGTTTATCTGCTCTTCGCCGGGGCCGAATGGTAATTTTCTCTGGTAGTGCGGTGACAATGGGGCCAGTGGGCGCGGCCTAAGAAGCCTGCAAGAGGGCGGCGAGACGGCCCAAAAGGTCTCCAGCACGGGCCAAGTGGCTTTCCAGACGGCCCCAGAAGGGCCCGCGAACTCCCTAAGACGGGCCCCAGTGCGAGGATACGAATCGATCCTGGGCGTTCTTGGCGCCGCAAAAGCAGTCTTGGCTTGTCGTGGAGCGCTCTTGGAGCGTCTTGGGGATACCTTGGGCCGTCCTGGGAGCCTCTTGGTGTCGCCCTGGGGCCGTTTTGGGCGCCTCTTGGGCTCTCTTGACGCCCTCTCGGGCCGGTTTTCGTGCGTCTTGGGGGTCTCTTGGGCCGTCTTGGGGCGGTCGTGGGGACCTTGAACCAACTTCTGCGCCATATTCCCGACAAGCAGCGCATGCTAAAATTGAGCGCTTTTCTTCGGGGAAACAATGATTTTCGCCTCTTGGGGCCATCCTTGGACGCCTCTTGGGCGTCTCTGGGGCCGTCGTGGGGACCTCCTGGGCCGTCTTGGGTTTGTTTTTCGGCGGTCTTGGGCTCTCTTGGAGCGCTCTTGGGCCGTCTTGGGGGTGTCTGGGGCCGTCCTGGGCGCCTCCTGGGGCCTCTTGGGGCCGCCTGGGGGCCGTGTTGGGCGCCTCTTGGGTCTCTTGACGCTCTCTCGGGCTGGTTTTCGTGCCTCTGGGGGGCCTCTTGGGCCGTCTTGGGGCGGTCGTGGGGACCTCTTGTCCCAATTTCTGCGCCATATATCCGACAAGCAGTGCATGCTAAAATTGGATGTTTTTCTTTGGAAAAACAGCGATTTGGGCCTGTGGGGGCCATCCTGGGACGCCTCTTGGGCGTCTCTGGGGCCGTCGTGGAGGCCTCCTGGGCCTTGTCGGGACCGTTTTCGGCGGTCTTGAGCTCTCTTGGAGCGCTCTTGGGCCGTTTTGGGGGTGTCTGGGGCCGTCCTGGGCGCCTCTTGGGCCGCGTGAGCGCCTCTGGGGCGTCCCCGGAGCCGTTGTGGGGTATTTTAAATCGATCAAGACAGGGACCCTTCCCGCACGCGCGGGTCCCTGCACTGTAGAGAAAGATGACACGTGGCTACAACACCGCAGCCCGAATCTCGCTCAGCAGCGCCAGCGCCCGCTGCCACTGATCACCCTTCTCGCATAGCGCTGATGCCAGCGCTGTAGATGATGAGGTCAGGCTCCGACTTCACCTCCCACATCTCGCCGAGCAGCGCCAAAACGCGATGCCACTGCTCGCATTTCTCACAAGCGCTGATGCCAGCACTGTAGCTGATGGCACGAGGCTCCAACACCGCAGCCCGCATCTCGCTGAGCAGCGCCAAAGGCCGCCGCCACTGATCGCCCTTCTCGCACGCGCTGACTCCAGCGCTATGGCTGAGCACATCAAGACCTATCTTCGCCTCCCCCATCTCGTTCAGCAGCACCAGCGCAGAATGCCACTGATCGCCTTTCTCGCACGCGCTGGTACCAGCGTTGTAGCTGATGACGCGTGGCTACAACACCGCAGCCCGAATCTCGCTCAGCAGCGCCAGCGCCCGCTGCCACTGATCGCCCTTCTCGCAAGCGCTGATGCCAGCGCTGTAGATGATGACGTCAGGCTCCGACTTCACCTCCCACATCTCGCCGAGCAGCGCCAAAGCTCGATGCCACTGCTCGCATGTCTCACAAGCGCTGATGCCAGCGCTGTAGCTGAAGGCACGAGGCTCCAACACCGCAGCCCGCATCTCGCTGAGCAGCGCCAAAGCCCGCCGCCACTGATCGCCCTTCTCGCACGCGCTGATTCCAGCACTATGGCTGATTACGTCCAGACCCATCTTCACCTCCCCCATCTCGTTCAGCAGCACCAAAGCATAATGCCACTGATCGCCCTTCTCGCGCGCGCTGGTACCAGCGTTGTAGCTGACTAGTGTGAACCCGTGGAAAATCCACGGCCCGCAGGTCCAGGCGTTGGTCCCGAACGCGCACGTGTCGGAAGCGCTGGAAGCGTCAAAAGTAATGTGTTTTTGCAAATCGCGCGAGGCCTGGGCGCGATTAGCAGAAACACGTAGGTTTTCAGACACAATCAGAGTAAGGGGGCCCGAACGATCTTACAGAGTCCCTGTGCGCTCGTTTGAGGGCCACGTTGGGGGGTCTCGTCAGGGGGTCATGATTGGGGGCAACGTTCGCGGCCCTGCCGGGGGCCATGTTTGGGGGCCGCGTGCGGGGTTCGGGGGCACATGTGACGGTCGCGTTTGAGGGTACGGGGTTCGGGGGCAGATGTGACGGTCACGTTTGAGGGCAATGGTTGGGGGCTGTGTGTCTTGGGGCCACGTTTGGGGGCGCCTGGGGGCTACGCGTGGGGTTGACGTTCGGGGGCCACGCTTACTGGGGCGGTAGGGGCGACCTTCGGAGGCTTTGTGTGGGGGCCGCCTTCGGGGGTCCCGTTTGGAGGCCACGCGTGGGGCCGACGTGTAAGGGGCCACGTCCAGGGGCGATCTCAGAAAGCAGTCCCCGGGGGCACTGACCTAGAAGCGTGAAAAGGAATTGGCTTTTGCTAATCGCGCTGGGTCTGTGCTCGATCACCCCAAACTCAAGGCATGGTCCACGGGGCCCTCGAGGCACGTCTCTGGGGCATTTCGAGGCCGTCGTGGGGCTCTGGCCGGATCGGCTTCGGCTCTCTTGGACGTCTTTGGGGCCGTCTTGGAGCGATTTGGGGGTCCGGGAGCCGTCGGGGAGCGCTCCAGGGGCGTCCTGGGGGCGTCGGGGAGCGGCTCAGAGCTCTGGCAGGTCGAAGCCAGCAGAACCGAGAGAGCAGCGGTGAGGCCCCCGATACAGCCAAGGGTGCGGGTGCTGGTATACGTAGGTCTCCCGAACCGGCTGTAGTGGCCTGCGGGCAATCTCGCCGCGGGCCTGGGTAATGGGTAAGAGATCTCGTGGATGTTGGTTGGGATCTCGTGGTTGGCCTCTCGGGAGCCTCTGGGAGACAGTTTGGGGGCTTCTCAGTAGCAGTTTGGGGGCGTCTTGGGGCCTCTTGGGCCCTCTTTTGGGGCCTCTTGGGGGCCTTTTGGGGCGCTTGGCGGCCTCTGGGTGGCCTCTTGGAGCCTCTGTGGGGCGTCCTGGGGCCTCCTGGGGATGTCTTGGGAGCGTCCCGGCGTTTCTTTGGGGCGTCTTGGGGCCTCCTGGGGGCCTCGTGGGGTGGAGGCCTCAATTTTTCGGTTCCGGGTCCCTGTCTTGGGCCTCTCTTGGGGCCTTCTTGGGCCGTCTTGGGGCCGTCTTGAAGGCCTCTTGGGCCGTCTTGGAATGGTCTTGGGGGCCTCTTGGGCGGTCTTGGAGCGTCGGAAAGCCGAAAAAGCGAGAAGGCCAGAAACATTGAAAAACAAAAATAAAGAAAATCAGCGATTTTGGCTTCTGCGGCCCCTCTTGGAGGTACACTTCGAGCGCTGTGGGGGCCTCGTGGAGGCGTCTCGGGCCGTCTTGAAGGCGTCTTGAAGCCATCTTAAGCGTCTCGGATACACTCTTGGACCGTCTTGGGCCGTCTTCGGGACCTCCTGAGGCCGTCTTGGGGCGATCTGGGAATCATGGATCAATCCGCGAGCGGTCTGGGGGCCTCCCGGGCCCGTCGGGCAGCGGCCCGGAGGCTTTCCGGGCGGCCCGCGAGCTCTCTGGGCGGCCCGGGCCGCTGCCACTGCTTGTACTTCTCGCGCGCGCTTCGCCCGGAATTATAGTACAGATGACACGTGGCTACAACACCGCAGCCCGAATCTCGCTCAGCAGCGCCAGCGCCCGCTGCCACTGATCGCCCTTCTCGCAAGCTCTGATGCCAGCGCTGTAGATGACTAGTGTGAACCCGTGGAAAATCCACGGCCCGCAGGTCCAGGCGTTGGTCCCGAACTCGCACGTGTCGCCGAAGCCTGAAGTGACCCCCAGCAGGGCCCAGCACAGCCGCAGATGCCGCCCACGGGAGCCCAACGCGAGGTCCGAGACGGCCTCACACCCCCAAGATTGCCCCAAGCCGCCCCACGAGGCGCCCGAAGGGCCCAAGAGGGCTATCGTAACCGATTAAGGCCGGGCGTGGAGGTCTCAAAAAGCATCGGGTTTTCGCTAATCGCGCCCGGCCTCTCCGCGATTAGCGAAAATCCGAAGGTTCTGGCCATTCCACTGCGCCAGGATTGGCCCCCACACGTACCCCAAGGCCTTGGACACCGCCCAAGACGATCTGAGTTTCACGAGGTTTCGGCCCCCCGTGGCCCTGCATCGATACAGCCAAGGGTGTGGGTGCTGGTATACGTAGGTCTCCCGAACCGGCTGTAGTGGCCTGCGGGCAATCTCGCCGCGGGCCTGGGTAATGGGTAAGAGATCTCGTGGATGTTGGTTGGGATCTCGTGGTTGGCCTCTCGGGAGCCTCTGGGAGACAGTTTGGGGGCTTCTCAGTAGCAGTTTGGGGGCGTCTTGGGGCCTCTTGGGCCCTCTTTTGAGGCCTCTTGGGGGCCTTTTGGGGCGCTTGGCGGCCTCTGGGGGGCCTCTTGGAGCCTCTGTGGGGCGTCCTGGGGCCTCCTGGGGATGTCTTGGGAGCGTCCCGGCGTTTCTTTGGGGCGTCTTGGGGCTTCCTGGGGGCCTCGTGGGGTGGAGGCTTCGATTTTTCGGTTCCGGGTCCCTGTCTTGGGCCTCTCTTGGGGCCTTCTTGGGGCCCTCTTGGGCCGTCTTTGGCGACTCTTGGGCCGTCTCGGGGCCCTCTTGGGCCGTCTTGAAAGTCTCTTGGGCCGTCTTGGAACGGTCTTGGGGGCCTCTTGGGCGGCCGTGGAGCGTCGGAAAGCCGCAAAAGCGAGAAGGCCAGAAACATTGAAAAACAAATAATACAGAAAATCAGCGATTTTGGCTTCTGCGGCCCCTCTTGGAGGTGCACTTCGAGCGCTGTGGGGGCCTCGTCGAGGCGTCTCGGGCCGTCTTGAAGGCGTCTTGAAGCCATCTTAAGCGTCTCGGATACACTCTTGGACCGTCTTGGGCCGTCTTCGGGACCTCCTGAGGCCGTCTTGGGGCGATCTGGGAATCATGGATCAATCCGCGAGCGGTCCGGGGGCCTCCCGGGCCCGTCGGGCAGCGGCCCGGAGGCTTTCCGGGCGGCCCGCGAGCTCTCTAGCGGCCCGGGCCGCTGCCACTGCTTGTACTTCTCGCGCGCGCTTCGCCCAGAATTGTAGTGCAGATGACGTCAAGCTCCAACTTCACCTCCCACATCTCGCCGAGCAGCGCCAAAGCTCGATGCCACTGCCCGCATTTCTCACAAGCGCCAATGCCAGCGCTGTAGCTGATGGCACGAGGCTCCAACACCGCAGCCCGCATCTCCCTGAGCAGCGCCAAAGCCCGCTGCCACTGATCGCCCTTCTCGCAAGCGCTGATTCCAGCGTTGTAGATGACCAGTGTGAACCCGTGGAGAATCCACGGCTGGCAGGTCAAGGTGTCGATCCCAAACGCGCATGTGCCGCCGACGCCTGCGGGTTTGCTCTGGGGGTTGCTACAGGTTTCGGGCTCCGGGGCTGGTGGCTGTCTTCGAGTGTCTCGGGAGAGTCTAGGCTATCTTGGAGTAGTCCCTGGGTGGTTCTTGTGGCATCGAATGCTTCCCGCAGTCCAGTCTCGCTGCAGCCTCTTGCAGGAAGAGACGGGGGAAGAGGAGGAGGAGGAGGAGGAGGAGGAGGAGGAGGAGGAGGAGGAGAAGAAAGAGAAGGAGGATGAGAGCAGCACCGGAGATGGGAGGAGTGCAGGCTTCCAGAGGAGGAAGCCGAGGTAAAGAAGATAGCAGAAGGTCCCCCTTGTCACCCCTGATCGCAAGGTGGGTGTAGGAGAAAGCAAGCAGGTCCAGAGAGAGCGAGAGAGGGAGGTGCAGACGAGGAAGCCAGAGCAGAGGAGTGGGAAGAAGGTCCTCCTTATCGCCACTAATCGCTGGGAGGAGGCCCGAGACGTGCTGGGGAGCGGAGGGCAGAGGAGGTGGGGAGCATGAGCGAGCAGGAGGCCGAGGCGGTAGAGAGCGGCTGTGGAGCGAGGGCGGTACTTGGATTCCTTTGGAAGCTTTCAGAGACAGAACCTCCTCCTCCCTCCTCCCTCCTCGCTCCTCCGCCCTCCTCCTTCTCCTCCTCCTCCTCCTCCTCCTCCTGATCCTCCTCCTCGTCCTACTCCTCCTCCTCCCTCCTCCTCCTCCTCCTCCTCCTCCTCCTCCTCCTCCTCCTCCTCCTCCTCCTCCTCCTCCTGTGGAGCGAGGGCGGTACTTGTATTCCTCTGGAGGCTTTCAAAGACAGAGAAGGGTGCGGGTGCAGCTGCAGGAGCTCTGGGGAGTCTACGTGTCCATTTTGCCACCCCGAATCGGCTGTGTGGGGACCCCAAAGTGTACGGAGCCTGGAGAAAGAGGAGCCAAGGAGAAGGATCAGGAGAGGATATGGGTACGAGGCTTTATTGAAGGCTACCGGGGAGGCACAACGGCGGGAAGCTCTTTCGGGAGCTCCGTTGGCATTGTCGAAATATCTTGGGATGGTCTGGTGCGCCTCGGAGTGGTCCAGGCCTTCGTTCGGAATCCGCTGTTTTTTGAGGGACTTCTGAGGTTCCAGAGACGGCGAAAGGGTGCCGTGGCTGATGGCGCTCTGCTTAAAGCTCTCTTTGGCAAGTGTCTGAGTCTCTTGGGAGTCTCTGGGGTGTCGGAGTGGTCCTGGGAAGGAGTGGTCCTGGGAATGGTCTTGGCCCATTGGGAACTGCGGGAGGCCCGTCGTCTGGACTATCTTCGGACCCTCTTGGAGGCCTCTTGGGGGTCTTTCTGGAGCCTCTGGGGCGTTTCTGTTACCATTTTGGAGCGCTCTTGGGCTTTCGTGGCGGCTTGTAGGGACATCCCGGGGCCATCTGAGAGGGCCGTTGATGTTGGGAATCTTGAGACGTCTGGGGGCTATGTTGGATGATTCGCGCCGTTTGGGAGCCCGCTCGAGCCCTCTTCGGCAGCTCTTGGCCCTCCTGGGCCATGTGGGGGATCTCCTGAGTTGTCTCTGGGGCCTCTCGGGCTGTCCTGGGGCGATGTTGGCGGCCTCGGGCCGTCTTGGCACCCGCTTTGGGACCTGTTGGGCAGCTCCTGGGCCACTCTTGGGGCTGTTTTGGGGGCCACTGGGGGCTCTGTGAAGCTGTCGTGGGCTTCTCTTGGTTAGTCTTTGGGCCCTCTGGCGCCGTCTTGGGGCACTTGGCGGGGCCACCTGGACCGTCGTGGAGCGATCTGGGATGGCCCTGGAGCCGTCTGGGGCTCCTTGTGGTAATTGGTGAGAATCAAAAAAAACTGTTTCAAAACCCATGGAACATCTATGATTTTGACCTCGGGGGACCGTCATCGGAGTCTTGTTCGGCCGCTTTCGAAAGGCACCTGGCCAGTCGTCGGGCCGTCTTGGGCTGTCATGGGGCTCCGTTCGGGTTCTCTTGGGCAGTCCTCGCGCGCCCTGGAGCGTCTCATAGCTGTCTTGGGGCTACCAGAGGCCATCTTGGGGCCACCGATGGGCTCTGGATCCGTCAGGGTTAACGCTGGGGCGCTTCGGGCGCTTGGGGGCAACTCGCAACATTATCGCCCCTTTCGCACGCGCAGCGACCAAACTTGTAGTACAGACTAGTGCGAACCCGTAGAAAATTCACGGCTGGTGGGTCAGGGTGTCGGTCCCGAACGCGCATGTGTCGCCGACGCCTGCGGGTTTGTTCCAGGGTTTGATACAGTCTCCGGTTGCGGGGCTGGAAGCTGTCTTCGGGTGACTTGGGAGGGTCTAGGCTATCTAGGAGAAATCCCTGGAGGGTTCGCGTGGCATGGAAGGCTGCGGGAAACCCGTTCTCGCTGCAGACGCTTGCAAGACGAGGAGGGGGATGTGGAGCGTAACCGAAGGAGCCCCACGTCCCACACTACTCAGACTCCTCCCTTCGCGCCTCCACCACGCTGTTGTGGAGGGCCTGGCGGTCGAGGAGCCGCCGCTGGCGCCCCCTTGTTGGGAGGCGCACCGACACGCGAATAGCCTGAATAATGGACATAGCACGGACAGGGTCAGAGCCGATCCCGCGGTGCACCGCCAGACGGTACGAGTGATATAGATAAACACAGAAAGCAGGTGACCCGAGGAGACCGAGCCTGAATCTACACTTAGCTGGCAGCGGGGTCCTGCAGGCCAGCGAGGCCAGCCAATGGAGCCGACGACAGGACCCCAGATAGTGGTCGACCGAATCGCGGCTATCTTCGCATCCCAGCACACACTGAGCACACCGCTGCATGCGTGAGTTGGTGTGCCAGGCTCCCAGCCACGTCTTCAGCAGGCAGATTCTCCAGGCACTAGGGAGGGAGGCAAGCAGCGTTTGTAGCCGCTCCCACCCCCCCTCATCGAGCGACGGGGGGGGCTCTCCGTACCACTTCTGGAGGCGACGTTCAAGCGTCACAAGGATCGTGCAATCAAAAACTTGTTTTTGAAGTTTGGAGCCGAACACGCGCTGCCATTTCGGACGGTTTCCCAGGGATCCAGCACCGAACATCCGCAGAGCCTCACGACCACCCGCCTCCCAGGACGGCCCACCCCCCTCACGCGGTCGCTGGGTCCCAGGGAAGCCCTCGGCGGCGTGGCCCATCAGGGCGGCAATGGCATCCATCTTCCAGAATGAGGGGCTGAGGGACAAGGAGAAGGAGTCCAGGGCGGAGAGGGGTCCGTGGTGCTCCGCCACGTGTCTGAGACGACGCAAGAGTGGCTGCCAGGACCGCGGAAGTGCGACAAGCGCGCGCCGCATCCGAGCAGCGGCACGCGTTGAAATCAGGGCCGAGATTTTCGGGCCACCGATGGCCTCGAGGCTGAGCCAGTCTGACATTCCCATGGCCGAGGCAGCACATCTCCAATATCTTGAAAACCAGAAGCGTTCAGTGCGGCCGAGGGCCCATGGGAGGGGGAGGAACTGAGCTATGTACGATGCGCAGGGGGCCACCCTGGTGGCGTGGAGGCGGAGGAGGGAAGCAGCATCAGCACCAGTCTTCGCGAGCTCCCGAACTCGGGAGATCATCTTAGTCCACGGCACATCCCAATTAGAGGCAAGCGAGGCCCCAGGGCCCAAGACAAAGCCTAAATAGAGGAGCGAGTCGGCGATCTGAAAAGAGCTCCACTCAGGGGACGCCCTACGAAGCTGTTCCAAGGCTCGAGCTTTACGGGCCTCCGAAAAGGGGCCGCCGAGAGGGACAGTCTTGCACTTCCGTGATTTTAAAATGAGGCCCGCCAGCAGCTCAGCCCATCTAAAGGTTCTCACCATCTCCCTGAGGCCCTTCGCGGTGCGGATCAGCCCTCCCGCATCGTCGGCGCAGCACCTCACTACGCCGTGAAACCGACGCTGCACCGACATTTCCATGCCGATGTAGAAAGGGGTTCGAGGCGATCGCATACATCGTTCCAGACAGTGGGCATCCCTGGACCACGCCTGAAAGGATCCAGTAGAGAAGGTCCCAAGAGCCCGAGGAGGCCGTGAAGCACGGGCTGAGGCAGTACAAGGTCTGGACACTCACCTGAAACCCACGGGGCACCAAAGCGAGGTCGACGTTCAGGCAGACCCAGCGCTGGGACGCGGAGGGGAAGGCCTGGGCGAAGTCGAATGCGACGAGGAGGGGCTCGAACGGGTCCGACTCCGAGTAACCCCAGCTGGCGACCCTAGTGAATGTGTCGAGGTCCAGGACGTTTTCAAGATGCTGGCGGCCCTGGATGAAGCCCCTCTGGATGGAGGCCCCCGCTTGCTTGACCCACGGGCGGATCCCGAAGTTCAGGAGTGAGCTCACCAGCTTATTAGATGTATTCTTCAGGCCCAGGGGCCGCGTGTCGTTGCAGCGGCGAACGATCCTGGCTCCAGGGATTTCCTCATCGGCCGAGAGGTCCTTCGGGAGGAAGACGCCCAGGGAAGCTCCAAACCAAGACGGAACACCCCCACCAGAGCACACGTGGTAGAGCATCTCCATGATGACCCCAGGTCCCGCGCCCACGGACCATGCGCAGTAGGGGGGCCCATCAGGGCCAGGAGCCGCCTCCAGGACCTTGCCGAGGAAGGAGGTGAGGTGACGGGTGCAAGGCGGGGGGATGCCAGACGAGCCGAATTCAGAGCGGAAGCGGGATGCATATTTTCCGCCGCCTGGTGCAGCGGTGGGTCGCGCTGGAAGATCTTCCCCGAGTGCTTGCCAAGGGCGCAGTTCCTCTCCTGCAGCGTGTGGGTGACGACGTCCTCGGCACTCTGGTCGCCTTCGGGAAGATAGACTTCCGCAAGGCACCGTCGTCGCCCAAAGGGTGACCACAGTCGGGCGCGCCGCTGCGCAGCACGGCGTTGAGCGGCGAGACGACGGACATCAGCAGGCCGATCGGCAGCAGCCTGTGCACGCTGGAGCGCAGACGCCCGCTCCTGCGCTTCCTGCCGCTGTAAGTCAAGTCAGAGTGGAGATCACGAAAGCCGCCCGCATTCAGGAGTGTGACCATCCCGTCCTTGATGCACGGGAACTTAGAGGTCCATGCATGTCGAGCCAGAAGTGTGCGAGCCAAGGCCATATCAGATCGCCACACCGCCCGCGCCACGCTCCTCGCGATCATCGCCCTCTGCGCCTTGCCATTCGAGAGGCGCTGCAGCTGGCGGTTGCGAGTGAGGCGGCCTGCAATCTGTCGACATTTCGTGGCCACCCACAGCTCCTCAACAGGGGGCATGATGGACTGGATCCCGCACAATTTCTCGTATTCCGCAACCAACTTGGCAAAGAGTGGGTCCTTGCAGATGCTCTGGGGGATCGGGCGATCACGTTTCGACGTCTTGCACGATGCGAACGTGAGCACAACCGGGACATGGTCGCTGATGCGCTGGCGGCGGTACTCCTCAGGTTCACCGCAAACGTGCATTGACTGGTGGAACTGGACCAGCAGCCAGGGAGGGCAAGCCACAAACGCACGATCCACTCGGTTGGCCGACTGGGCCCCTTGATGCCAGTTCGTGGGCCGATCGATCTCCATCTCCGTCATGCCCCTCCAGATCTGGCGCCAGAGCGAGTCCCCAGGCCGGCCCCCCCTTCCTCGGGGGGCCGCCGACCGCCTCGCAGACGGCGCTGGGCATGGCTGACCAGTACCAGCCGCCGAGGACCCAGTACACGTGGATGTCCACATGGACGCTCCCAACCCATTATCTCCCGTGGGGAGGCCGACGTCCCCAGGCGGCTCGACACCCTCAGGCGGCTCGACTCCATTCGGGGGCCGCGCGCTGGAGAGTGGCCTCGCGCTGGATGGCGAAGGAGGGGAGGGGTCCACGAGTGAGGAAGTCCTCTGTGAACGACTCGGCTGCCGAGGTAGTTCAGACACAGCAGTAGATCGATCAGCGGGAGCATCCGAAATTTTGAAGTCTCCGATCAAGATCTGGGCGAACCGCATCGGGTACAGGAGAACTTCATCTTGCTGAGCACGCGCCAGAACACGAAGCTGAAGAAGATCGGCCTTGTCGATGCCGTAATGGTGCACACTCCAATGAAAGAAGGTGAAGCCCGTGACTCGGTGTCGAACTTCCAGGACCAAGACGCGGCCAGGGACTTCGCGCACTCGACGAATGAGAAGAGAGGGAGACAGATGTTCAGGCAGAAGAGTAACCAGCCCACCCCCGATCTCAGCACCAGGGGGTTCCGATACGAATTTCATGCATGGTCGCCCAGACCGCTGCAGAACTTCGTGAACAGCGGCTTCATTCCCTCGAACTTCTTGAAGAGCGATGATGGAGGTGACGGAGTAGAGGGAGTTGAGGATGGAGAGCTTGCGATCGATGCCCTGGGACGGGTAGTGACAGAGGGAGAAGCAATTCCAGGACACGAACCGCACTTCAGTAGCATTCATGATCGTGTTACCCATCCCACTCGACAGTGGGACGCAGGAAGAGGTTCTTGACCAGCTTGTCGAGCGGGCCCTTCTCCAACCGCATGTCGGCGAGCTTGGCGTTGTTCCAGCGAATCCTCGGAACCTCGACAGGGTCCACAACGATGGATACCAGGGGCCCCCACTGGTGGCTGACAACGCCCGAGTCGCGGTCTCCGTAGAGGCGAGCGCCGAGGTGCTCCGACAGCGCGCGCACGGCCCTCTTGACGGCCAGCTCCCTGGCCTGTGTGTGACGATTCTTGTCGAGTCCGACGTAGAGCGGGACCGACCGACCAAGAGGGAGCTCGACGGCAAAGCGGCGCCACGTGCCACGGTCGCCCCGCAGTGCACCGAGAGCGTGGCGGATGCGCGAGTCCAGTGTCGCATCCATGTCGCCTTTGAAGCGGAGGACAAAGCGCCGCGAGATGCCAGAGCCCTCCAGATCGCACTGGTCGCCGATGGTGTAACCCGCCTCCTGGAGCCACGGGCCGATGGCGGCCTGGACTGCTCCAAACGGGACCTCCTCTTTGCAGTTGATCGTGAAGATTGCACGGTCGACCTCGCGGTCCCAGTTGGCTGATCGTTCGACGGGTGGCCGAGGACGCGATCGGGCGAGGTCAAGCTGCGACTCGAGGTGGCTGAGCCGCGCGGACAGGGCCACGACGCTGTCACCCTGCTCGGTGAGGCGCTCACTGAAATTCTGGAACCTGCGATCCATCTCCGCCAGACGCGAGTCAAATGACTGCTGGATGCGCTGCAACACCGGTGAGGTGGCCGCATCCACGGCGGAGCCCAAGTGCTTCTCCAGGACCATGGGCAGGGACTTCGCCATGGCCTCCTTGATCGCCGCATGGGATGCCGCCTTAATTTCAGCCGTCCACATCTCCCGCATACCAGCGAGCTCCGATTGGACAGCGGCGCGTGCAGAGGAGGCAGCCCATGGATCCACTCCAGCAGCAGGCCTCCCCTCGGCAGGAGGGGTCGCCGCGGCAGGCCCAGAATGGGACAGGGCTCCCAATTCACCGTATCCCTGTCCAGCACGATGATGGAGTGGTGGGGTCGACCAGATCTGTGATCCCAAGCTGCCAGCGGCGGCGCCACCGAGGTCCCCCACCAGCTCCTGCGACGGGAACGTGGGAGCAGCTGCCAGCTCCTCCAGGAGTGCCATTGTGTCAGGTGCAGCACGTGCGCGGGCTTCAGCACCAGTGGAGTGCTCGCCGTAGCTGCTGCGAGACCGCTGGCCTGGGGTCGAATCCTGCCCGCGCCGATCACGTCGAGCAGCCCGCGGTGTGTGCAAAGGAGTCGAAGCAGCAGACACGGGAGAGAGCCTGCCAGAGCCATCATCCGAAGGCAAGCGACCCTGCCTCCGTCTGCCAGGGGTGCCGTCACTCTTGACACTCTTCTTGACTTTCCCATCCTTCTTTTCTTTCTTCTCCTTCTTGTCCTTGTCCTTTTTCTCAGTGCGGTCTGGCATCCGTGGCGGGTGCCCGACTCCCGCAGTGAAGGCGAAACTCTCGAAGCTGCGTCGCCAGGGAACGGCTCACGCAGCGGTGCGATGAAAGAAACCGATGTCTAACCGCGGACTAGCGGTATCCACTTGTTTCCCCTGGGAAACTGAAGCCTTGAGCCAAAATGGCTACGGAAGACGAGGAGGAGGAGGAGGAGGAGGAGGAGGAGGAGGAGGAGAGCTCCTGGGGCATCTTAGGGGGCCACCTGAAGCTCCACTGGGCCGTCCGGGCCCTGTCTTGGGCCGGCTTGGGGCTTTCTTTGGCCGTTTTGGTGCGCTCGTCGGGGCCTCTTGGGCCATCTTGGGGCGACCGTAAAAGGCGAGAGTGTGGACAGTGTGCGCTGAAAACAAATGTGTTTGATTTCTGGCCTCGTGGGGCCGTCTTCGGAGTCCATCGGAGTCCTCGTGGGGCTTTCCCGGGCCGTCCCAGGAGCCCCTTGGGCAATCTCGGGGCCATGGTAGAGGACTGGGGCCGTCTGGGGGCTTGTTTGGACCCTCTAAGGCATCTCCTGTGAATGGGGGGCCACTGGAAGCTATCTTGCGCTCTCCGAAACGTTTTTTGAACCGACTTGGGGCCCTCGTTGGCCTTTTGGTGCGCTCGTCGGGGCCTTTTGGACAATGTCGGTGCGATCTTGGAAGGACCTGGAGCTGTGCGGGGCCGTTTTGGGGCCGCCATCGGGGGGCCGTTTGGGAGTTCACTGCGGGCCCTCTTGGGCAACTCCTGGCTTGGTGGGCTCCTAAAAGCCTCTCTCTTAGGCCATCTTGGAGCGATGATGGAAAGACCTGGAGCCGTACGGGGCCGTTCTGGCCCGTCATGGGGAGAATGTGCAAAACCTTACAATGCTTGAAGCGTGTTTGATTGTTTGTTCGGCTCGTGGGGCCGTCATCGGGGTCCTCCTCCTGGCTAGTCGTCTGGCCCTCTCGAGCCCTCCCGGCGCCCTCCGGAGCGTCGCAGAGCTCTCTTGGTGCTGTCTGAAGCCGTCTCGGAACCATCCGGCAGTCCCCTGAACCCGTCGTGGAGCGTTCTGGGGGCGCTCCGGGCGTTTGGGGGCGCTCAAGGGCGGTTTCTCCGGACGCCTGATTCGCGCGCGCCGACCCGCACCATAGAACAGACTGGCGTGCGCCCGTGGAAAATCCACGGGGGGCAGGTCGAATGAAACGTCGCCGACGCGAGCAGAAGAAGGAGAGGGACAGCGGCACCAGAAAAACAGGGGCGGGGCTCCCGCATGCAGAGGAGGAGGAGGAGGAGGAGGAGGAGGAGGAGGAGGAGGGGGAGGAGGAGGAAAGGGAGAAACCCACTGCCCGAAGGGGGGCAGCTAAGACACAGGCCGACCCGACCTTGCATCGAAGCTGTGGCCGGCCGAGTCCGCGCGGCCTCTCGGCGCCTGGAGCCGCGTGGGGCCGTTCTGGGCCCGTCATGGGGAGAATCTGGAACACATAGGAAAACACCAAGTTGTGCTTGATGTCTGTGCCTGTGGGGCCATCTTGGGGCCATGGTGGAGGTATGGAGCCGTTTGGAACCTGGTCTGAACTCTCTTGGGCAGCTCCTGGGGCGTCATGGGAGGCTACTTGAATCTCCGTTAGGCTCTCCGGGTCCTGTTGTGGACAGTCTTGGGGCCCTCTTGGGCTGTCTTGGCGGGCTCGTGAAGGCCTCTTGGGCCATCTTGGAATGGCCGTTCTGGGCCCGTCATCGGAGGAATACAGAAAACCCTGGACCATACACAGTTTTTGCTTCTTTGTTCGCCTCGCAGGGCCGTCGTCGGGGCCCTCGTGGGCCGTCTGTGGAACCTCCTAGCGAGACTGCGGCCCCTCTTGCGATCTCCAGAGCCCGCAGAGCTGCCGTCGGGCTGCATGAGGCCGTGAAGGCACCATGTGGCGACTCTCTGTGCCCGCAGGTGAGCGTCCCAGGGGCGCTCTGGGCGCTTGGGAGCACTCCGGAGCGTCTTTTTTTGGGTGCAATTTCCGCACGCGCCGCGGCTGGAATCGTAGGACAGATGACGTCGGGCTCCAACTTCAGCTCCCAAATCTCGCCGAGCAGAGCCAAAGCACGATGCCATTGCTCGCTTCTCTCACAAGCGCTAATGCCAGCGCTGTAGCTGATGACGTCGGGCTCCATCTTCGCCTCCCATATCTCGCTTAGCAGCGCCAGTGCCCGCTGCCACTGCTCGCCCTTCTCGCAAGCGCTGATCCCAGCGTTGTAGCTTACTAGGGCTGACCCGTGGACTCCGTCCACTTGCGGGGTGAAGGGGTGCTGCAGCAAGGCGAGCAGGATGAATGGCATCATGTTTGCCTGCCACATATCGCTGAGCTGCGGGGGCGCCAGGTAGCGCTGCGCGCCCGTCTGGGAGCTCCCAACGAGCCCCCAACGAAACCGACGGCGGCGGCGGCGGCGACGACAACGACGACGACGACGACGACGACGACGACGACGACGACGACGACGACGACGACGACGACGACGACGACGACGACGACGACGACGACGACGACGACGACGACGACGACGACGACGACGGGGGCGGCGGCGGCTGCGGCGGACGGGCTGCAAGGCTAGGCTGGCCCGATTCAGGGCCACTGGCCCGCTGGCCCAAAGTCGGCGGTGCCGATTCAGGGCGCTCCCCAGTCCGCCGTCCCAGAGTCTTGCCCCTCGCTCGCAAGGCCACGCGCGCCTCTGGAGTCACCCAGCCGATTTTGGGCCCCCGACCCGCCGGCTCGGGCCACTGTGGAAGGTCCCTGACGCCGTCTCGGGCGGGCGTGGACCCGAAAAGGCGATCAACCGAAAGTCCTTCAAATGCCCTATGAAAATCGTTGAGATTTGCCTCTTGGGCTCTCTCAGGAGCCCTCTGGAAGCGCTCTTGGGGTGTCTTTGGGTTTTTTCCGGCCTGCTCGAGGCCATCTTGGACAATCTTGGAGCCCTATTGGGTCATTTGGGGGCCCTCCTGAGCGTCCTGGACGGAGCCGTCTTGGCAGCCTGAGGCCGTCTTGGGGCACTCTGGGGCCAGCAGACTCGGGCAGTCTTGGCGGCGCCTCCGGCGGCCCACTTGGAACTCTCTGGGGAGCCTCTTGGGGGGTCCGTTTGGGGCTCTTTGGGGTTTTCCTGGGTGCTTTTTCGTGCCCTCCAGGGTCCGTCTTGGGCTGTCCTGGGGCCGTCTTGGGGCCCTCTTGGGCCGTCTTGGGGCTCTCTTGGGTGCCTCTGGGGCAATGTTGGGGCAGTCTTGGAGGCTCATCCGGCCGTCTTGGACGCTCTGCCGACCCAAAAAGCGAGCCTGCCAAAAATGCACGCTCGTGGGGGTCCTTTGGGGGGTCACAGGGCTCGTGGGAGCCCTTTGGGGGGCCAGGGGGGGCGGCTTGGGAGCGTCTGGGGCCGTCTTGGAGCCATCCGCGGGGCGTGCCGCGTCGATCTCGGGCAGTCTTGGACCGTCCGCTGCGCGCTCGGAGCCGCTCGGAAGGCTCGGCGGCGGCCCCGAAGGCCGCCCGGGGCGGCCCGAAGCGCCCGAGGGCCCGCTGTGAGCGGCCCGGAGGGGGCCGGTTCGCTGCCACTGCTCGCCAATCCGGGGAGCGGGCCGGCGAGCGCCTGGATGTCCGCGTCTCTGAGAGGCGACCGTCACGGGCGTAGCCGCGAACCCCCGTGCAGGAGATGAGCGTGAAGGAGGAGGAGGAGGAGGAGGAGGAGGAGGAGGAGGAGGAGGAGGAGGAGGAGGAGGAGGAGGAGGAGGAGGAGGGGGAAGAGGAGAGGGTGGCCTCTCGCGGGGCCTTCCTACGCCTCTCTCGGGGCTCTCTTCGAAGTTCCTGAGATCTTCTTGGGCTCCTTTGGGGGGCTCCTCGCGGTTTCAAGGCCGTCTCGGGAGGGGCCTCGAGGGCGCCAGGACGGAACAAAACAGAGCTTCCAAGTGTTCGTTTTGAGGGGCGCTCAAAACGAACAGTGCCCAGCCCCTGGTGGGGCCTTCCCAAGCCTCTCTCGAGGCTCTCTGCGAAGCGTCTGAGATCTTCTTGGGCTCCTTTGGGGGGGTCCTCCCGGCTTGAAGGCCGTCGTGGTTGGGGCCTCGAGGGCGCCACCACGGAACCAAAAAGAGCTTCGTGATGTTCGTTGTGAGGGGCGCTCAAAACGAAGGAGGAAGGAGGAGGAGGAGGAGGAGGAGGAGGAGGAGGAGGAGGAGCCGTCCCCTCCTCCTCCTGACGTTCCTTCTCCTCCTCCTCCTCCTCCTCCTCCTCCTCCTCCTCCTCCTCCTCCTCCTCCTCCTCCTCCTCCCCCTCATCCTCATCCTCCTCCTCCGCCAGATAGCGAGAAACCGACCCCCTCTCAATGAAACAGGTTTTCTGTTTTGGCTCCGATCGAGCGCGCGCCCGAACATATCAGCGCTGCTCTCTCGGATCACTGGAAGGGGGGGGGTCCACAGCCATGCGTGTTGGCCCTATGGTACAATAATACAATTGTGATCTCGACGAGGCTGCGCCGACGGATCCGAGCCAGATCCCCCGCGCCCTCGTTTCGGAGGTGTTTGACTTGGTCGAGGTGTTGGACCTGGTCGACGACAGTCCGCCTGACGCAGCATCGTCTCCAGCAGAATCGATTCAGAAATCATTCGACGAGAACGTGGCCGCCCTGAAGGCCGTCGGAACCGTCGTGGCCACGTGGGCGCTCGAGCCGACCAATTACAACACCGACCTCCTCGAGGGCATCGACGGTCTGAAGATGAAGATCGCAGAGACCCAGACCATGCTGGTCGGCTGCCCGACCACGCGCTTCGCGGCCGCTCAACTGCAGGAGAAGGTGGTATTCAGCCCCAACCTTGCTCCCGATCCTCGGCGCTGGCACATCCCCAACTCTCTACGCGGAAGCGTGGCAACATTACGAGTCCCCCACCCCTCGCAAAGGTAGGTGAGTTGAGGAGGTGCCAACGATATGGACGCGAGGAAGTTTGAGACGCGCCAGTTGGCCAGCATCAACAGTGAGCACCAGGAGTTGCAGGCTATCATCAAGAACTACACCGACCCTGGGAAGCAGCCCATCAAGCGCCACGCGAGTGACCCGATCTCGCCCGCGAAGGCTGCGAAGATCGGCCGCCCTGAGGATTCGCTGCAGCCGCCCGACTTTGAGACCGTTGACTCGCTGCCGCCGCCCGACTTTGAGTGCGCTGACTCGCAGGCGCCGCCCGATCAGTACGCTGACTCGCAGCAGCCGTTTTAGGTGGCCGACAGTGCATATGCGACGCCTCGCCCAGCCTCGCTCTTTTGCGCTTGCTCATCGCCCGCGCCCCGCTTGGCCTGAGACGCACGGGGTCTCGTTCTAAGGCTTCGCGAGGTTTTTCGCAACATATTCCGTTCCAGCATCGCAAGTATCCTCCGTCTCCTCCCCCTCCTCCGAAGCCCCGACGGCCAGAGTGGCCTACACGACTGGCAGGATGGCCCAAGACGGCCTCCAAGATGGCCTCCAAGACGGCCAAGATGACCCCATTACGGTCCAAGATGCACCGAAAACGGCCCACGATGGCCTCAGGATGTTCCAAAAAGGCCGAATGGGATGTTTCAAATGCGCTTGAAAGGTCCTGCGGTGTAGGTTGCGAGACTTTAAAGTCCAACACCGACGCAAGTGTCATTTCGGTTCAAAAATTATCCTGGCGAAGGACCCAACCATATGCAATTGTGAATACCGCAATTGTGAATATCTTCTTCGGTGGCGCTCCCTATGGGGCCACGAAACGTGTGAGGGGTGTGCCGAAATGGGTGCGCGGGACGCGTGCGGGCACACCCACTGGGACCTTCGGTGGAGCTCCCTATGGGGCCACGAAGCGTGTGAGGGGTGTGCCGAAATGGGTGTGCGGGACGCATGTGGGCACACCCACTGGGACCTTCGGTGGAGCCCCCTGCGGGGCCACGAAACGTGCGAGGGGTGTGCCGACATGGGTGTGCGGGACGCATGCGGGCACACCCACTGGGGCCTTCGGTGGAGCTCCCTATGGGACCACGAAACGTGTGAGGGGTCACGAAACGCGTGAGGGGTGTGCCGAAATGGGTGTGCGGGACGCATGCGGGCACACCCACTGGGGCCTTCGGCACGAAACGTGTGAAGAGCATGCCGAAATGGGTGTGCGGGACGCATGCGGGCACACCCACTGGGACCTTCGGCGGAGCTCCCTGTGGGGCCACGAACGCGTGAGGGGTGTGCCGAAATGGGTGTGCGGGACGCATGCGGGCGGCAGCACTGGGGCCTTCGGTGGAGCTCCCTATGGGGCCACAAAGCGTGTGAGGGGTGTGCCGAAATAAATGTGCGGGACGCATGCGGGCACACCCACTGGGACCTTCGGTGGAGCTCCCTATGGGGCCACGAAACGCGTGAGGGGTGTGCCGAATTGGGTGTGCGGGACGCATGCGGGCACACCCACTGGGGCCTTCGGTGGAGCGGGCCACGAACAGTGAATTCGGCGGATGTGAGGGGTGTGCCAGGTGTGCGGGACGCATGCGGGCGGCAGCACTGGGGCCTTCGGTGGAGCTCCCTATGGGGCCACGAAACGTGTGAGGGGTGTGCCGAAATAGGTGTGCGGGACGCATGCGGGCGGCAGCACTGGGGCCTTCGGTGGAGCCCCTTGGGGCCACGAACGTGTGAGGGGTGTGCCGAATTGGGTGTGCGTGACGCATGCGGGCGGCAGCACTGGGGCCTTCGGCGGAGCTCCCTTTGGGGCCACGAAACGTGTGAGGGGTGTGCCGAATTGGGTGTGCGGGACGCATGCGGGCGGCAGCACTGGGGCCTTCGGCGGAGCCCCCTATGGGGCCACGAAACGCGTGAGGGGTGTGCCGAATTGGGTGTGCGTGACGCATGCGGGCGGCAGCACAGGGGCCTTCGGTGGAGCTCCCTATGGGGCCACGAGACGTGTGAGGGGTGTGCCGAATTGGGTGTGCGTGACGCATGCGGGCGGCAGCACTGGGGCCTTCGGCGGAGCTCCTATGGGGCCACGAAACGTGTGAGGGGTGTGCCGAATTGGGCGTGCGTGACGCATGCGGGCGGCAGCACTGGGGCCTTCGGCGGAGCTCCTATGGGGCCACGAAACGTGTGAGGGGTGTGCCGAATTGGGTGTGGGTGACGCATGCGGGCGGCAGCACTGGGGCCTTCGGCGGAGCTCCTATGGGGCCACGAAACGTGTGAGGGGTGTGCCGAATTGGGTGTGGGTGACGCATGCGGGCGGCAGCACTGGGGCCTTCGGCGGAGCTCCTATGGGGCCACGAAACGTGTGAGGGGTGTGCCGAATTGGGTGTGGGTGACGCATGCGGGCGGCAGCACTGGGGCCTTCGGCGGAGCTCCTATGGGGCCACGAAACGTGTGAGGGGTGTGCCGAATTGGGTGTGGGACGCATGCGGGCGGCAGCACTGGGGCCTTCGGCGGAGCTCCCTATGGGGCCACGAAACGTGTGAGGGGTGTGCCGAATTGGGTGTGGGTGACGCATGCGGGCGGCAGCACTGGGGCCTTCGGCGGAGCTCCCTATGGGGCCACGAAACGTGTGAGGGGTGTGCCGAATTGGGTGTGGGGACGCATGCGGGCGGCAGCACTGGGGCCTTCGGCGGAGCTCCTATGGGGCCACGAAACGTGTGAGGGGTGTGCCGAATTGGGTGTGGGGACGCATGCGGGCGGCAGCACTGGGGCCTTCGGCGGAGCTCCTATGGGGCCACGAAACGTGTGAGGGGTGTGCCGAATTGGGTGTGCGGGACGCATGCGGGCGGCAGCACTGGGGCCTTCGGCGGAGCTCCCTATGGGGCCACGAAACGTGTGAGGGGTGTGCCGAATTGGGTGTGGGTGACGCATGCGGGCGGCAGCACTGGGGCCTTCGGCGGAGCTCCTATGGGGCCACGAAACGTGTGAGGGGTGTGCCGAATTGGGTGTGGGTGACGCATGCGGGCGGCAGCACTGGGGCCTTCGGCGGAGCTCCTATGGGGCCACGAAACGTGTGAGGGGTGTGCCGAAACGCATGCGGGCGGCAGCACTGGGGTCGGCGGAGCTCCTATGGGGCCACGAAACGTGTGAGGGGTGTGCCGAATTGGGTGTGGGGGACGCATGCGGGCGGCAGCACTGGGGCCTTCGGCGGAGCTCCTATGGGGCCACGAAACGTGTGAGGGGTGTGCCGAATGGGGACGCATGCGGGCGGCAGCACTGGGGCCTTCGGCGGAGCCCTATGGGGCCACGAAACGTGTGAGGGTGTGCCGAATTGGGTGTGGGGACGCATGCGGGCGGCAGCACTGGGGCCTTCGGCGGAGCTCCTATGGGGCCACGAAACGTGTGAGGGGTGTGCCGACTTGGGTGTGGGGGACGCATGCGGGCGGCAGCACTGGGGCCTTCGGCGGAGCTCCCTATGGGGCCACGAAACGGTGTACTGGGGGGGTGAAACGCAGGGAAGAGGGGGAGGAGGGAGGAGGAGGGGGAGGAGGCAGCGGGAGGAAGGAAGGAAGGAAGGAAGGAGAACGCGGGGCACCGTCTCTTCAAAACGAGGAACCAACACCACAGGATGGTTGGGAAAAAGATTGTCCAAAAATGCACAAGAGACCCCCGAGAGGCTTCCAAGAGCGCCCAAGGCAGCCCCCCAGGAAGGCACAACTAATGAGACACAGTAAGATGACCCCAGAGGCCCCAAAGACTAAAGACTGCACCAAGATACGGTCCAAAGACTGCCGAAAAGGCCTCCAAGACCCAAAACGGCATGATTCTGAGATGTCTCGACAAAACCGTCTCTGGCTGCGGTGAACAAACAAATACGTAACTAAACCTAAAGCCTGAAACAAACAGAAAACGGCAGAATTCCAGCAAAAACGGCAGGAAATTCGACAGAAAAAAAAACAGTGAAAAAATACAGAATTCCGGCAAGTCTGCCGGAGGGTGTGTGACAGAATTCTGTCAGTGAGTTTTCGCTGTTCCCCAAACAGCTTGCTGAACGGGGTGCTGCTGTGATAAAAACTAACTCTGGCCGAGGGAAGGCGGAGCAGAGACATCCTCACACAAATTTTATGGTTTTGGCCGTTTCGCTTGAGACATCCTCACAACTCTCGCTTCTGAGTTGGCCGGGATTGGCCGTTTCGCCTGAGACATCCTCGACAAATTGCGCTCCGGGACGCCGCGCGAGAGGTGGTCCGGGCCGTTTCGCTTGAGACATCCTCGAAACTCTGAGCCCCGAGGTGCCGTGCGAGAGGTGGTCCGGGCCGTTTCGCCTGAGACATCCTCGAAACTCTGAGCTCTGCGATGCCTTGCGCGAGGTGGTCCGGCCCGTTTCGCCTGAGACATCCTCGAAACTCTGACTTCGGAGATGCCGCGCGAGAGGTGGTCCGGCCCGTTTCGCCTGAGACATCCTCGAACTTCTGAGCTCTGAGATGCCCTGCGCGAGGTGGTCCGGCCCGTCTCGCCTGAGACATCCTTGCAACTCTGAGCTCTGAGATGCCGTGCGCAAGGTGGTCCGGCCTGTTTCGCACAAGACATTCTCGCAACTCTGAGCTCTCAGATGCTGCGCAAGAGGTGGTCCAGCCTGGGGGCCCAGAAGACCACATGTTACATATCCTCCATGGGACCCTGCGAGCCTCAGGAGGCCCCAGAGAGGTCCAGGAGGCCGCAGGACGCCCAGGACAGGCCCCAGGGGCCCCCAGGAGATTCCCAGGAGGCTCCCAGGAGGCCCCAGGAGGCCCTCTATCAGAACGTGTCAAGTTAATACACATCCGGTGTCGATTCGTTGATTTTTCCTGCTCTTGTGCCCCCCCCTCCATTTTGAGGGGCCCAAGCGGCCACAGGTTAGATATCCCCCCTGGGAGCCCCAAGATGCTTCAGGAAACCTCAGGTGGAGTTCAGGAGGCCACAGGAGGCCCAGGAGGAAGCTCCAGGAGGTCCCCAGGAGGCCCCAGGAGGCACCAGGAGGCCGCAGGACGCCCAGGACAGGCCCCAGGGGTCTCCAGGAGATTCCCAGGAGGCTCCCAGGAGGCCCCAGGAGGCCGCCTATCAGAACGTGTCAAGTTAATACACATCCGGTGTCGATTCGTTGATTTTTCCTGCTCTTGTGCCCCCCCCTCCATTTGGAGAGGCCCAAACGGCCACAGGTTAGATATCCCCCCTGGGAGCCCCAAGAGGCTTCAGGAAACCCCAGGTGGAGTTCACGAGGCCACAGGAGGCCCAGGAGGAAGCTCCAGGAGGTCCCCAGGAGGCCCCAGGAGGCACCAGGAGGCCCCCGCAACTCGGAGCTCTGAGACGCCGCGCTCGAGGTGGTCCGGCCCGTTTCGCCTGAGACTTCCTCGCACCACGTTTCGCCCGAGACATCGTCGCAACTCTGGGGTCCGAGATGCCGCGCGCGAGGTGGTCCAGCCCGTTACGCTGGAGACATCCTCGCAACTCTAGGCTCCGAGATGCCGTTCGGGATGAAGAGGAGGTGGAGGAGGAGGAGGAGGAGGAGGAGGAGGAGGAGGAGGAGATGGAAGGGAGAAGGAGGAGGCGGATGATGTGCATGAGGGAGCAGGCAGGAGGAGGGGGAGGCCCCAGAGAGCTTCAGGAGGCCGCAGGACGCCCAGGACAGGCCCCAAGGGGCCCCCAGGAGATTCCCAGGAGGCTCCCAGGAGGCCCCAGGAGGCCCTCTATCAGAACGTGTCAAGTTAATCCACATCCGGTGTCGATTCGTTGATTTCTCCTGCTCTTGTGGCCCCCCCTGTATTTTGAGGGGCCCAAGCGGCCACAGGTTAGATATCCCCCCTGGGAGCCCCAAGACGCTTCAGGAAACCCCAGGTGGAGTTCACGAGGCCACAGGAGGCCCAGGAGGAAGCCCCAGGTGGTCCCCAGGAGGCCCCAGGAGGCACCAGGAGGCCCCCGCAACTCGGAGCTCTGAGACGCCGCGCTCGAGGTGGTCCAGCCCGTTTCGCCTGAGACTTCCTCGCACCACGTTTCGCCCGCGACATCGTCGCAACTCTGGGGTCCGAAATGCCGCGCGCGAGGTGGTCCAGCCCGTTACGCTGGAGACATCCTCGCAACTCTGGGCTCCGAGATGCCTTTCGGGATGAAGAGGAGGTGAAGGAGGAGGAGGAGGAGGAGGAGGAGGAGGAGGAGGAGGCATGTTTTAACATGCCATGCCAGCCCGCACTGGACGGGCACGCAATCGACCTTGGAAACCGCAGTGGGTCTAAAAACCCTGTTTGGGGATACTGCACTCCGGCTATAATCTTTTAAAAGGAAAATGGGCCGACAGCATTCCGGCAGGGGGCCCCCGACAGAATTGGCAGAATTGTGTTTTTTATGATTTTTTTTCTGTCGGCCAGGCGCTGTCTTGGCTCAAAGTGGGAGCTCGAGTTCGGGCCAAGGCATTTTTCGCTTGTTGCGTGGGTTGTCGGTCACATATCTGCAGATGGCGCCGAAGAAAAAGAAGGAGGAGAAAAAGAAGTCGCTGGAGATCCCAATCGTGAGCGAGGCTGATTTGGCAGCGGCAAAAAATGATAGAGAACCAGGCCGAGCTCAAGAGGCAGAGGTCAAACATGTCCTACGATCTGCAAGGGATTGGTCAGCATGATGCGTATTCGACCTTGGGCAAAGAGGCTAAACAGGAGTTTCTCGAGCGACATTTGGCCGACAAGATCGCCAAGGGCACGGTCAAAACTACGACGGAAGCTACCAAACAGATCGTCGGCCTGAAGACGGACTCGTCGCTGTTATCGTGGCAGAGCAGGCAGGAGATGATCAACTCGATGGGCGAGGAGAAAGCGGCGTCCCAGATCGACTCTGGAGATTCGCCTTGGTTGCCACATCACCTCATGAAGTTCCTTTTCGCCCATTCGACTTGAGCTCGATGCCTAAGTGGCGAGTCGGATCGGTTCGGACATAGGGGTGAGGCCAACGTTTCGATCATGAAGGTAGGGGTCAACGCAAACTCTTCGATCCTAAAGGTAAGGTCGATGGTAAGGCCAACCTATTTGATTCTGAGGGAATGGGCGAGATGGAACTTAATGAGTTGGCGCGAGTGCAAGGACTGTTGGAGAGCAGGCCTGACAGGGTCACCAACAAGCACGGGAAGTGGCTCACCGAATACAAAATCTGGGCGGACATTGGTAGCCGCGAGGAGCAGGTCCGTGACAGCCAGACTTTCACGGGCACGGAGGAAGTCAGCGGCGACTGCGCGAGAGAGCCCCTGCAGAACATCACTGACGCCGCGGCTATCATGGGTGGCAACAATAAATCCAGCAGCGCCGCTTCGACTAACGCTGATATCCAGAAGGAGCCTGAGCAGAAGCCTGGCGAGGAGCCTTCGCCGATGCAGATCCACAAGAAGACGATCGAGGCTCTGAAGTCTTACGCTCGCAAACCCTTGCGCAACCTGGGCGATGCCATCACCGCGCTGAAGAGCATGTCCGAGGACACTGGCAAGGGCAAGCACACTGGTGCGTTGCACGAGGACGTGAAGAGCGCCACCCCTCGCTTCGCGGCTCTCTACTCGAAGGTCGAAGCGATGTTCACCAAGAAGGTAAAGGACGAAGCAGTCATCGTGTCGCTGGCCCAGGGCATCGATACAGAGTACGACCAGTTCAACGAGATCAAAGATCACTTCGATCGCATGGTGCCCGCGCCAGAGCGCGCCACAACCAAAGCTTGAGCAGTCGACGGGTCCGTGCGATTACAGAACGCACGATGGCGCGACCACTGCAGCACGGATCCGCAGCGATGCGCGAACGCCCTCGATGCGTCAGGGCACTTTCCCCGCCACATGGGGCTGCCAAAGGAAAACAGCAAAAACATCATCGCTGTCCTCCTCTTCCCCCTACTCCCCCAAGGGGCCCAAATAGTCCAGAGGGGCCCGAACGATCCACATCCTCGTGCGAGCCGAACCTAATCCAGCCGAATCGTCAGTCTCGTCGCCCTCATCCTCGCACCCCATCCTCCGCCAGATAGCAAGACGCCGACCCGTTTCAATGAAAAAGGTGCTGTTTTGTCGGCTCCGATCGCCCTGGCCCTGGCAGCCCCAACGTGGATCCACCTCCTCCCATCTGCCGGTAATCCTCCAATGATTCGGGCAGCCCGTTTGTCGACCTGACCTGGGTTCAAGTCTCGCCCTCATCATCCTTCAAACTGGCGAGTTCGAACTTCGAAGTTTACACGAAGCAACGGGCCCGACTAGAAACGCAAGCAAACAAATCGATGTCGACAACCACTCCCCAAACCAATCGATTGTTTCGCGTCCTCCGTAGCGTTTTGGCCCAGGCAAAGGTTTGAGCGTGTCGTGATCGCGAATCCATTGCATGCGCAAGTTTGGACACGCGATCTATGCATTATTCGCGTTTGTATTCTGATGTGGCATGGTTAGGGACAGCCTTCGAAAGAGAATCGCCGAACCTGGCGAAGATCATCCAGGGCACGCCGCCGCGCCATCAGCAAGCTCGCGACGAGGCGGCGCGAGGCAGAGGCTGACCGCGCCGCCTGTTGCTCACCCACCCCTCGGTCGCGGCGTCCGGAGCAGGGCAACGAGCGACCAGGTCGGCCCCGGCCCGCTGGCCACGACTGCAACCCCATTGAAGGACTCGCTACGCAGAGACTGGGCCAGGGGGAGGCTACCTGGGGCGCGAGTCAACAAGGGGCAGGAGGGATGGGCCGTCTTGGCCAGAAGCAGGTAGATGACCCCAAGCACGCACATCGGAACGTGGTCAGAGCAATTGGCTGGCCCGACGGTGTCCCAGATATGGAATGGATTCACATATCCTCTGGGCGCGGCCTAAAGCCTCATCCCATTATTGATCCCTGCGAGCTCTTCGAGAAGCTGCATAATAAGGGGGGCGCATCGTTTTCGAAGAAGTTGCGTGGCATGCACGGGAATATCAAACAGTTCTGGGCCAACATGCGGGACCATGTGATTTACGTATCGGCTCGCGAACACGTTGATGATATGTCATCGGTCCCCGTGACAGTACTTGGAGACGGCGCTGCCACGCACAAAACCTGATGAGTTGTTTACAATCAGTTAGACGAGCCTCCCCAGTAAGGGGTCCACGAGGGAAGCGCATTTCATTTTCACTGTTGTTCAGAAGTCTGAGATGGATGCCGACACGCTCGAGATATTGCCAGCAGATCCTGCGAAACGGATGAGCGCCCTCATGCGTGGCATGAAGCTCAACGGCGCAACTTTGGATACTGATAGATATCGAGGGGTTGTGATCATGCTCCGAGGCGATTGGGAATTCTCCACCCAGGCGCAAGGTTTTCCTAGATGGGACTCGTCCCCCAAGATGTGCTGGATGCGTTCGGCTTCGAATTGCATCGAGTCCGACCTTCTGTGGGCGAGCGAAGGACGCGCGTCACTCACGAGACCTACATTCAGGAACTCGTGATCAAGGGAATGCCAGCGCCTTCATTGTTTCAGATCGTATCATTGAGGCTGGAGGGCGTCGTCCTCGATTGTCTGCGCGTTCTAGACCAGGGGATTGCGTCTCATATCGTTGCGAACGCACTCGTGGAAATTATGCGCTTAGGACACTGGAATGGAAATCAACAGGTTCAAACTCAATGCCTTCATGCTGACATGAAGTCGTGGTATACTAGGAACCCCGAGTCTGCTCGCCTTCAAGGGAAGTTCACGCTCGAACGGCTGAGGACTGCAGGGGACCGGCCAAAATTAAAAAGCAAAAGGGGCGGCAACTCGACATTTAGCTGGATATACGGCGGACCGGTGCGCACAATATGATTCAGGCACCGCCCATGACAAACGTCGTACGTCAATTTGCAGACTCTTGAAACGTTTTTACGAGATCATTGGCGAAGAAGGGATGTTTCTTTCAGACTCGACAAAAACTGAGATGATGCCAATTTCCGGACACTTGGTTTCAATAGTTATATATATACACATTTTTCGCGGCCGAGCCCCTGCGGAAGGGTGAGAGGATGTGGAAGACGACCGCGAAATGTCACGCATTTCAACGTCTCTGTGAAGACCAAACGCGCCACCTGGCTAACCCAGCATATTCTTGGAACTACGCGGCGGAAGATTTGAATAAAAAAGTGATGAAAGATATAGGCCTCTGTTGTCACAGGAACAATTTACCACGCATGGTGATTTTCAAATGGATGATCGACGTGTTTGACGATTTTGGTGAGATGTATGACTAAGATTGCCGTTTTTCATATTCGCACTGACGGGTTGATGGAACCTGGCGGGGAAAAAAAAACAAATGCACGCACGCACGCGCGCACGCACGCGCGCACGCGAGAACGCACACACACAAACACACACGCACATACACACACGCACACACAATCGCGCACGCACACACGCACGCGCGCGGACACAACGAAAACAAACCAGCCGTGACACACACATACACACATTAACACGCACACACACATACACATACACACACACACGCACGCACACACACACACACACACACACACACACACACACACACACACACACACACACACACACACACACACACACACACGCACACACACACGCACGCACGCGCGCACGCACGCACGCACACACGCGCACACGCGCGCACGCGCGCACGCACACGCACATGCACACGCGCACGGGAGGAGGAGGAGGAGGAGGAGGACAAGGAGGAAGAAGAGGACGAGGGGGAGGAGGAGGGAGGGGGGCAATGGTGAGGAGAGGGACGGGGAACTCCTCCTTAGGACCTCCTCCTCGCACGTAGCCCAGGAAAGTCCACAAGTCATCATCACTCTACATCAGCCTGCTGAAGCATCTGGGCTCGTGCGGCCCGAGCCGAAGTTACCAGAGCCTGAGAAGAGCAACGACGGTGAGCATTGCAAAGGTAGAACGCAATTACAAGACGCTGGGCTGCCAGGTCGCGCTCATCATCTGTAAGCGAGCGAGCGAGGGCGAGCCGAGAATCGAGATGCACTGGGAGGGGCTTGTCAGGATGCCAGACTTGGTGAACCGCACCCCAAAGCCAAGGGCAGCTCATATAATGAGCCTGGCTGTCCTCACCCTCTTCCGCAGAACATCCGAAAAGACACTGGCAGCGCTTCTGAGACATCCTCCGCTCCGTCACCCACCCACCCGCTAACGTCTTCACAATGCACATCTGCCAAGACGGAGGCGCGCTCAACATTCGGGTCCGAAGAGCGGGCCAGTCTATGGCTTTCAGGGCACGGGCAGAAGGAGGCCTCGAGGCCCACGAAGAAATACGCCGCGTGATGGTGTCCGACAGGCTGTCCTGATAAAGACTCGCACCCAGGGATCGGCTGAAAACCCTCTGGACCTGGACCCGCGGATTCAACCCTTGGGCTTCCTTCAGAGCGAGCTTGGCACGAGCAACAGGGGCCCGCAGCCAATCATTCTCGACAAATCCTGCAGCAGCCTCGGCCAGTTCCTGCACAAACGACCTTCGCTGCCAAAACGAGGGTGACCAACTGCAGCGGGCCCAGAGAGCAATCGGGAGAAAGCTCCTTGCCTTCTGCTGCAGGCGGCAGAACAGGGGCCTCCAGTTCTTGATCGTGGTGGTCGCAGCACGCCACAAGGTCGCAGTGGCCTGCGCCTTGAGCGATAGGGGGCGAACCTTGGCCCAGGTCCTGAGAGCGAGAAGATCCTGGAGCGGGAAGGTGCAAGGAGGCAGGTGGAGAACTTTGTGCAGGGCCCACGACTCCCAACGTGCCACAAGCTTTGGGAGAGGGGCAAGCTGGCAGAGGTAGGAGAATTTGGAAACAGCACGAGAGTTATAAAGCTGTATGGCGACCGAGGGGGCGGCCTGCTGCTTTGTTATCGCGTGCACAACCTCCACCCACTCCCGAAACATCCTCGACCACATCTCCTTATTCGCAGCAGGGCCAATCCACACCCCAAGATACTCTGCCATGGCGGCGACAGGCATCCTTTTCCAGCTCGGGACATGCACAGCTAGCAGAGCCTCGATTGTCTTCCGCAATTCTGGCGAGAACTCCGCTTCCAGCGGGACAATGCAACACTTTGGTATTTTTAATTGAAGACCCGCAAGGACCTCGGCCGCATAAAAAACACTATGCACTCTCTTAAGAGCCTTGACCTCCGACAGAGCTAAACCCACGTCGTCCGCACAAACGCCCGACTCCGAACCTGGCGAGAGGTCAAGACGCTTCCTGAGGGCCCTCAGGAGGGGGTCCATCGAGAAGGCCCACAGCGATCCACTAGCAGGGCCCCCCTGCATGGCGCCCGAACAGATCACACAGAAGACCAGGAGCTGTCCCAGGATCGGAGTTTTCGCGCACGCGAAGGCGTACGTGGCCTGAAAAAACGCCAGGAGACCCGAAGGCATTCCAACAAAGGAAAGCACCTCCCACAGGAAAATGTGAGCTAGAGAGGGGAAGGCATTGCCAAAATCGGCGAGGAAGAGAAGGGGGTGATGAACCCTGGCGAGGTCGGACATCCCAAGGATCCTGGACGTCGTATCCAGGAGGGTGATGTTCTCCAAAAAATTTCTGCCGACCAGGAAGCCCTTTTGGTCCTCCTGAGCCTGGGGGCTCAACATTCTCTTAAACTGGAAGTTGCAAACCGACGACAGCACCTTAATATCCGTGTTCTTGAGAGCGAGCGGTCTTGTGGCTGCAGGTTCTCTCACAACACACTGACTATCGTCCTCACGCTTGCCTTTAGGCGCGAAGATTAGAATCACGTCATTCATATCCGTTGGAGGGGGGAAGCCAGCCTGGAGGTAGAGGAGGAGGTCGTAAAGTATCTCTGCAGACAATTCGTGCTGCTGCCATGCTGCATAGGGAAGACCGTCGGGGCCTGGCGCGGTGGGCTTCGCTCGCTTCAGCGTCTCCCTGATCTGATTGACCGTGGGCACACTGACATCAGACCAGTCAAAAGGGCATGCGTGCTGCGCTAAGTACCTACGCACATGCTGGACAGGGACCTGTTTCCAAGCGAAGACAGGGGCCCAGTGCTGATGCAACGCCGATGTCATCGCCTGCGCATTCGACACAACGGCACCATCGGGGCCCACAAGGGCCTGAAGCGGAAGGGTCTTCCGAACAGGAGCCCAAAGTTTGGCTCGCCTACGCTCCGCGTACATGTACGATTTTAAACGCTTGCGCTCCTTCTGCGACTCACTGGCTTTCACCGCCGACTCCGCCGAGGCTAATCTGCGCTCTGCGCGCAGCTGCTGGAGGGCTTCGTATTGACGACGAAACTCGACAGCCGACTTCAGACCGACACGACCTTCTTCCTCCAGCGTGATATGCTCGGCGGCGGCAGGAGCAGTGGCCAGCAGTTTAGCGGCAAGACGTGTGTCGTTATAGTTTACAGCCCGGGCGACAGATCTGTAAATCAGAAGCTTCGAGTCCAGCTCTGGAGCCGGTTGTTTGATCAACGCATCCCTGGACATCCGAGCAGCTTCCCGAAGAAGACGTTTATATTCGCGCCACCGTGCTATGGTTGGAAGAGAGTAGAGGGGGGAGTGAGAGACCAGAAGCGAAAGGTAGTGAGAGAAGGATGGGGAGCAGCAGACATGCCGCGGGAGCGGCTGCTCTAGTGGCTGGCGCTGCGGGCGCAACGCAAACGTCACGCGCACTGGCGCATGGTCAGAGACGCCCAGGCTGTGGAGCTCCTCGGGCTTGTCCATTACCGTGGCCGAGATGCACCAATTGATGAGCATCCAGCCTGGCGTCGAGGTGAACAGCTTGTCGAGCTGCGTGAGGCGCTCCCCGTCTCGGACGTAGTGCGTCGGCTGCTCGGGGCCCAGCTCCACTAGGCCCGCCAGCGCGTCCAGCCAGAGGTTCCCTCTCTCCCTGTGGCGCGCCTGTGTCATGACGCCCTTGTCTATCTCAGGGGTGGCCAGGTACATCGCCGCCCTCTCGTGGAAGTTGAAGTCTCCCATGAGCAGCACTGTGGAGCGCTGCGGATTTGCCTCAGCTATTTCAGCCTCCGCAGCAATCCTTCTCATCAGCGCCGTCGCCACTGACTCATCCAAGCCGAAATTGTGGATGTTGTAGACCACGAGCATGCTGTCCTGGGCGCGGGTGCCGTTGGAGTGGGATGCCCTCGCCTTCACCTGCAAGCGCTGGACATATCCAGGCACGATCACCGTGTGCCTGAGGCGCCCCGCTTCAGCAGCTTCGTCAGCCTCCTGTTGGGAAAAGCCAGGTAGGAGTAGGGCCACACCTCCAGCGTTGTGGCGAGGCACCGACGCGAAGACCGCTGCCTTCTTGTGTGTCAAATAGACCTCATGACGAAGCTCCTCCTCAGTGCCGTGCACTTCTTGAAGTCCAATCATGGTGTGAGGCTTCATCAAGGCTGCCAAGCGTCTGCATTTCTTCTTCCTGGTAGCAGGAAGGTGATGAAGAAGAGCCCGAGCGTTCCATGTGATGAATGAGGGCACCCCCGTGTCGTACTGCGAGAGATCCTCAATCCAAGGTTGCATAATCATATTAAATCTGCCACCGCACCTCCTCCGAGGTGTGGAATATACCGTTGAAGCGCGCCAGCAATGCTTCCTTGTCCAGGTTCTTTGAGCGAGCCGCCGCGTAGTTCCAAAGCAACTTCGTCGGGGCATCCTTTTCCTGACCGATCTCGAGCTGAACTGCTGGCTGTCCTTCCACAAATACGATGCCCTTCGTCCGATCACGTCGCACACGTAGCTCCGCGTGTGCTTCACGTACCAGACCTGCCATCTTCTTGGTCTGAATTTCTCTCCTAACCATTTTGTCACTTTTGTCCAAGCCCACGTAAATGCGCGAACGACCACCCTCCACCGTCGGGCAGCTGAGCTGCCTCCATTCATTGTTCTGCCTGAGGAAGCGCCGCGCCTGCTTGACCTTGCGCATCCCTGCATTCGCGTCCCCTGACATCTGCACCGTGAAGCGGCGCCCCGGCGAGTTGCCCAGTACCTTCCACTGCTGCTCCTCCATGCCCGCGTCCTGCATCCAGGCCGCCAGCTGCTCCTTGAGGGCATCCACTGTGACCATGGCCTCCGTGTTCGCGATGAAGACCGTGCCGTCTGGGTCCCTGTCCCACTCCAGCGCGCTGCCGAAGTCCTTGACGGGGATCGTGGCCTCCGCGATGTGCAGCTCGCGGCGGAGCTGCTCCACTTCAGCTCTGACCTGGCGTTGCTCCGCCTCGAAGGAAGTTTGACGCTGGCGCAGCTCGTCCAGCTCTGAACGTACTTGTACATTAGTGGCCTCTTGTCGATCACTGACAGCCCTGACCAAGTTAGCCGTGTGGCCGTTGACTTCCGTGATGATGCTGCGCTTGGTCTCGCCCATGCGCGTGTTGATGGACCGCTCCACATCAGACTTGAAGGCCGCCAGAAGTTCGTCGATATCTCCCCGCGAGAGCGAAGAGGAGGAGTCGCCACTGGCTCCTTGCTGCAAGTGCGGCCGCTTGGAGGCGGGGGGGCCACCACTGGCAGCTGCCTCACCGCCCCATGGATCTGCAGCGCCTTGCAGAGGATCCGCAGAGCGAGCGCCAGCAGGAGGACGGCGGCCGAGCCCAGCCTGTCGTTGGTCCCGCTCTTCTTCTGCGGCTGCGGTTCCCCCCGAGCGCGAGCGGGGAGTACCTTCCCCACGGGCCGCCTCCCGCGCCTGATGTCCACGGGCAGCGGGTCCAGCGTCGCCAGGCCGCGAGGAGCGCGCCGATGCGGACAGGCAACCTCGCGCATCGCGGGCAGGCGGTGGCATCGGCTGGCTCCCAGGGGGAGCTCGCGCGGGCGGGTAAAGGGGCCAAGACGGCGTCGTGAAAGAGGTGTTAGCAAAGAAGGGCTGCTGAGGCAGACTCGCTCACAGCAGGATCGTTGGTGTACCCGAATCGCTCGACAGAGGAGCGACGGACGGGCCAAAGCTAATCAGAGTCAGCTATGTTACGTTAGCGTCCTCCGTTTAGCCTTGAGCCAAAATGGCTACGGGTCCTCCTCCTCCTCCTCCTCCTCCTCCTCCTCCTCCTCCTCCCCCCTGTAGCCATTTTGTCTCAAGCCTGCGTGAACCCTGGCACGGACGCCTGTCATCAAAAACCAGAAGGCGTCCATTCCACAGAAATGACGGCAAAGGCTCCTATCAATAGGAACCGCGCTTGTTCGAGAGGTTGCCTCTTGATTTCTGGTCCACGCCGGGGACTCCGTGCCTGCCCAGGCGCGACGCGGCGTCGAACTCTCCGTCGCACCGGCCGCGGGGCCCCTCCGAGGATGAGCTGGCGCTGCGGGCGCCCTTCCGGAAGTGCCTCTGGGCCTTGGTCTGCGCCTCCTGAGAGCGGGCGACCTGCTTGAGCGTCTGGGTCAACGCCCCTCCCTGGGCACCTTTTCCGCGGCGCGCTGGTGCTGCTGCGCGCGCGCCACCAAGGCCAGCTCCTGCGGGGCCTCCACCGGCGATAGGATGGTCTTCACCGCCTCCATGGGCGCATTGGCGACCTGCCAACCCATGGTGAACCCTCTCTCCTGGAGGGCCCCCGCGGTGCTCTCCAGCAGCTCTGCGGGCGCGTCGGGGACCATCTTCGCCAGGAGGTCCTTCGTGCTGTCGGCCGCTGCCGGTGTCGGCAGCGCTGCTCCTGGAGCGGTTGCTGGGAGGTCGCCGCCCGCCGGCTTGGCCTCGGGGGCTTGGGGAGGCCCTGCCGCGCCAGTCGCGGTCGCCGGCGCCGGAACCCTTGAGGCCTTGAGGGCGACCTGTCGCGGGGACGCATCGATCTGGAGACTTGTCAGACCGACTCGACCGGCTCGGGCGCCGCTGGCGGCGGGGCCTGCTCGGGCTGCCGCTCGGCATGCCGAACTCAGGTAAGGCGTTGCGAAAGCAACTGTGCAGTCAGTGCGCCTTCAGAGGCTTTGGAGCCACAGCCGCTACGGAAAGAGGCCAATGCAATCCATTCCATGACAATCAATGTGATCGTGTCGCCCCTGGCTTGACTGACGATACTCCTTCTGTCACGCCTTTTTTTTTGCCGGCTGGAACATTCTTCGCGTGCTCTCGAATCCCCTGCGCGGGACCGAACCCAATGGGTTTCTGCTTATAAATTCCTTTTGCAATGGCTCTTTGGAGGGAGAAGAGGGAAGGGGGGAGGGGGGGAGGGAGGGAGGAATGGTTTGGGGGGGCCCCTGAACTCCTGGGGGACGGGGTCGAGTGCCCGGGCCCAGGACATCGCCAGCAGACAGGACGGCGCGGCAGGCTCTGCTCCGTGGGACTTGCAAAGTCCTGGCTTCTTTTCCGGGCGCACGCTTCGGCGAACCCGCGTTCGCCCAGTGCGTGACGCGTAGGCTCCACATCCTCCTCCTCGCTCCTTCATAAGGGGGGAAGGGGGAGGATGGAGGTCTCCCGCGTTCCTGGGATAGGGTCGAGACCCCGGACAGTGCACTGGCACCGCCTTGCAGTCCACCACACGCCAGAGCAACACGCGTTCTGGTGGCTGGGATCCAGCCTCCGCTTCTTGCCACGCTGTGTCTGCCATTGGCGTCTCAGCCAACTTTTGCTCAGCATTCGCCCACGGTCGTCTTCGGGATCATGGGCCGTGCCTGCGCCGAAGGCCCCGTGCCCTGGCCTTCTTCAAAGGCCCGTGCCCCCCTGGCTCTCGGGAGGGGCCCGCGCCCCGTCTGCCCTGTGGCGCGCCGGGCCCGTGCCCTGGTTCACTCGCACACGTGGCCTGTGCCAAACACAACGCGCGCGCACGCATGCTTGCGCACGCGCGCGAACACATGCACCAAATGCGGTTATCGTGTGCGCTTTCACCATGCGTGCAACGCGCTGCGCGCGTGGCACGCGGAGTGTAAAAGCACGTGTTTCCAGCTCGGGACAACCAGCTTGGGAACACCATGTCAGATACACCCCCGTGGCCTGGACACGTTCGAAATATATGGTGCCAGCACGGGGCCACCATGTTAGACACCCACCTTGGTGGCCTGGACACATAAAAACACATGGTGCCAGCTCGGGGAAATCATATTAGATACACCCCTGCGTGGCCTGGAAACGTTAAAGCACGTGGTCCTTACTCGGGTCAATCATGTTAGACACACCCCTGTGTGGCCTGAACAAGTAAAAAACACATGGTTCAAGCTCGGGACGACCAAATTGGATATCCCCCTGGGTGGCCTAGACACTTACAAAAACATGATTCCACCTCGGGACAACCATGTTAGATTCCCCCCTGGTATCCAGCTCAGGGCAGCCATGTTAGATATCCCCCTAAGTGGCCTGGGCATGTAAAAACACGTGTTTCCCGCTCGGGACAACCAGCTCGGGAACACCATGTCAGATACACCCTCGCGGCCTGGACACGTTCGAAATACATGGTACCAGCTCGGGACCACCATGTTAGATACCCACCTTGGTGGCCTGGACACGTGAAAACACGTGGTTCCACCTCGGGGCCATCATGCGAAATACCTATACGACCACCCTGCGGGTGATAAGGAGGTTGTGGGGGGGGGGGGGCCATGACGACAACTGATGTGAATGTGGTGCTGATGGCCGATGATGGTGTGGATGAAGTGGCGGATTTTTTGTTGTTCTTTCGCTTGGGCGTTTTGTGTCATTCGGTTTGCCGCTGCGCGACGCGGCACTCACCCCACGACGGTCCAATCGACGATGCGTGCACTGGCAGGGCCTGGTGCGTGCGTCCGGACCTGTCCTATCCTGCCTTGGGAGTCGCGCTGGCAGTGCCTGGCGTTGACGAGCACCCTCCGCCCAGCGTCGGTGGAGACGACTGGCTGTTTGTGGCGGGCAGTGCCACTTGCGAAGCAGGGACACTGCTGCCAGATGCACTGGCAGCGCCTGGTGCCGTGTTGGCCTGCACTGGCAGCGCCCACGTGATGTCACGTCGATCCCACTATCAGACTATGGATATCACGATGTATGTATATATATATATATATATATATATATATATATCACTATCGATCTCACTATCGATCTCAATTCGGTCTCACTATCGATCTCAATCGATATCACAATCGGTGTCACAATCGATCTCACAGTCGGTCTCACTATCGATCTCACTATCGATGTCACTATCGATCTCACTATCGATCTCACGATCGATCTCACTATCGATCTCACGACAGGACACCGACGGGCCACCGACGGGACAATGCGGGCTCGATTTTTCAGTCGATCTCATAATCGGCCTCACTATCGATCTCACAATCGATCTTATTATCGATCTCGCAATCGATCTCACAACCGATCTCACCATTGTCGCATACGATCTCACGATCGATCTCACTTTCGGTGCCACCATCAATTTCACGATCGATCTCACTATCGATCTCACTACCGATCTCACTATCGATCCAACATTCGGTCTCACATTCGGTCTCACTATCGATCTCAGTTTCGGTGTCACTATCAATTGCACGATCGATCTCACGATCAATCTCACGACAGCACAACGGCGGGCGACCGACGGGACAATGCGGGCTACCGCTTGACACGCGCCGGCGGGGGAAACATTTATATTGGCGAACCACTAGCGACAGACAGGACAACGGCGGGCGACCGACGGGACAATGCGGGATACCACTTGACACGGGCCGGCGGGAAAAACATTTCTGTTGGCGAACCACTAGCGACAGACAGGACAACGGCGGGCAACCGACGGGACAATGCGGGCCACCGCTTGACACGCGCCGGCGGGGGAAACATTTATGTAGGTGAATCACTAGCAACAGACAGGACAACGGCGGGCAACCAACGGGACAATGCGGGCCACCGCTTGACACGCGCTGGCGGGGGAAACATTTATGTTGGCAAACCACTAGCGACAGACAGGACAACGGCGAGCAACCGACGGGACAATGCGGGCCACCGCTTGACACGCGCTGGCGGGGGAAACATTTATGTTGGCGAACCACTAGCGACAGACAGGACAACGGCGGGCAACCGACGGGACAATGCGGGCCACCGCTTGACACGCGCCGGCGGGGGAAACATTTATGTTGGCGAACCACTAGCGACAGCAGAATGAATTCCTCTCGCCCGCGCACGCAGCTTCGCCTCGCCCGCACGCACAACACGAACACGAAACCGAAACCGATTTCCCAGTTGGGGGCTCTCCGTTCCCCTTCGATCTCACCCCCCAACCTCCGACCCCACCTGTGTTGCCTGGACACACCAAAGCACGTGGTTCCAGCTCGGGACCACCATGTTAGATACCCCCCTGGGTGGCCTGGACATATGAAAACACATGGTTCCAGCTCGCACGGGATGCATTTTTTCGACCAAAAAGTGTCCCGCACCGTGTGATTTACCGATCGGGATTTCAAAACCAAGCGCTTCGCTAGGGACATCCTCAATTGTTCCACGCCGAATGGGACTTAACCTCGATATTTATCGCAACTGATTTCGCTGGCAGAAATCGAAAGGGAACACTATTAAAGGAGAATCCTGGGCCCACGCCCTTTCCGAGAAAAACACGTGGTTCAAGCTCGGGACAACCATGTTAGATATCCCCTTGGGTGGCTTGGACATGTAAAAACACATGGTTCCAGCTCGGGACCACCATGTTAGATACCCCCCTGTGGGGCCTGGACACGTAAAAACAAGTGGTGCCAGCTCGGGGCAATCATTTAGATACACTCCGGAGTGGCCTGGACATTTGAAACACGCAGTCCTTGCTCGGGACAATGGTGTTGATAACTCCCTGGGTGACCTGGACACGTACAAACTCAAAATTCCAGTTCGGGGCAATTATGTTAGATACCCCACTGGATGGCCTGGACACAGCTCGGGACAACCATCTTGGAAACCCCCCTGGGTGACCTGGGACTTCCTAGGGCCTCCTGGAGAGGGCCAATCTACAAGAACACACCTAAAAAACACGGATTTGTGCCCCTGACCCGAATGTGCCCCGCACCATATGATTTATCGATCGGGATTTCAAACACCATCGTCTCGCTAGAAACACCCTCAAAATGTCCACGCCGAGTGGAATTTTACTTTGTTATCTCTCACTAATATTTTTGCCGGTCGAAGCCGGGGGGAAACAAAACAATCCTAAAAGAGAATCCTGGGCCCGCACCCTTTCCGGGAATATCCGTGTTGTGCGTAATCGGAAAAACGGGAATTGCATGCTCAAGAGGGGGAGGTGGCGGGTGATGAGGAGGATGACCGGGAAGAGGAGGAGAAGGACGAACAGCAACACCAGGAACAAAAGCGGAAGGATAGAGAGGAATAAGAGGACCAGGGAAAGGCGGAGGAGGGGAAATGAGAGGAGCGACAATGATGAAGACAATTCGGATTCAGAAACGTGGCCCGCGCTGAAGCGAGACGAGAAGCAGCAGCAACAGGAACTGGGGTGGAAGGAGCGGGACGAACAGGAGGACCAGGGGAGAGCGGACTGGAGCGGAGCGGCGCCGATCTCGCCCAGAGAACGTCCCGTGTAGGGAACGGCTGGTGCGCCAGGGCGCCGCAATTCTGAACTCGGAACTCGGCCGAAGTCGGAAAGCAAGGAGCTGGAGTCGGAAACGTGGGAGCTGAAGTCGGAATGACGGGCGCTGGTTCTGAAAGCTGGCAGCCGGAAGCGGGAAACTGAGAGACGGAGTCGGAGAGACGGGCGTCGGAGTCGGAAAAATGGGGGCTGGACTCGGAGAGATGGGAGTTGGACTCGGAAATTTGGTAAATCGCATCAACCACTTCAACCACTTGACCAAAGAAAATGAAAACAATGATTGAGCAGCGCATTGCTTAACACGCTTGTCACGCGCACCTATTTGAATTCATCCGGTTTTACTTTGCCCAATTTGAACTCATCTAGTTTCAATTCGCCCAGTTTAAATTCAGGACTGGACTTGAAGAGGTTTTCTGTTTATTCCAACTTCCAGGATCTTCCCAGCGGTCCGGGGATGCATGTTGTGGGGGGTGCTTCAATATCAAACTTGAACCGATGTTCCCGGGGCTCTTCAGCTCAGACACTTCAGCCGCTGGACATGCACGAGTGTTGCTGTCAATTGTGGTCATTTCACATGGGGTTCTAGCTGATGAAGTCGGGAGATCGCAACGAATCGCCGAGGCATCGCCGACGCACGCGCGACGCATAAGCGATGCACGCGCGAATAAAAACAATATGAACTTATGGGCGAGTGAGCACCGGACGAATGAGACGCCGAAAAGCAGCCAAGAGGCCTTTGGCCTTTGTGCTCGCCCTACCCCCCCTCAACCTCCTTCTCTTCCTTTTCTGGTTGTTCCTCCTCCCTTTCCTCCATACACAGTCAAACAATAAGGGTGCTATTCTCCTTCCTCCACCGAATTTTTGCGGAAGATCTCCCACCCCGCCAGTGTGGCTTACACGGAAAATCGGCGCTGTGCTCCCGTCGTTGTAATTGGCGCTTATTGTGGTCCCCCTAATTACTTCCAGTTCCCATTCGGCCATCCTCCACTCACAATTTTCTGACTCCGACCCCGAACTTTCCGACTCCGGCGCTCGTCTCCCCGACTCCAAGTCCCAACCGATTCCAGCTCCCATCTCCCCGACTCCGGTTCCCAACTCTCCGGCTCAGTCTCCTCTAGATCTTCGACTCCGACACCCAACTTTCCGACCCCAACTCCCATCTCTCCGAATCCAACTCCCCATTTTCCGACTCCGACGCCCGTGTCTATGGCTCCGTCTCCCAATTTCCATCTTCTGCCTGCCAACTTTCAAAACCAGCGCCCGTCATTCCGACTCCAGCTCCCGCGTTCCCGACTCCAGCCCCCTACTTTCCGACTTCGGCCGGATTCCGAGTCAAAAATTGAGGCGTTCGTGCGCACACGCTGTTTCTTACACGGGACGCCATGTGGGAGAGTTTCACACCGGGCGAATTAAACGGGATGAATTCGAACCAGGCGAATTAAAACCGGATGAATTTGAACAAGACGAACTAAAACCGGATGAATTCAAACCGGGCGAATTCAGGCCGGATGAATTCAAAGGGGACGAATTAGAACCGGATGAATTTTAACATGGCGAAGTAAAACCGGATGAATTTAAACCGAACGAATTCGAACCGGATGAATTCCAATTGATGCATTGCAACAACGTAAATGTAAACCGGACGAAATTCAACCGAACGGGTTTATCAACGGAATGGACAGAATAGTCAACGCAAACCACACAATTGCACGCAAAAGAAATAAGAACCCGATGAATTGTCACCGGACGGGTAAAACCAAATGAATTAAAACTGGGGGAATTCAAACTGGATGAATTAAAACCGGGCGAATATAAACCGGATAAATTTAAACTGGATGCGCTTACGCGGATGAAATTAAACGATGAAGTTAAACGGATGAGATTTAACGGGTGAAATTAAACGGATGAAATTCAATTTTGGTGAAACAAATGTGAATCCGTTCTGCTCCCCTTCATCATCCTTATATTCATTTTCTGGTTGTCCCTCCTTCTCTTTCATCCGTTCACAATCAAACGATATGGGTGCTATTCTCTTTCCTCCATCGCAGTTTTGCGCAAGATCGATCTCCCACCCCGCGATCTTTTTTTACACGGAGGCTGTCAACAACTGTTGCTGTGCGTATTTTGATGCTGCAGACCAGACGCACAGGGGAAACAACGATTCCTGTCCGCTTAAGCGCTTGCTTTCATAGCCCAACCACACCAGGCACAAATAGGGGTTGCGGCGGAATCTGTGGATCACCCTACAGGGCCAAGGCCAACATCAAAGGCCTCAAATCGAGGATAGGCCGGTACAGCCAAAGAGACGGCAACGAGCGGCAACACGCAACGAAAATGTCACGAAGTATGGTCCGCAAGTGCAGAAGGAGGAGGAGGGAGGAGGACAGAAGGAAGGAGAGGAGTAGGAGGAGGACGAGCGATGAAAGAGAGACCAATCAAAAACCAGGAGCAGCGTTCAAGCCAACTTGCAATAGGCGAGCCGTCGCGCGCACCCTGGGACTGGAGCAATGGTCAGTAGAGCTGGTCAGAGACCGAAGAATTTTGTTGTGCTATCCGGTAGTTTCCGGCGTTTCACAATGGTGTTCCCGCTGCAGCATGGGCCTCCTTCTCGGATCGGTGCAGAGCTCCCGTCGTTCAAAATGGAGTTGTTATTTGTGGTCCTCCTTCTTATTTCCAATTTCCATTTCTTATCCTCCTTTCCACAAATTTTTGCAATTCCAGCCCGCCACTTTCCGACTTCGGCGTTCGTATCCCCGATTCTGGCTCCCAACCGATTCCAGCTCCAGAGCGACTTACAAACGGATAAAAAATAAACCGGACAAATTAAAACAACATGCTATTAAACAAAAAGACATAACACCGGATGAATACAAACCGGTGAATTAACACCGGATGTTTTTTAACCAGACGAGATGAAAAACCGGACGAATTTAAACCCGACGAATTAAAACCGGACGAATTGAAAACTGGACGAATTCAAACCGGATAAATGTAAACCAGACGAACTAAAACCATCGGATTCAAACGGGACGAATTGAAACCGGATGAATTCAAACCGGACGGATTTCAACCGGCGACTAGAAACCGGATGAATTTAAACCGGACGAATCAAAATCGGATGAATGTAAATTCAAACGGGAGGAGGTTTGAATTGATCCACTAGACAACGCGGGGCACAGTGGCCCAGAAAGAAAATCTTAAACCGGATGAATTTAAAACGGACGAATTAAAACCAAATGAATATAAACCGGACGAATTTAAACCGGATGAATTTGAAGCCGGGCGAATTTAAACGGGATGCAATTAAACCGGATGAAATGCAACGGATGAAACGGATAAAATTAATTAAACGTATGAACTTAAATTCGAATGAAACAAAAGTGAATCCTTTTGGGGCCCCTCGGGAGCGCTCCCACCCTGTCCTGGCCCCCTCTTGGGGCCGCCATGGGCGCCTGAGGAAGCGTCCTGGCGCAGTCGTGAGCCGTTGTAGGGCCCTTCTGGCAGGCTCCTGAAGCGTCTTGGGACGATCTTGAAGGCCTGTGCGGCCGTCTTGGACGCTTTGAAAACGAAAAGCACGGGAACTCCCGAAATGCGCGCTTTCCCTCAGAATTGGGAAAATGTGTCCTTGCTCGGGCTCTCCTGGGACTCTCTCTGGAGCCCACGTGGAGCATTTTGAAGGCCTCTTGGGCCGTCAGGCGGCTGTCTTGGGCGTCTTCGAGCGCTCGAGGCCCGTCTCGGAGGCCCTCTTGGACCGTATTCGGCCGTCTTCGGGCCCTCTTGGGAGCCTCCGGGGGCGGCTCGGAGCGCTCTTAAGCCATCTTGGAAGCGCGCCGGGGCCCCAGTGCCGCGCCGGTGACCGCCGCAGTGGGCCAGTCCGCTGCCAATGCTCGACACTTTGGCGAGCGGTGAACGCTGCATTTTAGGAGAGATGATTAGGTCCGAACCGTGGACTACGTTCGAGAAATCTGCACGAACTGGCATATGTTGGTGGACATGCTGCCGAAAGGCTGACATGATGACGTGGGGCTCGACCTTCGCATTCCGCACATGCTACCGCGTGCTTTTGCGTGCTGCCGCTGTTGCGTGCTGTTGGTAATGCGTACCGCTGCTGCCTGCGTTTCTGCTGCTTGTAGCTGCAAGGTCCTGCTGACGGCCAGTTCTGCTTTGTGCGTGCTGATAACCGCTGCCTTCTGCAGCTGCTTGCTGCTGCTGTGCGCTCCCGCTGCTGCTGCCCGCTTCGCGCTGCTGCCGCTGGCCGCCGCTGCTGCTGCCGCTTGATGCTGCAGGCTGGCACGTTTCGCTGCTTCAGCGCTCTGACGAGACACGCTGCCAGGACAGGATCGACGAGCGAGAAGTCAAAGACAAGTGGTAGCACAAGAAGCAGCAGCAGCAGCAGCAGCAGCAGCAGCAGCAGCAGCAGCAGCAGCAGCAGCAGCAGTAGTAGTAGTAGTAGTAGTAGTAGTAGTAGTAGTAGTAGTAGTAGTAGTAGTAGTAGTAGTAGTAGTAGTAGTAGTAGTAGTAGTAGTAGTAGTAGTAGTAGTAGTAGTAGTAGTAGTAGTAGTAGTAGTAGTAGTAGTAGTAGTAGTAGTAGTAGTAGTAGTAGTAGTAGTAGTAGTAGTAGTAGTAGTAGTAGTAGTAGTAGTAGTAGTAGTCGTAGTAGTAGTAGTAGTAGTAGTAGTAGTAGTAGTAGTAGTAGTAGTAGTAGTAGTAGTAGTAGTAGTAGTAGTAGTAGTAGTAGTAGTAGTAGTAGTAGTAGTAAGTGTAGTAGTAGTAGTAGTACTAGTAGTAGTAGTAGTAGTAGTAGTAGTAGTACGTCGTAGTCGTAGTAGTAGTAGATATAGTAGTAGTAGTAGTAGTAGTCGGAGTAGTAGTAGTAGTAGTAGTAGTAGTAGTAGTAGTAGTGGTGGTGGTAGTAGTAGTAGTAGTAGTAGTGGTAGTAGTGGAAGTAGTAGTAGTAGTAGTAGTAGTAGTCGTATAGAAGTATAGTAGTAGTAGTACTGGTATAGTAGTAGTGGTTGTTGTTGTAGTGTAGTAGTAGTAGTTTCAGTAGTAGCAGTAGTAGTAGTAGTAGTAGTAGTAGTAGTAGTAGTGGTAGTAGTTATAGTATAGTAGTAGTATCGTAGTCGTAGTAGTAGCTGTAGTTGTAGTAGTAGTAGTAGTAGTAGTAGCATAGCAGTACTAGTAGTAGTAGTAGTAGTAGTAGTAGTAGTAGTAGTAGTAGTAGAAGTAGTAGAAGTAGTAGTAGTAGTAGTAGTAGTAGTAGTAGTACTAGTAGTCGTAGTAGTATAATAGTAGTAGTAGTCGTCGTCGTAATAGTAGTAGTAGGACTAGTGCTAGTAGTAGTAGTAGTAGTAGTAGTAGTAATAGTAGTAGTAGTAGTAGTAGTAGTAGAGGTCGTAGAGGTCGTAGTAGTAGTAGTAGTAGTAGTAGTGGTCGTAGAAGTAGTAGTAGTAGTAGTAGTAGTAGTAGTAGTAGTGGTAGTAGTAGTAGTAGTAGTAGTAGTAGTAGTATCAGTAGTAGTAGTAGTAGTAGTAGTAGTAGTAGTAGTAGTAGTAATAGTAGTAGCAGCAGTAGTAGTAGTAGTAGTAGTAGTAGTAGTATAGTAGTAGTAGTAGTAGTGGTGGTAGTAGTACTAGTAGTAGCAGTAGTAGTACTAGTAGTGGTAGTGGCAGTGTGGCAGTGGTAGTAGTAGTAGTAGTAGTAGTAGTAGTAGTAGTAGTAGTAGTAGTAGTAGTAGTAGTAGTCGTAGTAGTAGTAGTAGTAGTAGTAGTAGTAGTAGTAGTAGTCGTAGTAGTAGTAGTAGTAGTAATAGTAGTAGTAGTAGTAGTAGTAGTAGTAGTAGTAGTAGTAGTAGTAGTAGTGGTAGTCAGGGTCGAGAGCGTCGCGGAGATAGGGGGGAAGAAGCGATGGGCGACCAGCGAGGAGCGAGAAAACAAGGAGCGACGGCCTGGGGGGGACGGGCGAGGACCGCCGAGGCCCGAGGAGGTGCGTCGTCCCTGAGGACCTCCGGGGGCCGTTTTTTCGGACCCTGGGGCCGCCAAATTCCGATACAGTCGACCCGTATAATACACGTCGGTCGGAAGAAGTAGCTAGAAATATGAAGTAGGAAGGCGGATCAAGTAGATTGGGTCCAGGCCCCCCCAGGGAATAACAAAACGCAGCAAAAGCGTGCCGATTCTTGAAGTAGGAAGGCGCTTGAAGTAGATTGGGATCTGGGAATCCAAAAATACCTACTTTCAACGACCGGCGTGTAAGGATGCGCGGTAAGGATCCAAGGGCCTTGGAGGGCTACGGTAGCGTTTTTCGAACTGGGCTGGCCAGCGAGAGTCGCTAAGGATGGGCCGACGGGGCAAGGATGCATGGGTACCCTTGGGAAGGCTGCTCATCCTTACTATGCGGGCTGACTGTTTGGGGTGAGAGACCAGTCTGGAGGAACCACCCCCTCGGTCTGGGGGCCGACTCCTCAGGGATTTCATTGCTATTGCTTTTGAGTTCGAAGTCTGCTGCTTGTGTAGGCTGCTTGCTGAGTGCTGCTTGCGAACAGTTTGCCTGTATGTATTGGCTTGCTGCTTGCTTTGTGCTGGTTTGCTTGATTCCTGGCTAGTTTGCTTGCTGCTTGCTGCTCGTTTGTTTGCCGGCTTGCTGTTTGCTGCTGCTGTTGCTGATTGCTGCTGATTGCTTCCCAAAGCTGGTATGGGGCTCCTGGGGTGAATCTCGGCATTCTCATGTCTTCTTTGTGGCTTCTTGGGCTACCTTCGACGGGTGAAGGGGCTGCGGGAAGGGGCGTCTCTTGGGCCGCACGGGGATGATCCTGAGCCGGCCTGGGGCAGTATTCTCTGCCTGCCAAGGCAGAAGGCAGAAGGCACTGCGGAGCAACATGCCCCCTGTGGCTGGCGGCTGGCGGTTCCGGAGCACTGTCCGGGAGAACCCCCCGACGGGTCGCACAGTCAGATGGGGGCCGCTCCAACGAAGGGAGGAAATTACTCTGGCAAAGACCCCGACCATGAGAAGCTGTGAATAACGAGGTCCTCCTCGGTGAAGCCCGTTATGCTAGAAGGCGAAAAACCTACCCCGCTTTTGACCACCCCAGCTTCCAAACGGGAAGCTGGCCAATACCAACTTGCTCGCCGGGGACGCGACCGCGATCTCGGGGGTCAAATATGATCAACATGCCCGCCGATCTTACCTAGTTTCGCAGCGCGTCCCCAACACTCCGCACTGCCGAACCACAGATCTCCTAAGCACTGTCCCAGACGACGCAAGGTATCGTAAATTATCGTACCAAGCGACGCTCCGTCACAATACCGGAAAAAACTCTGTATTATATCAATGTTTTCCGGTATCGTACCAAGGGCACTTCCGCCAGGACCAGCATGTGTAAAATCGCACTACAAACGCGAACTTAATATAGTACCAAACGCGTTTGATACAATTGCAACTTTTCTGGCATTGTACCACAATTTTCCTGTACCGAACCGGAGAATGCCTTGGTACAATATCGAGGCTTTCCGGTATTATACCAAGTCGCTCCAGTGCGATACCTCGCGTCGTCCTGGACTATATCTGGGAATTCAGTGGCTTGTCAGTGCGATGCGGCGGGGGGGCGCTGACTCCCGTGCTGCCGCTCACGGGGTGCATCGTATGACTTGGATTTGCTGGGAAGCGGAAGAGAGGTAGGACCAAACACCTCCGACCGTGGGGCCACGAAACGTACGAGGGGTGTGCCGAAACGGGCGCGGGGTCACCATACGAACGCAGCCACTGGAGCTCTCGGTGGAGCTCCCCACGGGGCCGCGAGAAACGTGTGAGGGGTGCGCCGGGAGGAGGAGGAGGAGGGGGAGGAGGAGGAGGGGGAGGAGGAGGAGGAGGAGGAAGAGGAGGAGGAGGAGGAGGAGGAGGAGGAGGAGGAGGTGGAGGAGGAGGAGGAGGAGGAGGAGGAGGAGGAGGAGGATCGGTGCGACGCCCGCATGCAGCACCTGTCGCCGGGGCCTTCCGCGGGCGTGCCGAGCAGGGTGCGGGGCCGCCATGCGGCTGCAGCCACCGGGGCCTTCGGTGGAGCTCCCCACGGGAAATGTGCGAGGGGTGTGCCCGGTCGGGCGCGGGGCCGCCATGCGAACGCAGCCACTGGGGCCTTCGGTGGAGCTCCCTATTGGGCCACGAAGCGTGCGAATCTGGTGCGGGGCCGCCATTCGAACGCAGCCACTGGGGCCCTGGGAGGAGCTCACTATGGGGCCGCGAAGCGTGAGGAGTATGCCGAGATGGGCGCGGGGCCGCCATGCGGCTGCAGCCACCGGGGCCTTCGGTGGAGCTCCCCACGGGAAATGTGCGAGGGGTGTGCCGGGTCGGGCGCGGGGCCGCCATGCGAACGCAGCCACTGGGGCCTTCGGTGGAGCTCCCTATTGGGCCACGAAGCGTGCGAGGAGTGTGCCGAATCTGGTGCGGGGCCGCCATTCGAACGCAGCCACTGGGGCCCTGGGAGGAGCTCACTATGGGGCCGCGAAGCGTGAGGAGTATGCCGAGATGGGCGCGGGGCCGCCATGCGACTGCAGCCAGTGGAGGCTTCGGTGGAGCTCCTTGTGAGGCCACGGGAAACGTGTGAGTGGTGGGCCGCCATGCGACTCCAGCTACTGTAAACTCTGCTGGGGCCCTCTATTGGGCCACGAAGCGTATGAGGGGTGTGCCGAACTGGGTGCGGGGACGCCATGCGACTCCAGCCACTGTGGCCTTCGGTGGAGCTCCCTACCAGGGCCACAAGAAACATGTGAGGGGTGTGCTGAATCGGGCGCGGGGCCGCCATGCAAACGCAGAAACCGGGGCCTTCAACGGAGCTCCTTCTGGGGCCACGGAACGTGTGAGAGGTGCGCCGGATCGGGTGCGGGGCCGCCATCCGAGCGCAGCCACTGGGGCCTTCGGTGGAGCCTCTATATGGGGCCACGAAACGTGTGAGGGGTGTGCAAAATCGGGCGCGGGGCCGCCATGTCAACGCAGCCACTGGGGCGCTCGATGGAGCCCCCTAGTGGTCACGAGAAACGTACGAGGGGTGTGCCGGATCGGACGCCTGGTCGCCATGCGAACGCAGCCACTTGGGCATTGCGTGGCACTCCCTATGGGCCCACGAGAGTCGGGCGAGGGGTGTGCCGAATCGGGTGCGGGGTCGCCGTGCGAGCGCAGCCACTGGGGCGTTCGGTGGAGCTCCCTTATGGGGCCACGAAACCTGCGAGGGGTGTGCCGAGGGGGTGGGCACAGCCATGCGAATGCAGCCACTGGGGCCTTTGCGGAGGGCCGAGGCAGGTGTGGGAGCAGCAGGAGCCGCGGGAGGAAGGAGGGGGAGGAGGGAGGAGGAGAGGAGAGGAGAGGAGAGGAGGAGGAGAGGAGAGGAGAGGAGAAGAGAGGAGAGGAGAGGGGAGGGGAGGAGAGGGGAGGAGAGGACGCGGGGCGCTGTGTCTTCAAAACAAGAACCCGACACCACAGGAGGGTCGGGACAAATCACCGCCTGGATACCACATTTGTGGGTGACTGGCGCGGTTCCAGAGCTCGCTGCGGCATCTTCCATCGGAGGCCTCTTGGGACCAGGTTTGGGGGTGTCTTGGAGCTTCCGGGGGCCTCTTGGACCTCACTTGGGTCTCTTGGGCTCCGAGAGGGCTGCAGGGGGCCTGCCGACGGCCTCGGGGTTCGTCTTGGGACGGAGGGCGCGGGATGTCAGGTCGAAGAGAGGAGAGGAGAGGAGAGGAGAGGAGAGGAGAGGAGAGGAGAGGAGAGGAGAGGAGAGGAGAGGAGAGGAGAGGAGAAGAGGATGTCAGGGCGAGCTCCCCTGCTTGGGGAGACCCTGGGGCCGTGCTGGGCTGCTTGGGGAGCCGCTCGGGCGGTCTTGGTGTCCTCTGTGGCGACATGTTGGGCCGTGTTGGGGTTAAGTCAGGCGTGTCCCCCTTACAGGGGGATTTGGGGCGAAACATAGAAAATATTCAAAAATACCCCCAAATAGCAAAAAAATGCTCAACAAATAGTCCCCAGGCTATTTTTGGAATATTTTTGATTATTTTGGGCGTATTTCTTTATTTTTCGTCGAAAATCCCCCTGTAGGAGGACACGCCCGACTTAATGTTGGGGCGACATTGTGGGCCTCTGGGGCTGTCTTGGAGCGTCGGGGGCCCGACACGGCGGAAAACCGAACGAGAACAAAATTCTCCAGGCAAAGAACCCAACTATATGCAGTTGTGAGTAACGAGGTTGCGAGTATCCTCTTCGGTTGGGCCCTCTCTGGGGTCACGAAACGTGCGAGGGGTGTGCCGAATCGGATGCGGGGCCGCAACGCGGACCCTGTCAATGGGCCTTCGGACAACGCAACGTGCGAGAGGTGTGCCGAATCGGGGGCGGGGCCGCCATGCGAACGCAGCCATTGGGGCGTTCGGTGGAGCCCCCCATGAGGCCACGAAACGTGTGAGGGGGTGTGCCGAATCGGGTGTGGGGCCCCATGTGAAGGCAACGCACGCCAGGGCCGTATGGGGGGCGTCTTGAGGCCCTCGTGAAACCATCCTGGGCCGTCTCTGGCTCTCCATGGAGCCTCTTGCGCCATCGTGGCGCCCTCTGGAAGCCCTCTCGGGCCTTCTGGGTGCTATCCATAGACGTCGTGGGTCCTCGCGGAGCTGAATGGAACGCCCTGGGGTCTTCGTAGGGCTGTCTGGGGTCATGCCATCTTGGAGGCGTGCCGGGGCACTCCGGGGCCATGGCAGGCACTGCCGGATGAGAGGTGAGCTAGGAGCCGCCTGGGCGCCACGGCATCGCCCCCCGAGCGGATCGGCAGAGGCAGCGCCGCCGCGGCCGGGCCCGGGGAAACAGGCCGCTCTGCTCGCACACCCGTGCTGTGCTGCCACGGAGCCTGAGGAGTGTGCCGTCGCGGGGCCTTCCCGAAACGCACCTTGGAGCCTTCTGGGCCGGCCTCGCGGGGGCCGCCTGGCCTCTGGGGGCCTCTGGGGGCCCAGAGAGGAGGAGGAGGAGGAGGAGGAGGAGGAGGAGGAGGAGGAGGAGGAGGTGTTAGGAGGAGGAGGAGGTGTTAGGAGGAGGAGGATAATGAGGAGGAGGAGGAGGAGGAGGTGTTAGGAGGAGGAGGAGGAGGAGGAAGAGGAGGAGGAGGAGGAGGAGGAGGAGGAGGAGGAGGAGGAGGAGGAGGAGGAGGAGGATGAGGAGGGGCCTCCTGGGGCCGTCTTGGGGGCCTCTCGGGCCGTCTTGGGGCTGTCTTGGGGCTGCCTTGGGGGCCTCTTGTGCCGTCTTGGGCCGCCCTTGGAGCCGTGTCTGGGCGCCCCTCGGGCCGTCTGGGGCGCCTCCTCTGCGGACCGGGCGCCGTCTCGGGCCGTCTGCAGGGCCTCTTGGAGCGTGCTGGGGCGATCTCGGGGGCGCTTCGCAAACGCAGCACGAGCATGCCGAAAAACAACGCCTTGCCATATGCTCGGGACGATGTGTGCTTCTTGGGGATGTCTGAGGACTCCTCTCGCAGCCCTCTTGGAGCATCTCGGGGGCCTCGCGGGCCGCCTGGAGGCTATCTCGGACGTCTTGGAGGGCTCTCGGGGGCCTCTCGGGACCCCTTGGCCGCCACAAGCGTCGCGGCACGGGCGTCTGGTGGCTCTGACGGAGCCTCGCCCCAGGAGGAGCTACCGGGGCAACCAGCGCCTTTCCCGCACGCGCGGGGCCCTGCAACGCAGTAAAGATGTAGCCGATGTTGGGCTCTAGCTTCGCCTCCCACATCTCGCTCAGCAGCGCCAGTGCCCGTCGCCACTGCTCGCCCTTCCCGCACGCGCTGATCCCAGCACTGTAGCTGACTAGTGTGAACCCGTGGAAAATCCACGGCCCGCAGGTCCAGGCATTGGTCCCGAACGCGCACGTGTCGGAAGCACTGGAAGCGTCAAAAGTAATGTGTTTTTGCTAATCGCGCGAGGCCTGGGCGCGATTAGCAGAAACACATAGGTTTTCAGACGCAATCAGAGTAAGGGGGCCCGAGCGATCTTACGGAGTCCCTGTGCGCGAGAAGTTCGATGTGGGGGGTGGACGCGTGAGGGCCAGAGTTGGGCGCTACGTTGGGGGGCCTCGTTTGAGGGCCACGTTGGGGGGTCTCGTCAGGGTGTCATGGTTGGGGCCAACGTTCGCGGCCCTGCTGGGGGCCATGTTTGGGGGCCGCGTGCGGGGTTCGGGGGCACATATGACGGTCGCGTTTGAGGGTGTGGGGTTCGGGGGCAGATGTGACGGTCACGTTTGAGGGCAATGGTTGGGGGCTGTGTGTGTTGGGGCCACGTTTGGGGGCGCCTGGGGGCTACGCGTGGGGTTGGCGTTCGGGGGCCACGCTTACTGGGGCGACCCTCGGAGGCTTTGTGTGGGGGCCGCCTTTGGGGGTCCCGTTTGGAGGCCGCCCGTGGGGCCGACGCGTAAGGGGCCACGTCCAGGGGCGATCTCGGAAAGCAGTCGGGGAGCCGCGGGGGCACTGACCTGGAAGCGTGGAAAGGAATGGGTTTTTGCTAATCGCGCTGGGACTGGGCGCGATCAGCAAACTCAAGGGTTTGCAAGCACCGTCAGAGTGAAGGGGCCACGTTAGCGGGCCCGCGCAGGGTGGTCCTGGGGCCATCTCGGGGTTCTCGGGCCGTCGAGATGGCCGTCTCGAGAGCTCTGGCAGATCGAAGCCAGCAGAACCGAGAGAGCAGCGGTGAGGCCCCCGATACAGCCAATGGTGCGGGTGCTGGTATACGTAGGGCCCCCGAACTGGCTGTAGTGGCCTGCGGGCAATGTCGCTGCGGGCCTGGGTAATGGGTAAGAGATCTCGTGGATGTTGGTTGGGATCTCATGGCTGGCCTCTCGGGAGCCTCTGGGAGACAGTTTGGGGGCTTCTTGGTAGCAGTTTGGGGGCGTCTTGGGGCCTCTTGGGCCCTCTTTTGGGGCCTCTTGGAGGTCTTTTGGGGCGTCCTGGGGCCTCCTGGGGATGTCTTGGGAGCGTCCCGGCGTTTCTTTGGGGCGTCTTGGGGCTTCCTGGGGGCCTCTTGGGGTGGAGGCCTAAATTTTTCGGTTCCGGGTGTCCCTGTCTGGGGCCTCTCTTGGGGCCTTCTTGGGGCCCTCTTGGGCTGTCTTGGGCGACTCCTGGGCCGTCTTGGGGCCCTCTTGGGCCGTCTTGGGGCCGTCTTGAAGGCCTCTTGGGCCGTCTCGGAACGGTCTGGGGGGCCTCTTGGGCGGTCTTGGAGCGTCGGAAAGCCGAAAACGCGAGAAGGCCAGAAACATCGGAAAACAAAGAAAATCAACGATGGGGGCCTCGTGGACGCGTCCCGGGCCGTCTTGAAGGCGTCTTGAAGCCATTTTGAGCGTCTCGGATCCACTCTTGGACCGTCTTGGGCCGTCTTCGGGACCTCCTGAGGCCGTCTTGGGGCGATCTGGGAATCCTGGATCAGTCCGCCAGCGGTCTGTGGGCCTCCCGGGCCCGTCGGGCAGCGGCCCGGAGGCTCTCCGGGCGGCCCGCGAGCTCTCTGGGCGGCCCGGGGCGCTGCCACTGCCTGACCTTCTCGCGCGCGCTTCGCCCGGAATTGTAGTACAGACTAGCGTGAACCTCTGGATTTCGTCGACGGTGTGCTGAGCCTGGGGTTCGCACACCGTGGGTGAACAGCTCGTCGAAGTTGAACAGCGCTGGCGTCCCTGGGGGCGTGTCGAGGGCACGTTGGGACCTCCTCCGAGCCTGTCTGGAGCGTTTTGAAAGCCTCTTGCGGCTTTTGGGCGCCAGCCACAGAAGAGCCCGAAAGGCTTCCAGTGTGGCCCGAAAAGGCCCAAGCAGGGGCCAACAGGGGCTCCGTACGGCCCTCCGGGGGGCACCCGACGGATGCTACAACAGGGGTGATGGTCTGAGGGTTTCCTGATCCAGGGCTGGAGGGAGGTCCACGATCCGAAGTTCTTGAGTGGGTCCGGGGCAGGTCGGAGTGATCTAGAGAGCTTGGTGTGGGGTCTGGGGCTTGTTTTGGGCCTTCAGGGTCCAGTGGTCCCAACACCATCGTGCAAAAGAAATTGCTGTCATCTGGTAAAGGTACTCTAAAGTAACTGGTTTCTGTGGGTCCATCAGGTAAGAAATGTGAAGCAGTAGTCGTAAAACGAAATACGCGCAAGTTGATATTTGAAAGTCTTTGCTCGTCTCCAGCGAGCGCGTGAGAGAACGTCAGCATTCGAAGCGTCGTCGTCGTCGTCGTCGCGTCGTCGTCGTCGTCGTCGTCGTCGTCGTCGTCGTCGTCGTCGTCGTCGCCGCCGCCGCCGCCGCCGCCGCCGTCGTCGTCGTCGTCGTCGTCGTCGTCGTCGTCGTCGTCGTCGTCGTCGTCGTCGTCGTCGTTGGCGCCGTCGTGGGGATCCACGTTCGCGGTTGTCCAGGAGCTCTGCAGGGCTGTCATGGAACGCTCGAGGGGCCTTTGCGGGGCCCCATCGGGCGCCGCTGACGCCGCCGGTGTAGCCTCGGCGAGGCCCCATCGGGGGCCGCGGGCGCGGCCGGACACATTTAACACCCTTGTTGGTGTTGTCCGGAGGCTCGGCGGGGCTGTCCTGGGGCGCTCGTGGAGCCTCGGCTGGGCCTCATTCGTTTCGTCGCCGCTGACGCCGCCAGGGTAGCCTCGGCGAGGCCCCATCGGGGGCCACGGGCGCAGCCGGACACATTTGACATCCGTGTTGGCCTTGTGTGGGGCTCTGCGGGGCTGTCCTGGAACTCTGGGGTCTCCGCTGGGCCTCTGTCTGGGGCCCTCTGCCCAGATCGCCCCGGCCCGGGGTATCAGGCCAAGACAAAGCATGCTATTTTGTAGCCTGGCAGCACCGATGAGTTAGCAGCATAGCAGGTTAGTTTTTCCGGAGCCAGGCTAATTCATCATGGCCGCGAAATTGGAGTGAGGGGGGCGACCGGTCTGACACTGTCTTGGGGGGCGTGCTTGTAGTGGGCTTCCTCGGGCGGGATTGCGGTAATTTGTCTTGGTGCTCTTGTTGTTCGTCGCCGTCGGCCCCGACCCGCCGCGACCCGCGCGCCGGCGACTCGTCCTGCAGGGGTTCTTGGTGAAGAAAGGGCAGCGGGTTAAACCTACATAGCTGCCTCGCGGCCGGCCCGCGACCCGTTGCGCTGGCTGATCGGGCGGATTCTCAACCAGTTTAAAAAGTGAGTTTGGTATGACGGTTTTCATGTGTTGTGTCATCCGACAAGATGGCGATGACTGAAAAGGACGTAGATGACACCGAACCCAATGAGCTTGCGAAAACCGTGCTTCTCAGAATTAGAAGCGCAACTTAAAACACAAAGCCTTGTCATCACCGTCACCATCATCATGATTGGTATCACAATCGTCGTCATCATCGTCGTCATCAGTTATGCCACAAGGACATATGGACCGACTGTGTTTTCACTCGGGCCCCCTTGTCTGAGGCATATATAACTTCAGGTGTCTCGTTTTCTTGGTCTCACATTTACACGCCTGGTGAGGACAGAACGTACAAAGGTCAGAGGATAAGTGTTCGACCCAGTCCTTTAACCTTTGACTTGTTCGGCGAGGGGGGGGGCCCTGCAGGCGAGGCCCACCTACCCATCTCAAACCTGGGTTTGAGGTGGGTAGTTCCTCTCGCTCCTCCCCCTCCTCCTGCTCCCCCTCCCGCTCCTCCTCTTTTCGCAGCCGCCCTCCTCATCACCTCTTTCCCAATCTATGTCATGCCATGCCTTGCTCCTCGTCCCCCTCCTCGTCCTCTTCACCCTCGCCCCCAACCCCTCGTCCTCCTCACTAAATTGTCCGTTGGTTCAACTACTTATTTAAATAAGTAGTTGACTCAACTACAGCCCTGAAAAAGCGCAGCGTCGTCCGCTCCTCGCTACTTTCCGAGGCGCAGCTATCAGCGCGCAGTCCACGAATGGTTTGAAAACCACGCCCCCCAACTCCCGAGGCATAGGAACACTTGCTTTTGACCCCCTCAGAATTATGAGCAATTGCCTAATCATCGTCACCATCGTCATCATCACAATCGCCTTCATGCTCGTCATCGTCATCGTTGTCATCACCACCGTCGTCAATCATGTCATAACGGAATGCATTACCATCGCGGTTTGAATATCGTTTCCCTATGTTGAGCGTATCCAAATTCGGGTGTCTCGTGTTCGCTGTCTCGTTTTGAAGGGAGTATCAGACCCCCATAGCACTCGACGCGGGTAGCTCGACAACCTTCGCGACGCAGTTAATTTCGATACCAGGCCGCCCCCCTTCCCTTCACTCTTATCTGCACTAGTATGCCTTACGCGGCACGCGGTTTCGACGTCGCCCTGCATTTGGATATTATATCGGATGCACTTGCCGCCCCACATGGGCGCATTGGCTTACTTATCTGCTGGCCTTCGACCCATCCTGCCACCGTGCCTGGGCGCTGGGTCAGAGGGCTCTTTGGTGTTCGCTGGGATCTCGTGGTAGGTCTTTCGGGGGCCTCGTCGGAGCAAGTGTGAAGCCTGTTCGGGGCCGTGTTGGGGCCTCTGGGGGCCTGTTTTGGGCCTCTTGGGGGTCTCTCGGGGGCCTGTGTTGCGCCTCTCGGGGCCTCTTGGGGCGCGTCGGCTTACTTACATGGGGATGTCAGTGCTGTGACGCATGGCATCGTCTGATATCCCCCCAATGCAATATCAATGTCATGGAATACACACGTGTACGCATTTTTAGTTTTTCCCCGCAAACCTATAGCCCGTGCTGCCCTGAGATCTCTGCGTTGGCAGCTCATATGGTGGACTTACAAGCTCTTCACCCACGCGCGATACTTAGTTATCGTGCGCAGAGCAGTAGTGCTAGCATTGACCGGCCCACCCCTGGGAGCCGCGAATTTGGCAACCCAGCCAACGAAATCTTCGTCCTTGTAGGCCCAGGAATCTTGAGGTGACATATCAAGCTCCATGCATTGGAACTCCCCCAGCTCTTGGAACATATGGAATTTGGGTTTAACTGCCCAAAACCAGTCTTCACCATTCCCCAAAGATGAATATAATATCAAGAAACGGCGACAGGACTCTGCAAATGCCTTCGCATCAAACGGTTCGGCAGAAACAAATAAGTAACAGTCGTACAAGAGGGCGAAAGTCCTCATCAGAGCGTGTGCGCGATCTGTTTTCGTAGTCTGCCAATGCTCTCGCGTCAACTCTGCAGCAAACCTGATGAGGCCCCTCGTTGCGCCACCTTTGGTACGTAACTTAGGTTGTTTGCTTGGCTGCTTTATCATGTCTGAAGTTAATGTTTAAATCCTGGACGATACGTCAGCATACTTGTAATACGCCTTGATCTCGCCCCAGAGATGTTTAATCTGCGTCGCCCTGTTCGGCCCAAATGTTGGCAACACTTCCCAAAACAGATTGCCCAAAGCAACCTGCGATACCCCGAGATCGCAGGCGTGGAGCATGTCTATAACGACCATGGAGAGTTGAAAGCCAGGGCACGAAAACAAAGGGCTCCTGGGGATATTCTGATCCCGCTGATGTGCGAAAAAGGCTCGCGCAGTCCTCCTCGACTTTCGCCATGCGGCCGAGAGTCCAAAATCCCAATAGGGTTTCGAGTCAGAAGAGCGGTCCGCCTCACACAACCAGCAAATTAGCCGAGATGCCCAACTTGGCATCCCGAACAGCTCCTTCATCCAACTCCGATCGCCACGAGCCTGAAGCAGCAATGCTGTGAAACCCATCTTGCCCCGATGTTTTGCTCTACCCTTGTCGGTCTCAACCCAAGGGGTCCCATCATGGCGTTTGTCCGGCCACGTGCCTGTCAACAATATTGTCATAGACCATGCGAAGATGGCTGCTATCGCGTCCAGCGTGCACCTCCCTAGACAGCCGCATTTGCAACAGTACTCCTTCCCGATGACAGTGAACGACAACCTTTCCCCCAACGGTTTCGCTAACATGTTCCAAGAGAACACGTTGCAACTTTTATGTTTCTGGTTGGGAACTCCATCACCATGAAAACCGATGGGAATGGTCGAAGACACATCCACGCCAGACGTGCTGGCGAATCTGTTGACAAGATGCCGAATCGCAGGTGGGGCAGCGCACAGCTCGCGGACAACGCTCTTGGAGTTCTTGCACGTGGCAAACAACATCTCGTGCACAAGAAGGAAAGGAATCAACTTCGGGATTCCATTTTCTTGTGTTTTCGGATCGTGGGTTGGCACATACGCAAAATACGGCTCGGGCATATCGGTTTCCTTGAGCAACTTGCGAAGAATATCTCTCTGTATATGCCCGGGCGAAGCCCCGTGCTTGCCAGCGGCAGCTAAGTCCGACGCGCCAGAGGCCCCTGCAGCGGCAGCAGATGCGCTGAGTTGTTGGGTCTCTTTCGCCGACAGCCTGCCGCACAAATGCAAGTGGGTGACATCCGCTCGAAAACCACCGGCGCTTGATGCCGCACCTGCAGCAGAACGTTTTGGCGATCTTGATTTCTTACCATCGCCTGCCGGGCCCTGTGCGGCCAAGAACCGTTGTCTCGCGCCCCTGGCGCGCATTGGTACACGAAGTCAGGAGGCAACGCGGACGGCGGGAAGTGCAATTTCTTGAGCCCAAATGGCTGCGGAACCATGACCACAACGGACCTGAAACAAGTGGCCGTGCCTCACTGAGAGCTTCAAAAAACCGTTGAATTGCCCGAGCAGCTTCCTGCTGCAAGAACACACCGCGGGAGCACTCTAGCCGAGTTCTTTGCCACACCACGCAAGAGAAAGATTGGGAGGAGGGGGGGGGGCAGGGAGGAGGGGGAGCATGGAGGGGGAGGAGGGGGGGGGAGGAGGGAGGAGGGACAGGAGGGAGGAGCGTGAAGAGGAGGGAAGAGGAGGGAGGAGCGTAAAGAGGGGGAGGGACAAGATAAAGGGCGTGAACTGGAGTGGGGCGACGAGGCAGCTGAGGAGGAGTAGGAAGACGAGGATACCGACGACGATTATGATGATGCTGGTCATTATGACGACGATGACGATGACGATGATGACGGTGATGATGATGACGATGATGATGATGACGATGATGATGATGGGGATGATGGCGACAATGTTGATGATGATGATGATGATGACGGTGATGACGACGAGCATGATGAAGAGGAAAAGGGGGAGGAAGGAGGATGATGGGGAAGTGGACGAGGATGACGTGTAGGGGTTGCACTGAGGAGCAGGAAGAGGTGGAGCAGGACAATGAGGAGGGGAACGGGGACCTCTAGGAAGGATGAACAAGGTGGGAATGAGGAGGATAAGGAGGACGAGGAGGGGGGGACCTTGTCTAGGTGAGCGCCTTTGGACTCGGCGACGGGTTCTTGGGGGACGAAGCTGGCCGCAGAAAGGGGGGACATCTAAAGTCACGGAGCCGGTGCGCCCAGAACAAACGATTCACTCAAGATGGTGTCATAGAGGGGGGAGGGGGGGGGCCCAAATGTGCCACCCTGGGCGCTCGCAAAAATTGCGCTTTGGGGAGCCCGTCGGCCTCCCAGATGCGGGGCAGCTTCGTTCACGCCATGGGCGACTTTAAGACCTGGATGGTCATAATGAAATCGGGGGCGATGCGCCGCATGTAACCCCCCCAGGTGCATCGGCAGATTTTGGCCTCGAGAGGCCCGAGCCCCAGGGCCACGGGAGGCCCAATGACCAATCGAAGAATGGAAAACGCACGCTGCACTTAGAGCCCCCTGAGCGCAGCGGAAGTTTTTGGCCCGAGGAACAAAAAGGCTTTGCAAACGCATCCTCGGTTTTGCTTGGTTTTGTAGTTGCTGGCGCAGTAGAGGCTGTAGGTGAGGAACAAAAGGCTTTTCAAGTGCATCCTGGGCTTTGCTTGGTTTTGTAGTTGCTGGTGCAGTAGAGGCTGTAGGTGAAAAACAAAACGCTTTTCAAGTGCATCCTCGGTTTTGTTTGGTTTTGTAGTTGCTGGTGTAGTAGAGGCTGTAGGTGAGGAACAAAACGCTTCTCAAGTGCATCCTCGTTTTGGGCGTTGTTTTGTAGCTGCCGGTGCAGTGGACGGTGTAGGTGAGGAACAAAACGCTTCTCAAGTGCATCCTGTGTGTTGCTTTGTTTTGTAGTTGCTGGTGCAGTAGAGGCTGTAGGTGAGGAACAAAACGCTTCTCAAGTGCATCCTCGGTGTTGCTTTGGTTCGTAGTTGCTGGTGCAGTAGACGCTGCAGGCGAGGAACACAACGCTTCTCAAGTGCATCCTCGGTTTTGCTTTGTGGCCAGGCTTTGGCCCCTCCTGATTGCCGTTTTGGAGCTCTCTTGGAGCCTGCTTGGAGCCCACTTGAACTCTCTTGGAGCTCTCATGGGGACCGCTGAAAGATGGCCTCAAGATCGCTCCAAGCTGGCCCCGCACATCCTCCCAAGATGGCCTCACAGTGGCTCCAACAAAGCTTCATCATGGCTCTGGCAACGCGGCCCGGCGATGGCCCCAAGGTGGCCCAAGTGAGCCGAGATGGCTCCCAGATGACCCAAGAAGAACCCAAATCAGGCTCCAATATGGGCCACACATGGTTTCAAGATGGCTCCAAGATAAACTCAAAAGAACTTCTCGAGATGGTTCCAAGACAGCCCCAAGATGGGCGAAACTTACTGGACGGCTTTTGGAACGAAATAGTCGCTGATTGGACCTCGGCCCGCCCCGCGGAAACGCGCAAACAAATAGTCGCTGACTGGGCCGGGGCCCGCCCCGCGGAGGGCGCGCAAAAAAAGAGTCGCTGATGGGCCTTGGTCGGCGGACCAAAGACGCGTGGCGCAAGCTATGTGGGGCAATCCACGTGGTGCGATGTGCGTGAGTCGCGAAGTGAACCACGCCCCCCGAGGCCACAATATGGCTATGGAACCCCTTCCCCAGTAGGCGGGGGAGCCTGGAATCGGTAGTTGTCCAATTCCGCCCCGAGGGGGACCCCATTTTGTTAACTCCTATCCCTGGCCAGACCTCCGGCCAAGTTAACGTCACCACATTACCGGCCAGGTTAACGTCACCACACCTCCAGCCGGTGACTTCAAAGTTGTTCTAATACCTCCATTTCGATGGGTCGAAAAGCTTGCACCACATATGTTGCGCCAGTGCGTGGGCGACCAACCCGCTCCTGAGCCCCCCCGACCACGGGCGACAAGGGGGCTACTTCCGTCTACCCCTCCCCCGGTGCCCGAATACTGCCAGACTGGGAACTGTCGTGCCTCCAATCCCGCGTGTCTCGGCACCGCCACCACCACCCTACTCCTACTCCTACTCCTACTCTTACTGATCCTAACCCCTCCTACTCATAATTCTACTCGGGATCCTACTGGTGATCGTACTCCTCCTACTCCTACTCCCGCTCCTCGCCCTCCCTCTCCTCCTACTGCGCCGCGGGCGCCACTCCCATTTTTTCTCTCTCTCTCTCTCTCTCTCTCTCTCTCTCTCTCTCTCTCTTTCTCTCTTTCTCTGTCTCCCCCTGTTTCTCTCTCTCTTTCTCTCTCTCCCTCTCTCTCTCTCCCTCTCTCTCCATCGGTTATTTCCCCGTCGGCAGTTCCTCGCTCCCGCCCTCCGCAGTCCTCGTGGGCGCCCTCCTCAGTCGTTTCCCTCAATGAAAAATATTCAGCGATTTCGCAAAATAAAACAGGCGGACCGACATGGATTTCATAAGAACGCGCTGTAAAATCATATGGGATTCTTAGGATGTTCATTGGTTTTTGTTGTTTTTCATTGTAAAACACAGTAGAAACGCGCTTATGATTTTTTTTATGATTCTACAGCGCCCCCATATGAAATCATATGAAATCATATGATTTTGTGCGTCTTCGTCAAACTGCCCAACAATATCAAACTATATTCGCGCCGGCACAATTTAAATGTGGAGGCCGCCCGCAGCTCAGGATTAAAGCATGAGCTTGGAATGCTACCCCGCCCTACCCTATAACCCCGCCTTGTCACAAGCCAATTTGGCTGCTTTGCGAGCGAGGCTGCGAGCAGAGTCGGCTGACTTGCCATTCGACAGCGCCTTGGCCCTCGTCTTGTGGTACACCTGCGAGTGGAGCAGCTTCCTCGGGGAGGACTTGAGGGCGCCCTTGCCAGCAGGCCGCTTGCGCACGATATCATGTCCATCTTCCTCGCCCGTGTCAGCAGCCACGCCGTCGCCCTCGAAGAGGCTCGCAGCAGGTCTCTTCGCAGCTGCAGGCTTCCTCAGCGGCGTAGTCTTAGCTGCAGGTCTCCTCTTCGAAGCACCGGCCGTGAAGTATTTCAGCTCGCTGTTCGGTTTCTCGACACCTTTCTCAAGGCACGATTTGTCTATCACGCAGCTGTTGCCGTTGCTGACGATCAAGTGGTAGAGAATGTCGCGGACAGGGTACAGGGAGTCGCAGTCGTTCGCGCGGCTCTGCGGGCTCTTCACCTTGTACGTGAAGCAGGTACCAGTGTCGCGGGCTTCCTGCAGTACTTCGTCTGGCATGTGTGCAAAAAGGATATCGCGGATCATGTTGGGCGTGGTGCCGTCGCTCTGTTTGGAGCGGGCCCGACCCGGAGGGCCCGCCCCGCTGGGTCGCTCGCGCAATGCGAGAGCCATTGAGCCGAAATTGCTTCGAGGAGGGGGGCTGGGGAGCTAATGACTTCATCATGTGTTCGTAATGTGTCCAAAGAAATGTTTGCTTGACCATGTTTTGCGCATGCTTTATCCTGGCGGCTCATGCGCTATGAATCTTGCTTGCTTTGTAAATTGCTTCTGATTGCTTCGCCCACATGTCGTGCATGAGTTGTGTTTTGGCTCGTAGTCTGGATCCTGGGCTCCGTGGTTTGGCATTGGCTCACGCTTTTGGATGCGAGCCTGATAGTCATCAGCTGGATGGCGCTTTTCAGTGCGTTTAGTGGTTTAGTTGATGATGCTATGATTCATTAGCTTGGCTGGGTCTTGGCGTTGTGAGCGACCTGCCCGAATGCCACGAGCGCCCCACGAATGCCTGGAAATCCCAGAAGGCATACATACCGCCACCGCCCCTGGCCGAGGCTGAGCCCAGGGCTGGCCCTAGCGAGTCACGCGGGCGGTGCATAGACACCCACAGTGGGCACCAGCCCCCTTCCGCAGAAGAAGAAGGAAGGAAGCCAAGCAGAGAGCGTTTTCGACTCGCACCCCGGAGCGATGCACCGTTGCCGACGCTGGCAAGCCCTGCCGAACTATCGCGGTTGCTGTTGCTATCCTTACCTTCCGTGCCCCCCTCCCTTTCCTTATCCTTCTCCTGCTCCTCCTTTCCCTCCATATCTCCTAATCCTTGCCCTCCCCCTTCCCCTATCCTCCCCCTCCCCCTCCTCGTCCCTGTGCCTCTTGTCTTCCGCCCCCTCAGAAGTGCTTTTTAGCGCTGTCGTAGTAGTCGGCCCTGAACTGATCGACCAGGGAGGTGACCGTCTCGAACGGGTCGTCGTACCCCTTCGTCTTGGAGGTGAAAACCTTTGGGCTCGCATTCTCGGCCACAGAAATCTTCTTCAAGAGGCCGTTGTTGTGGTTAGCCATCTTTTCAACGAAAGCGTTGAAGCCTTTCTTGAACTTGGCGCTCAGCACGCCGTGCTTGTCCGACTCGAATTTAATCGCGAGGCTCTTGCCTTTGTCGACCTCTTTCTGCAATTGCGACCTCGCGGACCTGGCCTGCTTCAACCAATCAGCTTTCGCCTTCTCGTCCTTGCTCAATCTCTCGTCACCAGCAGCGCCGCGGCCCCTGCCACCGCCGCGCCCCCGGCCCCCGCCTCCGCCGCGGCCCCCTGACGAGGAGGTCCATTGGGCGAAATCCCTGTCGCCGACAGCTTTTGCGATTCCATTCTCGATGGAAGCGAGGTCTTGTGCTGACGTGACCGCGGCATCCTTTTTTACTTCTACGCTGCGCTTCCCCACGTTGGTCACTTCCTTGGCCTTTTGTTTCGTGTAGTGGTACAGCAGGTGGCCTTTAGCTTTCAGACTGGGTTTGTCGCTCTCGGTGCTGGGGTACCCCTCGCAAATACTCATGATGAGCTCCATATTTGGCTCGGTGTAGGGGATGGACTCCTCCTTCGCGACCTCCCAGGCGTACATCCATCCGTCCACGCCGCGGCACTTCACCTAAGCAGAATATCAAACTACGTGAAATCCCCCTCCCCCTCCTCCTCCTTCCTCGCCCTGCGTCCCCGTTCCTTCTCTCTCCTCCCCCGTCCTCTCCCTTCTCTTCTCCTCCCTCCTCCTTTTCCTTTTCTCCCTCCTCCTCCTTCCCCCCCCTCCTCCCACCTCCTCCACCCCCGCCCCGCCCCTCCCCTCTCCCTACGGAGAGGGCGAGGAGGAAGAGGTTAGCGAAACAATGTAATTATTGACGCGCTGACCTCTTTCGACGCTTGCTGACTCTCCTTGGCCTCCACGAAGCTGGCCTCAAAGTCTAGGGAAAGGGACTTCACGAAGTCCTCTGTGGGCTGTGCATTTCTGGGTTCGGTTCCAGGGTTTGGGCCCGACCTACCTGCTCGTGTTAGTCGTTGGTTTATTGAAGTTTGGGTGGCGTGTGTGGTTTATGTATGCTTAGTGCATTTGCGTTCGTACGTGTGTACGTGCATGTGTTGTGTTGTGTGTGCGTGCGTGCTTGAGTTTGCGTGTGTGTGTGTGTGTGTGCGTGTGTGTGCGTGCGTGCGTGCGTGCGTGCGTGCGTGCGCGCGTGCGTGTGTGCGCGCGTGTGTTTGTGCGTGAGTATGTTCGTGCGTGTGTGCGTTCAGAGGTTTGCGTGCATTTGTATTATGCGTGCGTTAGGGTGCGTTCATTCCGGGATGTTCCGAAAATGCTGGCTGTATTTGCGCTGTTTACGGTCATGCACGTCGACGGTATGCGTTGGAATCGGTGGGTGTTTGTCTTGGCAAGCAAATCCCGCTTCTCGGCCGTAGTCTTCTTGCTCTCGTATTCCTTCAGCGGCCCAGGATTGCCCTTCCGAGCAAGCATGTTCAGGTGATTCTTCACGCCTGTGGAAGGACACCGCGTTACAAAGGAACAACAACACAGTACGAATGCACGCATGCAGCATTGCAAACGTTACGAATCACACGCAAAAGTGTTCAACGAGGTCCGAAATGAGGAGGGGTTCTGCGAACTCGTCTCGAAAAGACCCTCGGCCGAACATCAACATGCATTATATGGGAATGCCCTCGCTTCGCTTAGGCACCTTGGGAATTGTTCTGGGAAATCTCACCGTTAGCCATCCGGACGATGGCCTCCTGTGCTTTCGTTATCCCCCCCCCGCTGGCGGCAGCTGGCTTACTCTTCACAGTGCGGGGGGCCTTCTTGGCTGCAGGTGCTTTCAGCGCCTTCTTGGATTTAGGTGCCATCTGAGACGTCCTCGGCCCGAAGCACGGGCGAACCGAAAGGCTTGATGGTAAAATGGCTTCGGGGGTGGAGGGGCAGGGAAGAAGGCTGAGGGGGTTAGGGAAACAGGGGAGCGCGAGGGAGTGAGGGATTGGAACGGGGATGGGGAAGAGGAGGAAGATGATACAGTCGGATTACACAGCATTCGAGGGTGGCCTAAAAATCATATGGAGCCTGACAAAGAAATCAAAGTCTGATGCGACAACCGAGTGGCAAGACGTCTCTTGGTTGAATTGGCGGTCGAATCGCCCGGTCAATGCCCAGCTGCGCCGCGCAGGGCGGGTCTCCGCTCCGCAGAGCCGACAATTAGGACAAAAGGGGCCCACTGGGCCTGACCCCAAGCCGGCGAGCAATCCTGGGGCACCACGGCTCTACCTCTCAGCCTGCCCAGGCCTCGGGATAAAGCCCCCAGCTTTTCGGGTCGAGTCCAACCGTGGCGACGCCGAAACACCCAGCCTAATCAGCCGACTGGGAGAAGGAGGAGGAAGAGGAGGAAAGGGAGGATGAGGATGAGGATTAGGACGAAGAGGATAATGAGAAGGAGTAGGAGGAGGATGAGGAGTTTGTTGTTGGAAAGCGGGCGCCAATCGAAGCCGACGAGGGACCGAGGCGTGCCCGAAAAACGAACGAGAGCGAGAACCCGAAAGGCCGAGAGTGGCCGATCGAAACACCAGCAACAATGCTAGGATGGACATCCCCCAGGTGGCCTGTGGGACTCTCTCGGCGACGGCACCAAAAGCAGACTCGAACGACCGCGGCTGGACGATCCGCAATTGTGCCCACTGGCACGTCGAGGCGTGCCAAAATGACAAAAGGCTGTCTGGTAGGGTTTCTGTGACTCTTCACAGGCCCCCCACCCGACCAACGCGTCCACCCGCGTGCATCCCCTTATCCCTTGTGCAAGAAAGATGGACTTGTGCTCCCGAGGCCCCAATCCTTTGTTCAATCAATTATGGGTCCGCGCTTCTCGAGGCCACGACCCCTCGCATCAAAACAAAGTGCAACCGCTCCTAGGGATTCAATCTCATAATGAATAAGGGTTCGCTCTGCAAAGGTCCCGATGCAAAGGCGATGTATAAAACCATATGAAAAAAAAAGCTTCGTCGGAACTCGCCGAAGGTGGGTGGCCACGTACATTGACACACTTAATGTAAAACACCTTGCGACGGGCAAGCGAAATCTAAGCCTCCACTGTTGCGGATAAGAATGAGGGGTAGACGGCTTGGTCTCGAGATCTATTGCGCCTCGAAAAATGCAAAGGCAACATGATGGAAGTCACACGTTTCGTTTTTTCGAGACGCCTCCTAATATGAGACCAAGAAGACGAAACACCCGAATTTAGAGACGCCCCAAGCAAAGACACCATATTCAAACCACTATGGTAATACATAGATTTATGAAGCTATGGATAATGACGATGATGGCGACGATGACGATGGCGATCATGATGACGATGCTGATGATGACGATGATGACGATGATTTCCCTTGTGTTCCTCATTCGCGGGGGGGGGGTCAAAACAAAAGTACATGGTTTTCAAACCATTCGTGGCTTGCGCGTTTATAGCGGCGTCTCGGCCAATAGTGAGGATGCGGACGACGCTGCGCTTGTTTCAGGGCTACTCATTTCTTAAGAAATGAGTAGTTGAGTCAACTACTTATTTAAATAAGTAGTTGAGCCAACGGGCAATTTAGTGAGGAGGACTAGGAGTTGGGGGCGAGGGTGAAGAGGACGAGGAGGGGAGCGAGGAGCAAGGCATGGCATGAAATAAATTGAAAAAGAGGCGATGAGGAGGGCGGCTGCGAAAAGAGGAGGAGCAGGAGGGGGGGCGGGAGGAGGGGGAGGAGCGAGAGGAACTACCCACCTGGGCCTTGCCTGCAGGGCCCCCCCCCCCCCTCGCCGAAAAAGTCAAAGGTTAAAGGACTGGGTCGAACACTTAACCTCTGACTTTCGTGCGTTCTGTCCTCACGAGGCGCGTCTCGAAAGATTTCGAGACGCCCCTAAATATGAGACCAAGAAAACGAGACACCCGAAGTTATGTATGCATCAGACAAGGAAGCCCGAGTGAAAGCACAATCGGTCCATATTTCCTTATGGCATAACTGATGACGACGATGATGACGACGATGGTGATACCAATCATGATGATGATGGTGATGGTGATGACGAGGATTTGTGTTTTAAGTTGTGTTTCTAGGAACTAGGAGCACGGCATTCGCAAGCTCATCGGGCTCGGTGTCATCTACGTCCTTTTCGGCCATCGTATAACACAACACATAAAAAACGTCATAGGGAAAGATGACCGTGTGGTCACCTTTTAAGATGACTCAACAGCCTCCCCCCATCAGCTTCGCGCGACGGGTCGGCGGTGAGTCGCGGGCAAATAGATAGGTTTGGTTCGTGGGATTGCTAGCAAGACGCCCCCGCGAGATAGATCGCGGGGGAGCAGGTCGCCGGATGGGTAGCGGGCGGGTCGCGGCGGGTGAAAGGGCCGAGCGCGAATAACAGCAAGGACAACGAGTCAATGCGGATGCGACTTGAATTGGATTCGCTTGAACGGAAACACCCCAACCCGATAATGCTATTTTTGCGTTGCCAGGCTAATTTGCTTTGCGCTCGCGACGCACGTGCGATTTAGCCTGATCAGGTTACCGAATTTAACAACAAGTGTTAAAATTAACCTGTCAGGCTAGAAATTGGCATGTAATGCTTCGAAAGAGGCCTGATTGAAGCTCAAAATGAAGAACACAACAAGAAATAGCATGATTGGGCCGGAAATTGGCCTGGAGGGTGAGATTTTGACCTGGTTGCAAGCATTTTGCAGGATAGTCCAATCATTCCAGGATATTAATTAGCCCGGACGTCTGTTTTTTAGCCCGGCAGGGCGCTCTGGGTGGGGGACTGTTATGGGGCTCCTGCGGTCGGCTGTCAGGGGGCCGAGGCCGTGCGGGAGCCCGCTTGGGACCGTCCAGGGGCTGGCGCGGGGGGGCCCGTGGGGCTCTATGGGCCTGACTTGGAGCTCTCCTGGGGCCGCCTGCCTCGGCCTGGGGCCCTCCTGGGGCCCTGGGGGGCTGTTGTGGGGGCTCCTGGGGTTGGCTGCAGGGGGGCCGAGCCCGTGCGGCAGCCCGCCGGGGACCGTCCTGGGGCTGCCTGGGGGGGCCCGCGGGGCTCTGTGGGCCCGTCTCTGTGGGGCGCCTGTGGGCCGTTTGAGCCGTCCAGGAAGCTACGGTAGAGGCGCCGCGGGCGAGTCTGAGATCATTTCGGAGCTCCCAGGAGCCGTCTGGAGCTGCTCCGGGCCGCCTGGAGCGTCTCCGGGCCCGAACTGGAGAGAACCAAGAAGACCAGTTTGAAAACTACGACGATGCAGGATTTGAGGCCCATCAGGCCGTCATGGGGGTGCTCTGCTGCCGTCTTGGAGGTCTCTTTCTGGTCCTGGGGCCCTCTGGGCAGTCTCGGGGGCAGCTTGGGCGGTCGAGAGCCGCCCCGGAAGCGCCAGCGACCGTCGAGGCCCGCCCCCCAGGCGCGGGGAGCCGCCCCGAGCCTCCCTGCATGAACTCGCACGCGCGGATGCCGGTACGCACACGTCGCTCACTTCTAATCGTGCTCGCTTCTAATTGTGCTCGTTTCGAATGGTTCCTGGCCCCCTAGTGGCCAGGAAGAGGCCCAGGATGGAACAATCAGAAATGAAAGGACCTTGCATTACAGACTACAGTCGAAAACATGATTAAGATAATTATCAGCTTTTCAAAGATTTCTTAAGGAGACGCTGGGCCAGCTTCTGGAGCCAGGAACGTACGCTGTTCACTTCTAGGGCCCAAGGCTATCAGTCCCCTTGAGAAGCCGAGCCAACTCTCCCACAAGTTGGTTACGAAACGCTGGGCCGGCTTCTCGGGGGGAGGCTGCTTAGCTGTCCCGATACGCAACACGCAACACGTACCGTATCGATACGGAACTCAACACGTAGGCTGAAAGCGTAGGTCCGACGCGACCAGGAAGAGGCCCAGGACAGAACAATCAGAAGTGAGAGGATCTTGGCCCTCCACAAAAAGTCAAGGAACCCTCGAAGAATTAGAAATGAGCAGTGTGCACATCGCCGTGGCGCTCGTGCGGAGGCGCACGCTCGCAACGTGGCCCTGCGTCGCCTCCCTGACATTTTCGGGGCCCCCATGGGAGCCTGCCTGGCGCGGGAGGGGCCCTCCCGAGGCCCATGCTGGGTGTCGCTGGGGCCGCGTCGGGGGCAGGCTGGGTCCTCGTGCCTCCTCCTCCTCCTCCTCCTCCTCCTCCTCCTCCTCCTCCTCCTCCTCCTCGAGCCTGTCTGGGGCGTCTGGGAGGCCTCTCGCGGTACTCTGGGCACCTCCGGAGCTGTTGCCGGGCTGTCTGCCAGAGCCTCTTCTGGGGGACAGCCCGGGCAGCTTGATGGGGAACGAATTTTGGCCACAGAGCCTGTTCGAGGAGTTTTTCCGAGTCGAGAGGCGACAAAGGGCAATCCAGCAAAAATGGCACACTCCCAGACCCGTAACTCTGCATCAAGCGCTTGATGCAGAATCGCCTCGGGGCCGTCCTGGCGCGCCCTGGGTGCTCCGAAGGGCGCTCTCTTGGGGCCTTCTTGGAGAGAAAACTTGGAGGCCTTTGGGGCCGCCTTCGGGCGCTTCGGCTTCGGGGTCGTCTGAGGAGCTTTTTTGACCACCTACCAGACCACCCCAACCCAACCCGAAGACCCGAATTTGACCCGAATTTCGGGTTGGGGGGGGCACGGGTTCCATGTGTTTTCTCAATGTTCCCCGATCCCCTCCCCCCCTACTGGAAATGGAGGGCAAATTGAGGCCTTCGGGTTGGGTTGGGGTGGTTTGGTAGGTGGTGATTTTTGGGCCCTCGAAGGCATCTCTTATTCGCATTTGTTAAGTTAAGTTCGGCGTGGCTTAACAAAGCAGAGAGGAGAAGGATAGATGGGTTCCAAGCTCGCTGCTTGAGGCTTATTCTGGGCATTGCGCACCCTTACATATCTAGAGTATCAAACAAAAGTGTTCTTCAACAATATGGTCACAAATCGTATTCGTCACAGCTATTACGACAGCAATTGGTACTGTTTGGGAACATTTGCCGATCACATGACACAGATGCTTTGCGACAACTCACATTTCAGCCGAGCAGCCCACGACCAGCGACCGAATCATGTAAACGACCAGTCGGGAGATCCAGACATGAGTGGACAAAGGAACTATATCGTAAAATTCGGTGTCGGTTCTCCTCTGATCAACGCCTATACGAGGCCGCGCGGGATCAGATAAAGTGGCGAGAGTTCTGTGCTGAGTTCGCTTTCGGCACTGGCGAGGACGATTTGCTCTAGCGGGAACGCATGGACACTCCATGCCAAAAATCGTTTTCACTTCATCGATCGTTCCCCCTCGCCCTCCCCTCCTTCCTCTGGCACGTGTTTGGCGTGTCTGTTGCGCCATGCATGCGTTTGGTATGCTTTCTCATATCCTGCGCGCGTTTGGCGCGCCGCGCTCCAACTTGATAACCAATTTCCCCTACGCGCCGCATGGCGTATGGCTTTGTTTGTTTGAAGGCCTCTCTTGGGAGTCTCCTGGGCAGTTCTTGCGCGATGTAGGAGCCGTTCGAAGCCGTTTTTCATGCGGGATAAGGAGAAACTGGAAATCCTCCTTCCGAAACTGGGAGCACATGCGACTTGGGCCTCGTGGGGCCAGCATCGAGGCCCTCCTGGGCCGTCGCGGGAGGCCTCCTGGCGTGTCTCGGGGCCGTCTCGGAGCGCTCTGGAGGCTCGCTTCGGGTGCTCGGGGCGCTTTCTGGAGCGCCCTCTGTGAGCGTCTCTGAGCCGTCGTCGGACGTCTTGGGCCTTCCGCCGGCCGCTCGGGGCCGTCCCAGGACCGCCCCAGGAGCGCCGGGAGCCGCCCCGGCCAGCTGCCGCTGCATCGCAATCTCGCGCGTACTGGCCCGAGCATTGCAGTATAGGCTGCGCAGCGCGCACCCGTGGGGGAATCTTTTGGCAGGCAGGTCGAAGCGTCGGCCCCGAACGCGCGGATGTGGCCGACGCGAGCAGGAGGAGAGGTAGAGCGGCACGAGAGAGAGGGGGGGTAGCAGAGGAGGAGGAGGAGGAGGCGGAGGCGGAGGAGGAGGAGGCGGAGGCGGAGGAGGAGGAGGAGCAGGAATAGGAGGAGGAGGAGGAGGAGGAAAAATGGAAGAGGGAACTGGGAGAGGAGCTTTCTGGGTTCTTGGTTGGGGTCTGGGGCTTTCTGCGAGGCTGCTTCGGAGCTCCCTGCCAACTATCCAAATCTCTTGGAGGCTGCCGGGCATGTAGGAGCGGTCTGGGACTCTCTTTGGGGCTTCCGAGAACAGAAAAACAACGAAATGTGCCGGGGCTGGAGACTCTCGTGGGAGCTCCTTGGCAACTGATGGCAACTGTCGGAGTCCGCTGGGAGGCCGCAGAGCATCTCCTCTTGGGTCGCTCTAGGGCTCTCCTGAGAATCCAGAAACGGCGAAAGGTGCTGGGGCTGGAGGCTCTCTGGGGAGCTCCTTAAACACTGTCGGATTCTGCTGCGAGGCTGTAGAGCACCTCGGCGCAAATCTATCTGGAGGGCAAAGACAAAGAGTGGGTCTTGCACGTGTGTTTTATGGCTCGTGGGCCATTGTGGGGCCCCCTTAGGGCATCTTGGGGCCATGGTGGGGGTCTGGGGCCGTTCTGGAGCCGGGCTTGGGCCCTCTTGGGCAGCTCCTGGGGCGTCTTAGGGACCCCCTGAAGCTCTTATGTCTGGGGTCTGCCTTGGGCCAGCCAGGAGCCCTCTTGGGCAATCTTGGTGCGCTCGTCGGGGCCACTTTGAGCCCCTCCTGGGCCGTCCCGGCCGTCCTGGGGCCATGGCGGGGACCTGTGGCCGCCTAGGTGGCCCAGCTCGGGCCCTCCGGAGCAGCTCCTGGGGCCCTCCTGGGTGACTTCGGGGGCCACCCCGGGCCCTGCTTAGAGCTCCCCGGGGCCCGTCTGGGGCCGTCTTGGGGCCCCCTTGGGCCGGCTTGGCGTGCTCGTCGGGGCCTCGTGGGCTACCCTGGGGCGATCCTGGGAGGACAAGGAGCCCCGGGGAGCCGTTCGGGGCCCGACATGGGGAGAGCATAGAGAACCCTGGAAAATACCAGGTTGCTGCCCATTTGTTTCGGATCGTGGGGCCGTCTTCGGGATCCTCGTAGGCCGTCGGTGGGTCCTCCTGGCGAGCCCTCGGGCCCCCCTGGGCAGCCATGGGGCTCGCTCCTGGGCCCTCCTGGGCCGTCCTGCCGCCCTCTTGGGGGCGTCAGAGCTGCCCTGGGGCCGTCTGAAGCCGGCTCGGGGGCCATCGGGGGACCCGCCAGGGCCGGCGTTGAACGCCCGGCGGCGCGCGAGGATCTCGCGCCGCTCGGCCCTTTCGGCCACACTTCGCCCATTCTTGTAGTACAGATGACGTCGGGCTCCAGCTTCACCTCCCACATCTCGCCCAGCAGCGCCAGAGACGGCTGCCACTGCTCACCCTTGTCGCACGCGCTGATCGCAGCATTGCAGCAGACTAGGTCTGAGTCGTGGCCTACCGGCCAAGGAATCTATCTGAGATTTCACGGTGGACCAGGGCTGAGCTGTTGCTGTAAGGCTTTCGTGATGACGTTGGGCCCGAACTTCGCCTTTGCTGTTGTTGACTGCAGCTGCAGGGCGCTACTGCTTGCAGCATGTTTCTGCTGTTGCGTACTTTTGTTGTGCTGCCGTTGCCTGCTGCGGGCTGCAATTAGTCGCTGTTGCTGTTTGAGGCTGCAAGGTGCTGCTTTTTCGTACCCTTGCCAGATCACGCAACCTGCAGCTCGTGAGTGGAGCGAGGAACGAGGAGCAGACAGCGAGGAGTCAGGGTCGAGGGGGGAGGGGGGGGGGGGACGCGAGGGGCCGATCGGCAAGGAACACGGAGCGAGAGGGGATCCGGGGCGACGGCCGAGGAGACGGAGAGGCGAGGAGGGAGGAGGAAGCGCCGAGGAGACGGGGAAATGGCAGACGCCAGTAGCCGGTAGCCTCTCCAGGAGGCAGGCACCCAGGCTCCACAGAGCGTCGCTGCAGCGCTTCCGCTGGGCCTGCGCAGGGCCTCCCGCCTCTGCCATGCCCTCGCGGAGACAGGCTCGAAGCCCCGGAGGGGCCGGAAGCTGCGGGGGGGGGGGCCTCTGGAGACCTCTTTTGGCCTTCTTGGGGCCCTCATGGGCCGCCCGGGCGCTGCTTGGTTGGGCCGTTTCGTGACCGTCTTGGGCCCTCGGGGGCGCCTCTGGGGCCGTCTAGGAGCCGTCCTGGGCCGTTCTGCGCTGCTCTTCAAGCCTTTTTGGGGTCCTCTTGGCCCGTCTTGGGCGCCTCTTGGGCCGTGCTGGGGCCGCTTTGGGGCTGTCAGAAGGGCCTCTGAAGCTGTGTTGGGGAGTTTGGGGGACATCTAGGGCCTGCAGACAAAAACTAACATGCGAAACATGCCCCTGCGACGCACCCAACCCATCAGCAGTACGTGACAAGAGGAGCTGGTCCAGAATAGTATGGCTAATGACAGCGCAGGATCTGTAATTGGTTGCGCAAGCTACATGGGAAGCGCGCGCGCACTGCACGACTCACAGGATAGCAACATAAGGACGAGGACTGAGGCTCCAGGCTCGAGGAGGAAGTGGGGGTGACAACGAAGGGCAGGAAAAGGACGGAAGATAGGCCGAACAGCTAGCGCTGCAGCAGCAACGAGACGGTGGAAAGAGGAATGAGGACGACAACGAACATGGCAGGATGAGGAACGATGGCGGCTATCATTTTCCAGTGGCGCGCTGCACAAGCAGCGCGGCCCGCGCCGGCAGCTCACGACAGTGGTGACAGCTTCGCAATTCGCACCCCCCCAGGCTGGCGAGGTACACACTATGCTGGCCCCCCCAGCAGCCCTCGAAAGCGGCGACGGCTTCGCAGATCGCACCCCACCAGGGCTGGCGAGGTCTAATGTATGCTTCGTTTTGTTGCCTCTGGTACACACTATGTTGCCCCCCCAAGCAGCCCTCGAAAGTGGCGACAAATTCGCAGCTCGCAGCCCCCCCAGGCCTAGTCTGATTCTGCGCCTGGAACACGCTGTGCTGCCCCACCCCCCCCAGCCAGCCCTCGAAAGTGGCGACAGTTTCGCAGCTCGCAGCCCCCCAGGGCTGGCGATGTCTAATTTGAGTCTGCGCCTGGTGCCCACTGTGCTGTCCCCTCCGAGATGCCATCGAAAGTGACGACAGCTTCACAGTTCGCAGCCGCCCAGGGATGGCGAGGTCCAATTTGAATCTGCGCCTGGTACCCATGATGCTGCCCCCCCCGAGCTACCCTCGAAGGCGTCCTTGGGGGTGTTCTGGGCTCCTCCAGGGCTGCCTTCAGCGTCTCTTCAAGGGTCCAGAAGCTCTCTTTGGCCGTCTGAGACCCCTGGAGGCCGCCTACGGGGGACCCAGGTGCTTCGGGCCTCTTTGGAGCTTTTCGGGGCCGTCTTAGGGCAGTCTTGGGACGCTCTCTGGGGGGCCCTAGATGCGCGGCCGGCCCCGGGCCCTATATTTGTGGCCCAGGTTGCGGCCCCACCCCACCCCGGCCCGGCCCCCCTGGTATGTGCATGTATGTATGTGAGTATGAATGTATGTGTGTATATGTATATATGCACAGATGGATGAAACTACATGTGTATGTATGCATGTATGCCTGCATGTAGGTATGCTTTCATACATGTGTGTGTATGTCTGTCTGTCTGTCTGTCTGTCTGTCTGTCTGTCTGTATGTATGTATGTATGTATGTATGTATGTATGTATGCTTGCATGCATGTATGTATGTATGTATGTACGTATGTACGTATGTATGTATGTATGCATGTATATATGCATGAATGTATGTGTGTATGTATGCATGCATGCATGCATGCATGTATGTATGTATGTATGTACGTATGTACGTATGTATGTATGTATGTATGTATGTATGTATGTATGCATGTAAATATGCATGCATGTATGTGTGTATGTATGCATGCATGCATGTATGCATGCGTGTGTAATTGTGCATGATTGTGTGTATGCATGTATGTGTGCCTGCGTGTATGTATGCACACATGCATGCATACATGCATGTACGTATGCATGTATGTGTGTATGTGTGTATGTATATTTGATGGCTTGTATGAATGCGAGTATGTGAATGTGTATGTATGTATGGTTGTATGTCTGCACGTATGTGTATGTGTACATATGTGTATGTACATGTGTATGTGCATTTTTATGTGTGAATGTGTAGGTGTGTGTATATTTGTTTGCGTGTATGGATACAGGTATGTATACGTATGTATGCATGCATGCTTGTGTGTATGCATGAATGTGTGTATGTATGTGTGTGTGCATGCATGTATGCATGTACATATGTATGTATGCATATGCGTGTGCATGTGTGTATGTGTGTATGTGTGTATGTATACATGTACGTACACATGTCTGTATGTATGTACGTACGTATGTGTTTATGTGTATGTGTAGGTGTAGGCGTATGTGAAGGTGTATGTATGTGTATGTGCAGGTGCAGGTGCAGGTGCATGTATATGTGTATGTGTATGAGTATGTGCATGTGTGTGAATGCGTATGTGTATGTGTATGTGTATGTGTGTATGTGTGAATGTGCACATGTATGTATATGTGTATGTGTATGCCTGTGCCTATGTCTGTGCGTATGTGTACGTACGTGCATGTGATAGTATTATGTATGTGTGATTGCATGTATGTACGTGTGTATGTATGTATGTGTGTCTGTCTGTCTGTCTGTCTGTCTGTATGTATGTATGTATGTACATGTGTATATATGTATGCACGCATGCATGTGCGAATGTACGTGTGCATGTGTGTAAACATGTAAGCATGCTTTTTGCCTATATATATATACATACATACATATATACATGTGTATAGATATGTGTATGGGTTTCCACAAGTTTGCCCTTCGTGGCAAACCTCGGTGGCTCCTCTTGTTGCCTTGTGGATCTCGATGACGCCAACGTAAGGCCCCGCTGACGTCTGGGGGTCGTCTTGGACGCCCGTTGGGCCCTCTTAAAGCCCTCTCGCGGAGCACTTGCATCGGGGACGGGGCTCTCTCAAGAGCTTTGTCAGAGTCAAGGTCTCCTCGGGGCCCTCGGGGCCCTCTGGCCGGTCTGCGGGGCGGCCATCTCGATTTGGACCCTGGTACGCCCTGCACCTGGCCAAGAGTGTAGAGGAGAAGACGTCGGGCTCCAACTTCGCCTCTGGCATGTCGCTGAGCAGCGCCAGAGCACGTTGCCACTGCACGCAGCTTCCACACGCGCTGATCCCAGCGCAGTAGCTGATGACGTTGGGATGCAGCTTCGCCCCCCGCATCTTACTCAGCACCGCCAGAGCCAGCTGCCAGTGCTCGCCCTTCTCGCACGCACTGATCCCAGCGCTGTAGCTGACTAGGGCTGACCCGTGGACTCCGTCCACGACATCTGGCCGAGAGCATTCTTGGGGGAGCGGCGGGGATGCTGCTGAAAAGCTGTACACATGGCGGTGAACCCCTCGGCTTCGAGGGGGACTCTGGAAGCCCTCTTGGGCTCTCGTCGGTGCCGTCCGGGCCGTCTCGGAACCGTCTTAGGCCGTCTTGGGCGCCTCTTGGGCGATCTGGGGGCCGTCTTGGACCGTCTTGGGCGGCTCTTGGGGCTGTCTTCTTTGGGGCTGTCTTCGGAGGCTCCTGGCCTGTATTTGTCTTGCTCGGGGCCCTGTGGGGAAGCTTCTGGGGAGGTCCCATGGAGAACCTTGGAGATCTGTCGGGCCGGCTTGGGCCAATGTTAGGCCAATCTCGAGCGTGTGTGGCACATCTGGGGGCCTGTTGAGCCGACTTGGGGCCCTCTGGGCCTGTCTTGGGGTTCTCTTTGGGTCCCTTTTCGGCCGTCTGGGAGGCGTCTTGGGAACGCCTTGGGCGGTCTTGAATCGCCTGGGCGAGCACCGCAAAAGCCCGGCAAAAAGCAACGAAAGTCAATGCTTCGTCCTGCTTGGGGCCCTCTGGGGAAGCTTCCCGGGAGGTCTCTCGGAGCACCTTGGAGACCTCTCGGGCCGGCTTGGGCCAATCTTGGACAAATCTTGAGCGTCTGGGGCCCATCTGGAGGCCTGTTGAGCCGACTTGGAGGCCCTCTGGGCCCGTCTTGGGTCTCTCTTGGGGGCCTCTTAGTCTCGGAGGCGCCTGGGGAACGTCTGAGGCCGTCGTGGATCGTGTGGAAGCTGAAAAGGCGAGCACGGCAAGAGCCCAGCAAAAAAACATGAAAATCATTTTTTTTTCCTGCTCGGGGCCATCTGGGGAAGCTTCCCAGGAGGTCTCGCGTAACATCTTGGAGACCTGTCGGGCCGGCTTGGGCCTCTTGGGGCTCTCTTGGCGTGTGTTCGAGCCTGTCTGGGCGGCCCGGGGCCAGCCTCTGGGGGCCTGTTGAACCGATTTGGAGGCCGTGTGGGCCCGTCTTGGGGCTCTTTTGGGGGCCTCTTCGGCCATCTTGGAGGCGTCTTGGGAACGTCTTGGGCCGTCGTGGATCGTATGGAAGCCGACAAGGCGAGCACGGCAAAAACCCAGCCAAAAATAATGAAAAGCAATGTTTTTTCCTGTTCGGGGCTCTCTGGGGAAGCTTCCCAGGAGGTCTCACGGAGCACCTTGGAGACCTGTCGGACCGGCTTGGGCCTCTTGGGGCTGTCTTGGCGTGTGTCCGAGCCTGTCTGGGTGGCCCCGGGCGGACCGGGGCCAGCCTCTGGGGGCCTGTTGAGCCGACTTGGCGGCCCTGTGGGCCCGTCTCGGAGCCGTCTTGGGCCGCTCTTCGGGCCATCTTGAGGTCCCGTTGGCCTGTCTTGGGCGCCTCTGGGGCCGTCCTGGGGCCGCCTTGGACCGTCTTGGGGCCCTCTTGGACCATCTTGGGGCCCTCTTGGGGACCTCTTCGACCGTCTTGGAGCGGTCTTGGATGCCTCTGTGGGGGGTTCGGAGCGTCGGGAAGTCGAAAAAGCGAGGAAGCAAAAAACCTCGGAAAAAAACAAATGAAAGTCAATGATTTTGGCCTCTCGGGGCTCTCTTGGGAGGCCTCTTGGGAGGCCTGTTGGGCCGTCTTGGGGAGCTCTTGGGCCGTTTTGGGCCAATCTCGGGCGTCTTGGCCGGATCAGTGCGCGTCTCGGGGCCCTCTTGGGCCGCCTTCGGGGAATCGTGAGCGGGTCGGAGCCGTCTTGGAGCGGCTCGGAGCCGTCTTTGGGCTGTCGGGGCGGCCTCCGGAGCGTCTCGGAGCCGTTTCCCGGCATTTGGCCTTTTTTCCTTCCGGCACGCGGTTCCTCCGGCCATATAGTATAGACTAGGGCTGACCCGTGGACTCCGTCCACGACATCTTTCGGGAATGGTTCTCGGAGGAACGGCGGAGATTTAGCCGAAAACCAAAAAGCACGGCGGCGGCCGGGGCGGCGGCAGCGAGACCGCACCTTCGCGTCCGAGCTCTAGCAGTGCTCCAACAGTTTGGCCGTCGCGGGGCCGCCGTCGTCGCCGTCATCGTCGGCGTCGTTGTCGTCGCCGCCGCGAGGCCGCCGTCGTACCCGTCGTAGTCGGCGTCGTTGTTGTGGTGGTGGTGGTAGTTGTCGTCGTCGTCGTGGGTTGTGGGCACCGGAAGGAAGCTGGCAACGTCGGTAGGACTGACCCGTTTACTCCGTCCACGAAATCTGTCTTGTACTCTTAGTAGTGCTTGAGGCCGCTACTGCGTGTTCTTGCTGCTTGTGGCTGCAGGTTGTTGCTGATGGCCAGTTCCGCTTGGTGCGTGCTTCTACCAGCTGCCTGCCGCTGCTTGCTGCTGCTGTGTGCCGCCGCTGCTGCTGTCTGCTTCGTACCCACGGAAGAGATCGATGCTGCTCCAGGGCACTCGAAATGTCGCACGGTGGCTGCGCATGGGGGCTCACTGTGGACGCACAGGGAAACACGTCCTTCTCGGCGCCGTCGCCGCGCCCCTCTGGGATGAGACTGTGTCGGGGACTGCGCTCACTGGAGTCTTATCACTTGGGCGGCAGCCCCGAAGAGCGCCCTGTAGCTGAGAGGCAGTAGCAAACGGAAGTAGAACCCATGCTGCTGTTCATTATTCGGCGCTGTTTCGCTCGCGCCCGCACCCACGGAGGAGTCCTACATTATAGCGCGTACCATCCCAGCCAGGCCAGCATCGCCCCCCCTCAGTCTTTGCAAAAGTAATATGCGCGGCCCTCGTTGATCACAAATCATCAGTTGTTCAAGAATACCTTGCAAAAAAATTGGCGAAGTACAAGCGCGCATCGTCGCGCGCGCATGCCTTCAAAATGCAACGTTCCGTGGGGATGTCAAAATCGAGTGCAACGAAGATAAAATTCAGGGTTTCGCAACGAAGGGTTTCAATTCTGGGGGCAAGAGAAAACCCGCGCCCGCGCTTTCGCAGTTTGCATCAAAAACAACATTTTCAACTTGCTCATACAATGCTACCAAACGGGCCTCTCGCGCGCGCGTGTCGGAATCGCTCGAACGCCCTTGCGCGCGACATTCTGCAATAATCCCCTGGAGCAGACGGAGCGACGTGCACGCTCGCGCGTCGTCGCGCGCGCATGCCGAAATCCCTCAACAACCATAACTTTCGTAAGGACCGCAAGAACAAATGTCCCGAGCACACATCACAACACGCGGTTTTGCAACATCCACGCTCGGGAAAAAAACCCGCGCTCGCGATCTTATGCGGTTTTGCGCAGTCATGGGAAAGCCATTGGATTTTAACATGTCCATCCAATTTTGCCACATGGGGCTCTCGCGCCGAATGTCGAACTCATTCGAACGCTCTTGCGCGTGTGGGCCACGCGCGCATCGGCCGCGCGCGCGCATCGGTCGCGCGCGCATGTCGAACTCCTCCGAAAACTTTCGTCGCCGACGCGAAGACTTCGTCATCGTTATGTACGGGCGTAATCCACGTCGGCGCCGTCAGTGGCCTTGCCGTTGTAGCCGCCACCGTCGTCGCCATCATCGCTACCCTCATAATCGCGCCTGCCGTTGTCGGCGCCACCATGATACCGCGCCCGCCCAGGTCACCGACTCGCACTGAAATGCCTGCTGGGAAGTGCCCACCAGTCAGCACCACCGCGGCAGCGTCTGTCGCGCCAAACTAGCTTGCCGTTGCGCGCGCGAGCATGCGCGGGCTGGCGCAGCCGCGGAGGTGCAGCAGCCAATGCCAAGCAGCAAGCACTCCTCGCAATCGCCGCCACAGGGGTTTTGCAAAGTAAGTTGCGGGTGGGCGGGTGTCTCTGCGGGGCCTCTTGCGCCATTGTGGCGCCCTCTGGAGGCCCTTTCTGGCCCTCTGGGGGCTCTCGGAGGACGCCGCGTTGGGCCCTCCGGCAGCCTTCCGGAGCCATCCTGGAATCATGGGGCTCTCTTGGGCCATCTTGGGAGCTTCCATGGAACGCCCTGGGGCCCTACTGGGGCTGCCTGGCGGCCATGACATCTTGTAGGCGCGTCGGGGCACTCCGAGGCCATGTCAGGCACTGCCGGGTGAAGGTGGAGGCGAGCCAGGAGTCGCCTGGGCACCGAGGACGGCGTCGCCCCGCGAGCGGAGCCGCCGAGGCAACGCCGCCCAGGGCTGGGCCTGGGGAAACAGGCGGCCCTTCTCGCACGCCCGTGCTCTACTGACTACCTACCAGACCACCCCAACCCAACCCGAAGACCCGAATTTCGGGTTGGGGGGGGTAATTAAGGGTTCCACACGTTTTTTTTTCGATGTTTCCCGACACCCCCCCTACTGGAAATCGAGGGTAAATCTGAGCCTTCGGGTTGGGTTGGGGTGGTTTGGTGGGTGGTGATCTACTGCCACAGAGCCTGATGAGTGTGCCATCGTCGGGCCTTCCTAAAAACGCATCTTGGAGCACTTTGGGGCCAGCCTCGCGGGGCCGTTTGACAGCTCTGGGGGCTTCTTTTCGGCCATCTGGGGGCCTCCTTAAGTGCTCCGGGGCCCTCTTGGGGGCCTCTTGGACTGTCCTGGAGGCGTCTTGGGCCGTCGTCGGCGGCTCTTGGGCTGTCTTAGGGCCGTCTTGTAGCGTCTTGGGCCGCCCTTGGGGCCGTGTTTGGGTGCCTCTTGGGCGGTCTCGGGGGCCTCCTGGCGGGAGTTCTGTGGCCGTCTTGGGCTGCCTGAAGGCCTTCAATTGAACCTTCTGGGGCGTGTTGCAGCGAACGCTTCGAAGACGAAAAACATGAGAATGCAAAAAGTACGTCTTCCGATCTGATTTGAACGACTTGGGCTTCTTGGGGCTCTCTGGGGCTCTTGGAGCGTCTCGGAGACCTCGTGGGCCGCGTGGAGGCTGTCTCGGACGTCTTGGAGCGCTCTCGGCACGTCTCGGAATCCCTTCGCCGCTACAGGCGTCGCGGCACAGGCGTCTGGGCAGCGTCTCGGGGCTGAGGGTGCCTCTGGGGGCCTTCCGGGCGCGGGAGGGGCTATCGGGGCAGAGCCTTTCCCGTACGCGCGGGGCCCTGCATGTAGAAACGATAACGTCGGGCTCCAGCTTCGCCTCCCACATCTCGCTCAGCAGCACCAGCGCCCGCTGCCACTGCTTGCTCTTCTCGCACGCGCTGATCCCAGCGCTGTAGCTGACTGGTGGTGCTGACCCATGTCCTACCGGCCGCGAAATCTGTCCGAGATGGTCCGTTGGGCCTGGGCAGATCTGTTACTGAAAGGCTTTCGTCATGACGTTGGGCCAGAACGCCGAGCATGCCCACCATTTCGGCGCACCACTGACACGCTTCGTGGCCCCATAGGAAGCGCCACCCAAGGCCCCAGTGCCACCGCCCGCATGCGTCCGCCGCACCCATTTCAGCACACCCCTCACACGCTTCGTGGTCCCACAGGGAGCTCCTCTGGATGACGCAGTGCCACCGCCCGCATGCGTCCGCCCCATTCAAGTTGGCACACCCCTCACACGTTTTCGTGGCCCAATAAGGAGCTCCACCAAAGGCCCCAATGCCACCGCCCGCACGCGTCTGACACACCTATTTCGGCACACCCCTCATACGCTTCGTGGCCCCTTAGGGAGCTCCGCCAAATGCCTCAACGCCACCCCCGCATGCGCGCGCGCCACACCCATGTCAGCACACCCCTCACACACTTCGTGGTCCCACAGGGAGCTCCACAAAAGGCCCCAGTGCCAGCGCCGGCATGCGCGCACGCCACACCCATTTCGGCACACCCCTCACGCGCTTCGTAGCCCCATGGGGAGCTCCACCAAAGGCCCCAGTGCCACCGCCCGCATGCGTCCAGCACGCCCATTTCGGCACCCCTCGCTTCGTGACCCGATGCGGAGCGCCACCGGAGGCCCCAGCGCCAGCGTCTGCATGCGTCCGCCACGTCCACGTCGGCACACCCCTCACACGCTCCGTGGCCCCCACAGGGAACTCCGCCGAAGGCCCCCGTGCCGCCGCCCGCATGCGTCCGCCACACCAAAGTTGGCACACCCCTCGCACGCTTCGTGGTCCCACAGGGAGCTCCACCGAAGGCCTCCGAGATAGGGCTTGCATGCTTGCCCATTTCGGCACACCCCTCACGGAGCTCCACCCGAGGCCCCAATGGCAGGGCCCGCATGCATCACCATTTCGGCCACCAAAGGCGTCACCTGCAGGGCCTGCATCCCCCCCCACAACACATTTCGGGAAACGCCTCGCCCGTTTCGTGGCCCCATAGGGAGCTCCACCGAAAGCCTTAGCAACAGGGCCCGCATGCTTCCCCACCACCGAGTTCGGCGAGCTCCTCATACGCCTCGTCGCCCCGTAGGGAGCGCCACCGAAGGCCCCAACAGGGAGCGCCACCGAAGGCCCCAATGTCACCGCCCGCATGCGTCCGCCACACCCATTTCGGCACACCCCTCACACGCTGCGTGGCCCCACAGGAAGCTCCATCCAAGAATGTATGTACAACTGCGGTTCTCACAACTGCATATGGCTGGGCCCTTCGCCAGGCTGATTGTTTCCAACCAGCCTGTGGTGTTGAGTCCTCGTTTTGAAAAGACTGCGCCCCGCGTTCCTTCCTCCTCCCCCTCCTCCCTCCTCCCATCCCTGCATCGTCTCGGTTCGGCACACCCCTCTCACGCTTCGTGGCTCCATAGGGAGCTCCACCGAAGGTCCCAGCGGCGCAGTTCGCATGTGAGCGTCACGCCCGTTTCGGCGCACCCCTCAAACGTTTCGTGGCCCCATAGGGGGCGCCACCGAAGGTCCCAGCGGCGCAGTTCGCATGTGGGCGTCACGCCCGATTCGGCACACCTCTCACACCTTTCGTGGCCCCATAGGGAGCTCTACCGAAGGTCCCAGTAGTTCAGTTCGCATGTGGGCGTCACGCCTGTTTCGGCACACCTCTCACACGATTCGCGGCCTCATTGGGAGCTCCACCGAAGGTCCCAGTGTCGCAGTTCGCATGTGGGCGCCGCGCCCGTTGCGGCACACCCCTCAAACGTTTCGTGGCCCTCACCGAAGGTCTCAGTGGCGCAATTCGCACGTGGACGTCACGCCAGTTTCGGCACACCCCTCAAACGTTTCGTGGCCCCATGGGGAGCTCCACCGAAGGTCGCCCATTTCGGCACACCTCTCACACGTTTCATGGCCCATAGGGAGCTCCACCGAAGGTCCCAATAGCTCAGTTCGCATGTGGGCGTCACGCCCGTTTCGGCACACCTCTCAAACGTTTCGTGGCCCCGTTCCACCACAGGTCCCAGTGGTGCAGTTCGCATGTTGGCGTCACGCCCGTCTCGGCACACCCCTCACACGTTTCGTGGCCCTATGGAGCTCCACCAAAGGTCCCAGTGGGACGGTCCACATGCTTTTCCCCCTCCCCAAATCGGTGCGCACCTTGCACGTTTCGTGGCTTTAAAAAGACTTCCACCGAAGACGATGCTGACAACTACGGCACTCACAACTGCATATGTTGGGTCCTTCGCCAGGCAAATTCTTTGTTTGGTCCCTCTTAGGCCGTCATGTGCAGTCTTGGGGGCCTCTTTGGCTGTATTGGAGTCTCTTGGACTGTCTTGGGACCCTCTTGGGGGCCTGGTAGCCTGGTGGGCTGTCTTGGAGCGATCGTGGGGGCCTCTTGCGCTGTCGTGGCGCGTCCGAAGTTGGAATGCCTCTTCAAGCCCTCTTGGGCCGTCTTGGGACCCTGTTGGGCCGCCTGACGGCCATATTGGCGACCCCTTGGGGACAGCCTGGAGGCGCCTGAAGCCATCTTGGACCGTCTCGGCCCTCATGGGCCGCCTTGGAGCGAACCAGCAATTTTCGTGTGTGGGGGGTCTGGGGCCCAGAGGAGCCCGGAAGACCTCGACGAAGGCACAGGTCTTTCTCGCACGCAGGCGGCGCTGCAGTGTAAAGAGATGACGTTGGGCTGTCATGAGCTCCGTTCGGGCTCTCCTGGGACGTCCTCGCGCCCTCTGGAGCGTCGCGGAACAATATTCGGGCTGCCTGTGGCCGTGTTGGAGCCACCTGGGGGCTCTCAGAAGCCGTCGGAGAGCGGCGGAGCGCTCCGGGCGGTCGGGGGCAGCTGGCGCACTGCTGGCGCGTCTCGCACCCGCAACGAGCAGAATTGTAGTGCAGATGACATTGGGCTCCAGCTTCGCTGACCTCATCTCGCTGAGCAGCGCCAGAGTCAGCTGCCACTGCACGCCATTCTTGCACGCGCCAATCCCAGCGTAGCTGATGACGTTGGGCTCCAGCTTGGCTGACCGCATCTCGCTGAGCAGCGCCAGAGCCCGCTGCCACTGCTCGCCCTTCCCGCAAGCGCTGATCCCAGCGCTATAACTAATGATGTCGGGCTCCAGCTGCGCCTTCCCCATCTCGCTCAGCAGCGCCAGAGCCCGCTGCCACTGCTCGCCCTTCTCGCACGCGCTGATCCCCGCATTGTAGCTGACTAGGGCTGACCCGCGGCCTTCCGGCCGCGGAATCTGTCCGCCATGGCGTGGACGTGGAAGTGGAGCGTCTCTGGAGCCTCGCAGGTGAGGGGAGGTTGGAGGGGACGGCGTGGATGGAGGAGGTGGCCGCTGGAGGGGGAGGTGGGCGAGGGATGCAGGCAAGCAGGTCTGAAGGCAGGAATGCGGTTGTAGAGGCGGTGGCAGTGGAAGCACACCCATATAGGCATGACATGGTGTAGACAGAAATTGTTTCTCACGCCGCAGTCTGTGTTAATCATAGCTTCTGCGGGGAGGGTCGCCGTGAAAATTTGATCTGCTCTTCGCGGGGGCCGAATGATATGGGGCCGGTGAGCGCGGCCCAAGAGGCCCGCGAAATGGCGGCGAGACGGCCCAAAAGGGCTCCAGGACGGACCAGGAGGCTTCCCAGAGGGCCCCAGAGGGCCCCTCGAACTCCCTAAGGCGGGCCCCAGTGCGAGGACACGAATCGACCTTTCGAGCGCACCACCCTAAGACGTCCCCAAGAGGCGCAGAGATGGCTCCCAGAGGGTCCAAGAAGCCCCCAAGACGACGCAGGAAGTTCGACGCTCCCCAAGAAAGAAGGATGCAAGGCCTCTTGGGGGCCGTTTAGGAGCCTCTCTTCGTCCTCCTGGGGGTTTCTCAGGGCCCTTTTGGGCCGTCTTGAGTGCCTCTTGGGCCGTCTTGGGGCGATGTGGGGCTGTCTCGGGCGCCTCTCGGACCATCTTGGGGCCGTCTTGGGGCCATCTTGGGCTGACATTGGGCGCTCTCAAGCGTCTCTGGAGCCGTCCCTGGGCCGTCTCGGGCCGTTTTGGGGTCCTCCTGGAGGTGTCTGGGAGCGTCTTGGGGCGATCTGGGGGCCTGTACCGCCGCGTTGGATCCCCTGTGGGAGCCTCCTGGGCCGTCTTGGGGCGGTGTTGGGGGCCTCTTGGGCCGTCGTCTACGCCATGAAACCCGGAAAGCCAGAGATGCTGACATGTGTACGGTTTCCGTCAGGAAAACGATAATTGTGGCCTCCTGGGGCCCTCCTGGGAAGCCTCTTCGGCGTCTCTTGGGCCGTCGTAGAGGCGTCTTGGGCCGTCTTGGCGCCGCAAAAGGCAGTCTTGGCTTGTCGTGGAGCGCTCTTGGAGCGTCTTGGGGGTACCTTGGGCCGTCCTGGGAGCCTCTTGGTGTCGCCCTGGGGCCGTTTTGGGCGCCTCTTGGGCTCTCTTGACGCCCTCTCGGGTCGGCTTTCGTGCGTCTTGGGGGCCTCTTGGGCCGTCTTGGGGCGGTCGTGGGGACCTTGAACCAGCTTCTGCGCCATATTCCCGACAAGCAGCGCCTGCTAAAATTGAACGTTTTTCTTCGGGCAAACAATGATTTTCGCCTCTTGGGGCCATCCTGGGACGCCTCTTGGGCGTCTCTGGGGCCGTCGTGGAGGCCGTCCTGGGCCGTCTTGGGTTTGTTTTCGGCGGTCTTGGGCTCTCTTGGAGCGCTCTTGGGCCGTCTTGGGGGTGTCTGGGGCCGTCCTGGGCGCCTCCTGGGAGCCTCTTGGGGCCGCCTGGGGGCCGTGTTGGGCGCCTCTTGGGTCTCTTGACGCTCTCTCGGGCCGGTTTTCGTGCCTCTGGGGGGCCTCTTGGGCCGTCTTGGGGCGGTCGTGGGGACCTCTTGTCCCATCTTCTGCGCCATATTCCCGACAAGCAGTGTATGCTAAAATTGGACGTTTGTCGTTGGAAAAACAATGATTTGGGCCTGTGGGGGCCATCCTGGGACGCCTCTTGGGCGTCTCTGGGGCCGTCGTGGAGGCCGTCCTGGGCCGTCTTGGGTTTGTTTTCGGCGGTCTTGGGCTCTCTTGGAGCGCTCTTGGGCCGTCTTGGGGGTGTCTGGGGCCGTCCTGGGCGCCTCCTGGGAGCCTCTTGGGGCCGCCTGGGGGCCGTGTTGGGCGCCTCTTGGGTCTCTGGACGCTGTCGCGGGCCGGTTTTCGTGCCTCTGGGGGGCCTCTTGGGCCGTCTTGGGGCGGTCGTGGGGGCCTCTCGTCCCATCTTCTGCGCCATATACCCGACAAGCAGCGTATGCTTGAATTGGACGTTTGTCGTTAGAAAAACAATGATTTGGACCTGTGGGGGCCATCCTGGGGCGCCTCTTGAGCGTCTCTGGGGCCGTCGTGGCGGCCTCCTGGGCCTTGTCGGGGTCGTTTTCGGCGGTCTTGGGCTCTCTTGGAGCGCTCTTGGGCCGTTTTGGGGGTGTCTGGGGCCGTCCTGGGCGCCTCTGGGGCCGCGTGAGCGCCTCTGGGGCGTCCCCGGAGCCGTTGTGGGGCATTTTACGCCCATCAAGACAGGGACCCTTCCCGCACGCACGGGTCCCTGCATTGTAGAGAAGAAGACTAGTGTGAACCCGTGGAAAATCCACGGCCCGCAGGTCCAGGCGTTGGTCCCGAACTCGCACGTGTCGCCGAAGCCTGAAGTGACCCCCAGCAGGGCCCAGCACAGCCGCAGTGCCGCCCACGGGAGCCCAACGCGAGGTCCGAGACGGCCTCACAACTCCAAGATTGCCCCAAGCCGCCCCACGAGGCGCCCGACCCAAGAGGGCTATCGTAACCGATTAAGGCCGGGCGTGGACGTTTCAAAAAGCATCGGGTTTTCGCTAATCGCGCCCGGCCTCTCTGCGATTAGCGAAAATCCGAAGGTTCTGGCCATTCCACTGCGCCAGGATTGTCCCCCACACGTACTCCAAGGCCTTGGACACCGCCCAGGACGATCTGAGTTTCCCGAGGTTTCGGCCCCCCAGGGCCCTGCATCGATACAGCGCAGGGTGCGGGTGCTGGGATACGTAGGGCCGCCGAACCGGCTGTAGTGGCCTGCGGGCAATCTCGCCGCGAGCCTGGGAAATGGGCAAGAGATCTCGTGGATGTTGGTTGGGATCTCGTGGTTGGCCTCCAGGAGCCTCTGGGAGACAGTTTGGGGGCTTCTTGGTAGCAGTTTGGGGGCGTCTTGGGGCCTCTTGGGCCCTCTTTTGGGGCCTCTGGGGAGCCTTTTGGGGCGCCAAGGCCTCTGGGGGGCCTCTTGGAGCCTCTTTGGGGCGTCCTGGGGCCTCCTGGGGAAGTCTTGGGAGCGTCCCGGCGTTTCTTTGGGGCGTCTTGGGGCTTCCTGGGGGCCTCTTGGGGTGGAGGCCTTGATTTTTCGGTTCCAGGTCCCTGTCTTGGGCCTCTCTTGGGGCCTTCTTGGGGCCCTCTTGGGCCGTCTTGGGCGACTCTTGGGCCGTCTTGGGGCCCTCTTGGGCCGTCTTGGGGCCGTCTTGAAGGCCTCTTGGGCCGTCTTGGAACGGTCTTGGGGGCCTCTTGAGCGGCCGTGGAGCGTCGGACAGCCGAAAAAGCGAGAAGGCCAGAAACATTGGAAAAAGCAAAGAAATTCAACGATTTTGGCTTCTGCGGCTCCTCTTGGAGGTGCACTTCGAGCGCTCTGGGGGCCTCGTGGAGGCGTCTCGGGCCGTCTTGAAGGCGTCTTGAAGCCATCGTAAGCGTCTCGGATACACTCTTGGACCGTCTTGGGCCGTCTTCGGGACCTCCTGAGGCCGTCTTGGGGCGATCTGGGAATCCTGGATCAGTCCGCGAGCGGTCCGGGGGCCTCCCGGGCCCGTCGGGCAGCGGCCTCCGGGCGGCCCGCGAGCTCTCTGGGCGGCCCGGGGCGCTGCCACTGCTTGTCAGAGTGAGGGGGCCGAACGGTCATTCACTGTCCCTCGGTGCGCGGCTGAAGTGGGATTCCGCGGTGCGGATTCGTGTTGTTGTTGTTGTTGTTGTTGTTGTTGTTGTTTGTTGTTGTTGTTGTTTGTTGTCGTCGTCCCACCCGCCACCCCCCCCCGCGAACCACCAGCGACCCACCCCGCGACCCACCCGCGACCCACCCGCGACCCACCCGCGACCCACCCGCGACCCACCCCGCGACCCCCCATCCCGCGACCCACCCCGCGACCCATCCCGCGACCCACCCGCGACCCCGCGACCCACCCGCGACCCACGACCCACCCCGCGACCCACCGCGCGCGCCCGACCCACCCGCGACCCACCCGCGACCCACCCGCGACCCACCCGCGACCCACCCGCGACCCACCCACCCGCGACCCACCCCGCGACCCACCCGCGACCCACCGCGACCCAAACCACGTTCAAGGTACAAACCAACATTTTCGGCGCCTGCGGCGGGCTTTTTTTGCATTCCTTCCAGGTGGAGAGCCCGCGACCCACCCGCGACCAACTCGCGACCAACCCGCGACCCAAACCACGTTCAGGGTACAAACCACATTTTTCGGCGCCTGCGGCGGGCATCTTTTGCATTCGTTCTAGGTGGAGAGACCGCAGCCCACCCGCGACCACGTTCAGGGTACAAACCAATTTTTCGGCGCCTGCGGCGGGCATCTTTTGCATTCGTTCCTGGTGGAGAACCCGCGGCCCACCAGCGACCCAAACCACGTTCAGTGTACAAACCAATTTTTTCGGCGCCTGCGGCGGGCTGCTTTTGCAGGAGGACGAGGAGGAGAAGGAGGATGAGGATGAGGAGGAGGATGAGGAGGACGAGGAAGGGGACGACGACGACGTCGACGACGACGACGACGACGAAAAGGAGGAGGGGGGAGGATCGGGAGGGGGGGAAGAGGAGGAGGACGACGAGGAGGAACATGACGACAATGGGAGGACGATGATGGAAGGACGAGGGGGGGAGAGGGAGGACGAGGAAGAAGAGGAGGAGGAGGAGGAGGACGAGGTGGAGGAGGAGGACGACGATGACGACGATGAGGACGAGGACGAGGACGAGAGGAGGAGGAGGAGGAGGAGGAGGAGGAGGAGGAGGAGGAGGAGGAGGAGGAGGAGGAGGCGGAGGAGGAGGAGGAGGAGGAGGAGGGGAAAAGGAGAGCGCCATCGACAGGGAAGGTGGGGGCCACGAGGTCCGCCGGCTTGACAACGCCCGCGTCGCCCGCGCCCGCCCCCTCACTCTTATCCGCAATTGCGGATAAGAGTGAGGGTACTTCTCGCGCGCGCTTCGCCCGGAATTGTAGTAAAGACTAGTGTGAACCCGTGGATTAAATCCACGGCGTGCTGAGCCTTGGACTCGCACGCCGTAGGCGACCAGCTCGTCGGAGTTGAACAGCTCGGGCGTCCCTGGGGCGGGCGGTAGGGGCGACCTTCGGAAGCAGATTTGTGGTCACGTTTGAGGGCAATGGTTGGGGGCTATGTATGGGGGCCAGGTTTGGGGGTGCCTGGGGGCTACTCGTGGGGGCGACGTTCGGGGGCCACGCTTACTGGGGCGGTAGGGGCGACCTTCAGAGGCTTTACGTGGGGGCCGCCTTTGGGAGTCCCGTTTGGGGGCCACGTGTGGGGCCGACGTTTACGGGTCACGTATGGGGGCCACCCCGGAAAGCAGTCGGGGGAGCTCCAGGGGCACTGTCCTAGAAGCGTGAAAAGGAATGGGTTTTTGCTAATCGCGCCGGGCCTGAGGGCGATTAGCAAAAACACATGGTTTTTCAGGCATAATCAGAGTGAGGGGAACACGTTTGCGGGCCTCGGTTGGGGGCCGCGCAGGGAGGTCTTGGGGCCATCTTGGGGGTCTCGGGCCGTCTCGGAGGTCGCGTTCGGCCCTCTTGGGCGGCATCTGGGGCTCTTCTTGGGGCGTCTTGGGGCCATTTTGGGGGTCTCGGGCCGTCTCGGAGGTCGCTTTGGGCCCTCTTGGGCGGGATCTGGGGCCCGGTTGGGGCTGACTTGGGGGTCACTTGAAGCTCTCTTGGGTCCGTCGGGGAGCGGCTCAGAGCTCTGGCAGGTCGAAGCCAACAGAACATACAGCCAAGGGTGCGGGTGCTGGGACACGTAGGGCCCCCGAACCGGCTGTAGTGGCCTGCGGGCAATCTCGCCGCGGGCCTGGGTAATGGGTAAGAGATCTCGTGGATGTTGGTTGGGATCTCGTGGTTGGCCTCTCGGGAGCCTCTGGGACACAGTTTGGGGGCTTCTTGGTAGCAGTTTGGGGGCGTCTTGGGGCCTCTTGGGCCCTCTTTTGGGGCCTCTTGGGGGCCTTTTGGGGCGCTTGGCGGCCTCTGGGGGGCCTCTTGGAGCCTCTTTGGGGCGTCCTGGGCCCTCCTGGGGATGTCTTGGGGGCGTCCCGGCGTTTCTTTGGGGCGTCTTGGGGCTTCCTGGGGGCCTCTTGGGGTGGAGGCCTCGATTTTTCGGTTCCAGGTCCCTGTCTTGGGCCTCTCTTGGGGCCTTCTTGGGGCCCTCTTGGGCCGTCTTGGGCGACTCTTGGGCCGTCTTGGGGCCCTCTTGGGCCGTCTTGGAGCCGTCTTGAAGGCCTCTTGGGCCGTCTTGGAACGGTCTTGGGGGCCTCTTGAGCGGCCGTGGAGCGTCGGACAGCCGAAAAAGCGAGAAGGCCAGAAACATTGGACAAACAAAAAAGGGAAATCAACGATTTTGGCTTCTGCGGCCCCTCTTGGAGGTGCACTTCGAGCGCTCTGGGGGCCTCGTGGAGGCGTCTCGGGCCGCCTTGAAGGCGTCTTGAAGCCATCTTAAGCGTCTCGGATACACTCTTGGACCGTCTTGGGCCGTCTTCGGGACCTCCTGAGGCCGTCTTGGGGCGATCTGGGAATCCTGGATCAGTCCGCGAGCGGTCCGGGGGCCTCCCGGGCCCGTCGGGCAGCGGCCCGGAGGCTCTCCGGGCGGCCTGCGAGCTCTCTGTGCGGCCCGGGGCGCTGCCACTGTTGACCTTTTCGCAAGCGCTTCGCCCGGCTGACCCGTGGACTCCGTCCACGACATCTTCCTGGAATGGTTCTCGGAGGAACGGCGCAGATTGCACCGAAAAACTACAAACACGGCGGCGGCTCGGGCGGCGGCAGCGAGACCGCGGCTTCGTGTCCGAGCTCTTGCAGCGCTCCAGCAGCTTGGCCCAGCGCACTGCGCGTTCATCCCCCTCATATTGAGGGCAGTTTCGAAGTCTCTCGGGGATGTGTGCCGAAGTCGAAGCCCATCTGAGGCGTCTCAGGAGCACCCGGGAAAGGGCTCGGGAGGCCATCGGGGAAAGCCACCGAGAGCGCCGGGGAGGCTCGCAAAGATCTACAGGGAGGGCCCATGAGAGCTTCAAGAAAATTTGAATTTCTGTAAAATCATTAGAGAAACCGCTGTTAGGTCGGCCATCACCTCTGGGCACGCCTTGATGGTGCGATCCAGTCGCATCACCGCCAACGGGAGGGCTTGTTCGCCATATCCCATTCTGTTCGCCCAGAGGGTCGGTGGAGGCCTTCGGGCGAACAGAACGGGACAAGGCAAGGAATGGGGAAGACTTGTCCGAATCTCCTGGGCCCCCCAGGTGCTCGTCCGAAGAATGCGGAGAGGTCCCTGGGTCATATCAATTGGCTGCTGTCCCAGGGGTCCGGTCTGGTTGGCCCGAAGAGTTTGCCAAGGCCCCTGGGGGAACATAATGGCACAGCATATCGGGCAAAGGGGGGCGGTAGCTGGCCTGTCAGACCCGGCGTTCGTCTTCTGCCCAAGCGGCGCGGGGCCCACGGGCCCCAGGGTTGGCGGCCCGCTGGGTATCCTCTTGTTCGCCCACAGGGTTGGAGGAGGCCTCCAGGCGAACAGAACGGGGCAGGACAGTGAATGTGGGAGACTTGTCGCAAGCTCCCAGCCCCCCCGAGTGTTCGCCCGAAGGGTGTGGGGCCGCGTTGGCTCCCTCAAAGGGCCGTCTTGGAGCCGTCTAAGCCCGTCTTGAGGGCGCCGTTTGCCGTGATGGGGCCGTCTTGGTTCGTCGTGGGCCTCTCAGGGGCGCGTCCGTAGGCCGTCCTGGGCCCATCGGGGTCCTTCTTGGCACTATCGTGGGACTGTCGTGGAGCCGTCTGGGACCGTGAGGGTGCCGCCTTGGAGTCGTCTTGGGCCCCTCATGTGCGCCTCCTTGGGCCGTCCTGGGCCCAGCAGGGGCCGTGTTGGCACCCTCTTGGCGCTGTCTTGGAGCCGTCGCAGCGCGCCTTGGGTTGTGGTGGGTCCGTCTTGACCCGTCTTGGGGCCTTCCTGGGCGTTTCCTCGGACCCTCCTGGGATTTTCTGGGGCCTCTTGGTGCATCGGACCGCTGAAATGGCGGGAAACACAAAGGGTGTAACAGTGAACAATGGAAAATTAACGATTTTTGCGACCTGGGGCTCGTTTGCCATCTTGGCCCGTCTTGAGGCCCCGACCGGGCGGGGCCGTCCTGGGTCCGCCCTCCTGGGACCGTCTTGGAGTCGTCTTGGGCCGTCTTGAGCGCGCCTTGGGCCGTCCTGGGCCCGTCTGGGGCCGTGTTGGCACCCTCGCGGCGAGGAAGCTCGGAGGCGGGCTCGAGGCCTTTGTGGGGCCATTTTGGAGGCTGTTGGGGCCTTTGTTGGGGCCTCGTTTGGGCTCCCTGGGAGCCTCCTGGGGCCTCTTCGGGGGATTCTTGGCGGCCCCTTGGGGCCTCTTGGGAGCCTGTTTGGGCCTCCTGGCGCCCTCTTGGGGCGGAAGGCTCGGATTTTCGGTCCGTGGTCCCCCTCTTGGCCCCCTCTTGGGCCTGTCTTCGGGCCGTCGTGGGCCGGCCGTCTTCAGCGTCTCTTGGGTCGTCTTGGGACCCTCTTGGGCTGTCTTGGGGCGCTCTTGGAGGCCTCTTGGGCCTTTCTGGGGCGCTCGTGGAGGCCTCTTGGGCCGTCTTCGAGCGTCGGAAAGCGGAACAGGCGAGAAGGCCCAAATGCTTCCAAAACCGTCGTAAAGTGGATGATTTTGGCAGCTCGGGGGCCCTCGGGGAATACGCTTGCAGGCCTCTCATGCCGTCTGGGCGGCCTCTTGGAGCGCTCCTTGGGCGTCTCGGGGGCTCCTTGAGCTGTCTTGGAGGCCTCTTGGGGCCTCCGGAGCCTCTCCGGAGCCGCCCGGGGCGTCTTTAAACCGCGCCGCCCGGGGCCGGGGCGTCGGAGGAGCCCTCCCAACCCCCGCCCCTCTCAGACGCGCGTATGCCTGCAATGTAATAGAGACTAGTGTGAACCCGCAGGGGCATTGTAGCTGACTAGTGTGATCCCGCGCTGGCAGATCAAGACGTCGGTGCCGAACGCGCATGTGTCGCCGATCGCAGGCGGTACGTGCGCGTTCGGGACCGACAGCCTCTCGGGTCTGCTGCAGGCTCCCGGCTCTGGGGCTGGAGGCTGCCTGCGGGTGCCTCGGGAGGGTCTGGGGTATCTCGGAGGGATCCTTCGAGAGGTCTCGTGGCATCGACGGCTGCGGGAAGCTCGTAGTCCAATCTCGCTGCACCCTCTCGCAGGAGCAGGAGCAGGAGCAGGAGCAGGAGGAGGAGGAGGTGGAGGAGGCGGAGAGCAGTACAGGAGTGGGTGGGTGCAGGCTCCAAAAGGAGGAAGCCGAGGCAGAGAAGATGGGAGAAGGTCCCTCTTGTCACCCCTGATCGGTGGGAGGGGGCTCGAGACGTGCTGGGGTGCCCTCGTGGGCCATCCCTTGTCTTCAGCAGCTCGCGGGGTCCTGGGGGCCTCCACGGTCAAGCCGTCGGGGGGCGTCCCTTTTGGGTAGTCTTGGTGCGCCCGTCGGGGCCTCTCGGGCCAATTCGGGGCGATCGCAAAAGTGCACGAAGCCGCGTGGGGCCGTTCTGGACCTGAGAATGCGCGGACACATTTGAAACACACAAGGTTGTGCTGGATTCCTGGCCTCGTGGGACCGTCATCGGGGTCCTCGTGGGTCCCCTGGGGCCGGCCCGGGGGCCTCTTGGGCAATCCTGGGGCTAGGGTAATGGTCTGGGGCCGTCTGGGGCCGTCTAGGGTAATGGTCTGGGGCCGTCTAGGGTAATGGTCTGGGGCCGTCTGGTGCGTCTTTGGGGGGGCCACCTGAAACTCCAGTAGGCCGTCGGGGGCCTGTCTTGTGCCAGCTTGGGGTCCTCTTGTGCCGTCTTGCTGCGCTCGTCAGGGCCTTTCGGGCCATCGTGGGGCGATCGCGACGATGCCTGAAGCTGCACGGCGAGAGCGTGGGAAACACTGTAAGCACTTTTGTTCGTCAGCGGCGAGGCGGCGAACCCCGCTCCAGCGAGAAGCTAGGTAGGAGCACAAACTACTGGCGAATCGGCCGGCGAGCAAGGAGGGAAGGGGGGACGGCCGAGAGGAAGAAAGGACGCTCAGACGCCGAAGAGCTCGAAGGTGAGCAGCCGGGGGGGGCAGCAGCGGCCAGGCGCGCAGGGCCGGAGCGCGGTGGGCGGCCGTGGCGAACCACGGCAGCACCACAGCGTTGGAAGCACAAGGCTTTTGCTTCGTTGCTGGTCTCGTGGGTCCGTCTTCGGAGTCCTCGCGGGCCGCGCAGCGGGCCCATTGGGCCATCTTCGGGCCACGGTGGGGGTCTCGTGGGTCGTCTGGGAGGCTTGCTTGGGGCCGTCCTCGAGCAGCTCCTGGGGCGTCTCGGGTGGCAACCTGAAGCTCTATTGGGCTCTCTGGGGCCTGTTCTGGGCCTTGGGGCCCTCGTTGGCCGCATTGGTGGGCTCCTGAGGGCCTCCTGGGCCATCTCGGTGCGATGTTGAAAAGACCTGGAACTGCGTGGGGCCGTTGCGAGACCGTCATGGAGAGAACGTGAAACACCTTGGAAAATAAAAGGTTTTGGCTTGTCCTTTCGCAGCGTGGGGCCGTCATCTTCCACTTCCTCCTCCTCCTCCTCCTCCTCCTCCTCCTCCGCCTCCTCCTCCGTCACGTCTTCATTTACCTCCGACGTCTTATCACGCATCCCGTCACCCTCGACGGCCGAGGTATCCAGGGTCGGCAGCACTGGCCGTAAGGCCTTAGCAATAATACATGGTTTGGGCTGATCCTTTCGCAGCGTGGGGCCGTCATCGGAATCCTCCCGAGCCCTCTTGGGGCCGTCCCGGGGGCCTCTCGGGCCACCCCGGGGCCATGTTGGGGGGCCTCGGGCCGTCTTCGAGCTCGCCTTGGTGCCTCCTGGCCAGCTCCTGGGGCCCTCTCTTGGGGCTGTCTTGGGGCCCACAAGGAAGCTCTGTGAGGCTGTCTCGGGCTTCTCTCCGGCAATCTTCGGGGCCTCTGGGGCCGTTTTGGGGCACTTGGCGGGGCCTCCTGGACCGTCTTGGGGCGATCTGGGATGGCCCTGCAGCCGTCGGAGGCGAGAACATGGAACACCCTGGAAAACCAACGAAAAATCTACGATTTACACCTGGCCCGTCGTCGGACCGTCCTGAGCTGTCATGAGCTCCGTTCGGGCTCTCTTGGGACGTCCTCGCGCACTCTGGAGCGTCGCGGAACAATCTTCGGGCTGCCTGTGGCCGTGCTGGAGCCACCTGGGGGCTCTCAGGAGCCGTCGGAGAGCGGCGGGGCGCTCCGGGCGGTCGGGGGCAGCTGGCGCACTGCTGGCGCGTCTCGCACTGCACGCCATTCTTGCACGCGCCAATCCCAGCGTAGCTGATGATGTTGGGCTCCAGCTTCGCTAACCGTATCTCGCTGAGCAGCGCCAGTGCTCGCTGCCACTGCTGGCCCTTCCCGCACGCGCTGATCCCAGCGCTATAGCTGACCACGTCGGGCTCTAGCTTCGCCTCCCACACCTTGCGCAGCAGCGCCAGAGCCCGCTGCCACTGCTCGCCCTTCTCGCACACGCTAATCCCAGCGTTACAGCTGACTAAGGCTGCTCCGCTGACTACCGCCCAGGAGTGCCAGTGGTCAGAGTGCGCTTGCTGCTGCTCATTACTTCAGGGCGGGCTGTTTGCTTGATGATGATTCTGATGGTGTCCAGAGCATCGCTCGCATTATCAGCGGCAGCAGATCCAAGGGCATGGGCAGTAGCAGCATCAGCAGCTCCACCTCCTCCTCTTCCTCCTCCTCCTCGTCGACCCCCTCTCCTCGTCCGTCACTTCTCCCTTCCTCCTCCTCCTCGTCGACCCCCTCTCCTCCTCCTCCTCCTCCCCATCCTCCTCCTCCTCCTCCTCCTCCTCCTCGTCCTCCTCCTTTTCTTCCTCCTCATCCTCCTCCTCGTCGACCTCCTCATCCTCGTCCTCCTCCTCCTCTTCCCCCTCCTGGAAATCGTGCGGTTCCGACTGCGTCGGCAGAAGCGCCTGTGGGGGAGGAGAGAGACGACGGGGAGGAGAAGGACGAGGCCCAAGTTGACTCGAAAAACCATAAGCCACATCTCGTGGGACACGCTTGGCGCAGAAGGGTCGCTGAAACAACGTTCCTGGGCGTCCGCGGCTGGATCGGACAGCTATTTTCCGTAACCTCTCTCGCGCGAGGGGTGTCCCAAGAGGTGCGGGGGTGGCTTTGGGTGTCCGCCGGGGAAGGAAGGAAAGAAAGAAGGAAACGCTGCGGGAATGTCACGCGCCCGTGCCTACGGAGGCGCCGGGCTCGCTAGCCTCGTGGAAATCATGATTGCCAGCGCTTGCGGGGGCGCCCGGTCAGTCGGACACCTTCAGGTTTCCAATCAACCAATATCTTCGACCACCGCCGGTCTCCGCACTGAACGACGTTGTCACGCAATCTGTCTTTCTGGCCCCGTTGCTGCTCTATCCAACCCGGGATGCCAAACTTC